>VWZV01008048.1:202279-307380 GCA_013397155.1 Irena cyanogastra | reverse complement strand
TTCTTATGCTTCAGTTTCCTCATATGTTGAAAAGAAAGAGGTTGTTTTTATCTCCCAGTTGGGATGATTAGGTGAGATAAGTGGTGTAGAAGAGAAAAAAATTGCATTTATGTAATTAATTGTCTTGCAGTCTTTTATGCCACCATGCTACTGTCCTACTATGGAGTTGTGAGCACCATAAATTTCTCAAGGGGATATATCCTTGTCTGAATTGCTGCAGTTATTATCTGTTACAGGAAGTAAAATAAGGTTTATGTTTAAGTCTTCTTTTAATATAAAACCATTGTCTGTAAATGAAACATTGTGTTAAGTTAAAATAATTCTACCATGAACTCTGTTTTCTACTCAGTTACAGAAACATTGAGAAAACTAGGGTATGTTCAATACAGTGGCATAACCTTTGGGAAGACAGTAATAATGAGTACATAGGAAGGACGAATGAATTGGATTTAGCCTTGATGTAACTCATATATCTTCATCAGCTATTCACTATGATAATTGTTCCAGTGAGTTGTACCAATTAATTTTATTTTGTAAACTATCCAGTTCAAGGAAATATGAACATATGACCATATTAATTGGTTTCATAGTATTCAGATATGTAAAGATTTTATTTAAGCAATAAATTATTGAAGTTTTGAGTTTAATCTTGTATATTTTCAATGATCTGCAGCATGATATTTAAATTAAAAGGGTTAAGAAAGTAAAAGAAGGAAACTTAAAGAAATTTTGGTGATCTTTTGAGATGCTGTGCATCACTTTTCAGGAGTAATCATTATTGGCAGGTTCAAAATCTATCCCAAATATCTAGATAAAGAACTATCTGTCTGAATTGAATATTGTCTTTTGAAATGTGTAATGTGTCCTCTGTTATTTTATGGTGTTTTCTGTAACCTTCTAATTTCTTTTTTTTTTTATTTTAAACATATATGAGGAGAAGACACTCAAATCTTTCATTTTGAAGGAATTGTCCTCTGACTTCATGACTCCTTTCTGTACTACAGGTCTATGCATGAACTTATTCTCAAAGAACTTTTCAATTACTGTTTTGTCATACTTAAATGTTGCTGATATACTTTCAAAAATGAGTGTAATCTATCAATTCCTATTGCTTTTTAATTTGAATTTGAGTATGTTTGGGTATTTTAAAGACTTTTCCTAAGAGAATTTTCTCTGATCCTGAAATTTGTTTTTTCCTGTCATTTTGTATTTTTCCTTGTAAGTTTAAAAAATATTCCAGCTCTTCCAGTTTTGTTTTCTGTAACTAATTTCATAACAGTGTAGTACTTGACATGTGTTTGTTTCTTAGGCAAACGTGTAAAACTCCTCAAGTCCGAATGGAGAAGTAGAGAAAGGAGGTTTCTGCTGTGCCTGATGACAATTTTTGTTTTTTCCACACACAAAAAATATTCTGGCTCCACGTTGGAGCACTAGTTGTGATGAATCCTAGTCTTGGTCGGATTCTAAGGAAGGGCCAGAACGTTCGTTGAGGAATAAAGAGTCAAACCACTCCAGAAAATGTGTTCCAGCCCTGGTTTATTACTCACAGAGCAGCAGGTGTGTACAAATACAGGTTTATGTAGTATTATCAGGAATTGTTGTACCTTACTCCTCATTGTAGTTGCTTAGTATGCTGTGTACATTAAAGAATTGTGGCTCATGTGGGCAGAGTTTCTGGAGGGTGGTTGGAGAGATTCTGACTATGCTACTGAGCAGCCTCAGGGCGTTACTTAGATGCTTCTGGGAGCCCTAAAATATCTTCACACTCTTGACTTTCAAAGATAGACTCAGCTGGTAAGTTTAAGTTACTCACTCTCACAGGAAAAGAGCAGATGCTCTGGAGAACAGCACTTGGAAGAGAAGTCCTTAATATATTCAGCCTGGTGTGGCATCTGTAGTTGAAAGCTCAGTATCAAATACTGAATTACTTAAATTTCAGAAAAAACTAAGAATTGGGTATTTCCATTGTATTCCTAAGATAGGCTAGAAGTTGTCTATCTATCTTAAAGCTGTGTTAAAGATGAAGACCTTTATCATTTACAGGAACATATGCCATGCTCTGAGGTATTTGTCCATTACCTACTTTACTAGTCCTATCTTTCAGACTATTTGAAGTAACTGGAAAGATCACTTTACCTGTGAAAGATTTCCAAGGACTCTTAGTTGCAATTAAAAATTTTAACACTGATTGTCTAGATCTTTGCTTTACCACCAAAAATTTCCTACTAAAATCCTTAAGAGCAGTGGGAAATAAAGTACTATAGAGTTTCAAATGGCATTACATGATATGAATTCTCAAAATGCTTGTCTCTCTATAATGGAAGTCCTAAGCACAGGAACTATCATGAGTGTAGTTCCGATTAGTCACTGTGCAATAAAAATATGAAAGAATGATAAGGTTTTAGAGTCTCATGGTTATCAAAGACCTGGGAGCCTTTTGAGTCATGTCCTGGGAAATACTCTTTTTAATTAACAAAATGAACTAGTCATAGCTCCTGAAGGACAAGTGTGAGGATCTAGAATTCTAAATCACTTAACAGGATTGGGGACATGTTTAGATTAATACTTTTCATACTGCAGTGCCTAAAATAAAACTAAGGGAACAATTTCAAGCTCTTGAGTCCTTAAATAAAAAGTTAGGTAAGGTCAAAATTTTACATACAGGAATCAAACTTTTGATGACTTGAAAAAGTGTCTTCCAATACATAACCTTCTCTGATGGTAATTGAATCTGTGTAGTTATCATTAAATATCTGTTTTCCAGACTGCCCACAAGTGACTCACATTTTGCCTTTTGTCATTAGCCCAGTCAAAGAGCTGTCTGTAATACTAAAATAAGGGCCTGTGTCCTCATTAATGGTTCTGTCTTGCAGTTCCCTTGAAATGTGCTTGAATCACCTTTATGTCACCTTCAGGCTTTTGAAAAGGTTCCTTCTGCCTCCAGAAACCTAGTTATCTACCAATAAACACCCGAATATATGCTTACCTACTGTAAAGGGTCTATGCATACAGGAACCCTATTCCAGAAAGGTCCTTAACATCTTTTTGTCCACTTTCCGCAATTCATTGGAACATAAATTACATTATTATCCATCTGTGAGGAAATTGTGAACCTGCCTTTTGTTAACATTTGTGAAGTACTTTGGATTATCACTGGTACAAGATAGTAGTACTAGAACAGAAGCATTTTCCAAGCTTACAAGTTGAACTGATTCAGTGAATGAACATGCACAAGTGGCAATTCAAGCTGTCATTTGCTTTCACAAGCCGTGTATGAATGATAGTGCACGGCAAACACACTGTATGGATTTTAAAGTTCCAGGAAATAGTGTGCTTCCATCTGTTCAAAAGATCCATTTCCCAACTCTCCACCTCATTTTCAGAGGGCATGAGTAGAAAAAAATGCACTAGCAGATGCTTGTTTCTGGTTATATGTTTTTACACTGTAGTATTTATATTAAGTTCTTACTATCACAACAAAATTATCTATGCTATAGAAAAAAAAATTACTGATATAGCCCTCCTCAGTTAATTCCTTTTTAGGAAAGGTTTGCTAAAGAGTCACTTTGTTCATAGTTTTATTTATTTTTGGTAGTGTTTTGCATACAATATAAGAAAGAATAACACAATAACAACAAAAAATGCACAGAAATATATGCATACAAACAAGGGCTGTTTTGGTATGGGATCTCTGTCTTTTCTCCATGACTTAGAGAACAATCCTTTGTAGGCATTTCTTCAAGCCATTCCTTATGGCTTTTGTCATTCCCTGTATTTAGCATATCTCGTATTGGTCATTAAATAAATTTGTGAGACCCTTTGTATTTTTGCTTGAAATCCCCATACCATTTTTTTTCCCCGCAGACTTTTAAAATTTTAGAGAAAAATAGAAGGGTGCCAAGACAACTTTGTCTCGTGAAATTCCACTTAGCTCAGGGTGAGCTATCAATTGCTTTCACAAAAAATAATTTCCTTTCTGTGCCTTACATATCTCAAGAAAAAAAAAAGAAAAAGCCTGAGTATGCTTAGATGACATAACATATGACCACACATGATCCTATATGGTTGATGGAATAGTTCTAATTAAAAAGAAAAAATCCTCTATTAAGTACTTTCTATTTATGTGAAGAAAACCTAGAACAGAGGGTCCATCCATTCCATGTGGAATCATCTGTCAAGGCAAGAAACATTGACTTAAAAATTTTACCTTTTCTGCATTTGCATTGATACATAGTCCTGTCTTCCCTCCAACTCTCCTCATGCACTAAAGTCTCTTCTTTACTGTGCATGATGGAAAAGACAAGAGATTAAATTGCAAGGGGACATATAAAAAGGCAAGTTGCTAGCTTTCAAGTGCTTGACTTTGCAAATTTAAGAGTCAGTTTTCATTACGGATTTTGTGTATGGTTTATGATAAATAAAGAAAAAATTCAAAAAGCTTCCAGTCAAAGAATTATAATGTACAAGTTGTGTTATGAAACTTTCCAGCACCCACTTAATTTCCATATACCATATATTGTTATTTATTTTATTCTAATGTTATTATATAATAATTAATTATGTGCCTAATTTTGGATGTAGAAGCTATTCTGTAGTTAGCAAATGATTTGTGATATGTTTCTCTGAAGAAACAGAAGCCTTTTACTATACCTAATTCTGGTACTGTAACGTTGATGCGCAGGTGCCTGAATTTCGGGAGAAGTGCTTTACTATTCAGGGAATATTCTCTCAGCCATTCTTTACATCCTGTAGTCTTGATTTTTCTTCCTTTCTCTTCTAAGGCAGAAGAAAGTCCTGAGTATAAGTATCAGACTTGGGTTTTATTGAGAATCTATTCTAATGAAATCAACAACATTATCTATTTTATTCATCCACTGTGTGGATGAATGAGGATATTTTTCACCCATTGTAAGCCGAACTGGAACGCAGCCTGTCCAGAAAAATCTCTTGAGGCTGGTAGCTTTTCTAATGTGATGTAATGAGATCTTTTAATCCCTGATCCATTCTGCATTATCCTGGCAAAAAGGTTTTACCCAGAGACTGAGTTTGTCCTGAACATTTAGTGAACAGAATAATGTGGAAATCTTCAGGTGCATTTAATTATATATTGTTGTGTTAAAATAAAACAAGTGAGTCCACATACAATTACAGCCAATTTACAGCAGCCACTCACTAATTTAAATTAAAAAGTCTGCAACTGCAGAGTAATTATGCTTTAATTGCATATTTAGGACAAGAAAATGAAGAGAATCTAATGTGGTGTATTTGTGATATAACAGCGATGTGTGAAAATGTATTAGTATAAAGAGAGTAATTGCGTTCCAAGAATGAACAAATTAATTCAAATCAACACCTAGGATGCTAAAGGTTTCATATACTTTTAACATTTGTATTGTTAATTTTCCATAGGTATTAATTATTAACTGAAAACTTGATTTGCACCTATTCAGGGTGTTACTGTTCTCTAAGGTTTTTAAAGATCAGACACACATTGTTATTGGTCCTTCTTTTCCTATGAAGGCCTTTGGCACACTGCCTTAATACCTTACTTCCCAGACACTTGAATCAAATAGCATTCACTATATTCAAAATTAAGCATTTCTGGAATTACCATCACTAGGCGTTAGCTTAAATTTCATTGCTTCTTTATGAAAGTGTCTTTAATAACCAAGAGATTTATTCACTCCCTGATGTATGTGGTGTATGGATATATAACTTCCATTAATGTTGATGTGCAATCTATGCTTGAACATAGGAAGTATTAACATCATACATAGAGGCAAATGTGTACCACTATATATATATGTATATACACAGACACACATATACATGTATGTATGTATGTATGTATATATATATATATGTAGGTAGGTGAGTGACCTGATATAGAGCAGAAATCTGAATGGCCATCTGCTTTTTTTTTTTTCTTATTTTTATCACCTATCTAATTTATGTGACGGTGTATGTTGCTTTCATAGGGATATTTTCACCACAGGGTTGTAGCACTAGGTGGGGGGAGCAGACAGGCCTGCAGATTATGATTTTACTGAGTTTTCTTGTGACTGAAAATACATTTGCACTTCTAAACTTCAGCTATGTAACTGAGCAGTCATGTATGTGCAAAAATACCATTTTTGTTATCTGAAGTTTATCACCTTAGCCCACGTGTAGATCTGGGTAATAGAGATAATACATCACAGGATAGTTGAGGTTGGAAGGCAAGTCTGGAAGTGCCACCTCCTGGCTCAAGCACAGCCATATAAAACCAGTAAGGACAAGACAGCTTTTGAACATCTTCAAGAATGGAGCCCACAATCTCCCTGGGCAACCTGTGCTAGCCCTCAGTCACCCTCACAGTAAAAAAAAAATTTCTGAGAGGGAACTGCCTGTGTTTGCTTGTTCTCAGTTTCTTGTCCTGCTGCTGGGCACCACTTGAAAAGTGTCTGGCTCCATTTTCTTGCCACCCTTTCTTCACATATTTGTACACATTGATGAGATCCCCCGTGAGCCTTCTCTTTTCCAGGTTGAACAGTTCCAGTGCTCTCAGCCTTTCCTCATATGAGATGCCACTGTGTCTTATTTGCCTTAGTGGCTCTTTACTGGACAGACAGATAGGTAGACATAGATATAGATATAGATATAGAGACATGTATCACAAATAAAGCTAATAAAATTCCACCTGCAGATAGTATCAGAAGGTGTGTATTTTACATTGTGTAGCTCAGTGGCACCTGGTTCCATGAGTAGAATTCCAACTTGCTACAATAAAGCAAAAAAATAAATAACAATAAGAAGGTGCATCAGCCTTTTGGGCTTTGGTGCAGGGCACAGAAATATGTTGCCTGACTGTTAAATTAATTCTTTATTATTTTTTCGGGCAACCTTCCACTTTAGAAGGGACCACATGAGGCTGTTTCCAATAGCAAGACCAAAGCAAAATAAAGCAGTGTAACAAATAAGCCTGTGTATCATAAAAATCATGAAGCACAATTTTATTATTGCCTCAAGTGCAGTTCCTAGAAACAGCTCTGTGGAGAAGGCAAACAGAAGTAATGAACTCCTTGAACAGTCTGTTTAATATTCTGTTTGTTCTATGTTTATGCTCTGCAGAGCTGACAAGAGCTGTATGCAAACAGTTTTGCTGAGGGCAAAAGAATGTTTCACCATTAAGGAGCATGACCCTTCTCTCTGTGATCAAAATGAAAAGCATATGGCCCTTGATGTCATAAAGCATTGTGACCATTCCAATGAGTTTTTCCTCAAGCCTTGGGACGTTTCCCCCTGACACAGTTTGATATTAAAAGGTTATGTGATGATTAATTGTATCCACTGACACAGCAGAAATATTCCTCAAAGTTATGTTTCTTTGATATGACACATTTTTTTCTTTTAAAGTTTAAAATCCAAATCAGTTAGAAGGGAAGTCCAATTATGGTGAAATGCTTTGTCCCCCACTCTTTCTCTGTGGTCCTTCTGTCTCCTTCTTGTTTCATGTTAGGCTGGGTGAAACCACTCAATTAAATCCTTGGTAATTTTTTACTTTGTGAATAACAGGATCTCTATCTCTTGTTAACTTGTGCATGAGTTTTGTCCTGTTTCTCCACTAAGTGATTATTGCTTGCTAAGCTATATTAAGCCTTTAAAAGGACATTACCTTTTCCAACTTAAATGATTCTGTGATGTTGATTTTTGTAAAGACACTTGCAAAGAATGGAAGAATACAGCTCCAGTATCAGTCACTGTATACTCAATAGCTAACATGTAAAAAGCATAGTTGTTACCATACAGAATTTTTAACAAGAAAGGAATAACAAAATACAGAAATTTGTGGGTTAGCAATTCATGATTTTATTATAGTTTTACACATGGTCACATTTCAATTTCTCTTTGTTAAATCCTATTCCCACAAAGCACTTAAAAACACAATTTAAGCAATATCATCTACTACCTTCGGGGTTTATTCCCTGATTTAAAAACAATCGAAAGAGGTTTGCTGGACTGAGATCTTACACTTCAGTCCCAGTTTCCAGTACCTCGGAAACAGACTCACAATATCCAATTTTTGATTTTCTCCTTTTCTTTTTCTTTACAGGTAACCCGATAGCTAAAGACAAATCAAGCCAGTCTCAAGGCTGAT
This sequence comes from Irena cyanogastra, assembly GCA_013397155.1. Taxonomy (NCBI): domain Eukaryota; kingdom Metazoa; phylum Chordata; class Aves; order Passeriformes; family Irenidae; genus Irena; species Irena cyanogastra. The sequence goes on along the minus strand of VWZV01008048.1, from coordinate 299,243 downwards.
ACATTAAATACAACACATAGGAATTTCATTCCTCCACGCAATCCTTGAAGTGAAATTTTATACTGCTGGGGTGTATCCTTCAGAATCAATTGTTTCAATGAGAACCTGGCTTGTAATCAGCAACAGCCTCGAGATCAAAACTACTGGAAAGTTATTTTGAACTTCTGTGTCACAAATATCTCAACTGATTGAACTGTGTACACTTGTAAAATTTCACTTGCTGAGGAATTTGCAGCTGTAATCATGAACTAATATTCTAAAGGTGCAGAAAAGCAGCAAGCTTCTGGGGTCTCTGTTGCAGATCAGTGGCATTTCATCTTGAAGAAGTCAGCCTCTGAAATGTATTGGATCCTTCACTCTAAAATGATCCTTGGTCCACTGTTTAGATTGCTGGTAGGACTGCACACTGCTTTAATTAAATTTCTGTTGCAGAAATTGTCCTCTAGCATGGCACAGTTTTAGACATTTTTATTTGTGTTCTAATCTTGCAGCTCTCAAAGGTACATATTTCAACATCTTGAAGTTGCTTTGTTATAGGAATGGAATTATATATCCATTGTTAATAATTATTGTTGACAAGTAATAGTTATCTGAATACATCAGTCATATTAGAATGTATAGTCAGGTTGACATGTTTCCCTAAGGCTAACCAGCTACTGCAGCTTAACAGTTAAAGAAAGTAGTGGTCAAAACTCAATTACCACTTCCATTATAAGGTATTTTATATCTTTAATATATACATTTCCATTTAGTTTGGAGGAAATGGGTGTTCCCAATATGTACTTTACTTTCCTAACCTTTAATTCATTTAAATTGATGGTAAGCAGTCAATTACACTATTTCATCCCTTTTTTACAAAGGTAGGCAGGGATGTAAATGAGTTTTGCAGTTATGATATTAGATGGTAATCATTCAGAATTTTTGTCTTTTTATTAAAAAATAAAATCTCTTGCTTGAACTTAAATACTGATGGATGCTTATGTAGATGTCTGCTCAGTCTGTTTGCCATAAAGGAAAAAAAAAAGTCCTAGTGCTCTCCCAGTTCTACACTTCATGGGTATTTTGCTTGCTTACAGTCATTGAATTCAGATCTGTTTTGTTTTGTTAGAAATCCTTGAACTTTGTGATGTGTTGTTACATGAAAAAAATCCTCAATATTTAAAAGCCTTAAGCATCTTTGAGCTTTTTTCTAAGTTATCACAGAATGTATAATTTTATACTCCATTTAATGTATATTGTACCATCTGTAATGTTGATACAAAAGAAATTTGGCAATTTCTTTTAGTGACACTGCATAAACATACTGACTAGAGGGAGCTCTGACTGTATGCTTTGGTGAATTGAAATGAAAGCCACACGCACCTAATGGTAGTCAAAAATACATAGAGATAAGCTTGTTTAAGTCCTGTGTGGTAATCAAACACAGAAAAAAAAAAAAGAAAAAAAAAAGAAAAAAAAAAGAAAAAAGAAAAAGAAAGAAAACAGGAATTGAAGGAAACGGTTTGATCACTACAAGCCATTGACATGGCTAGTTTAGTTATATATTAAGTTCTGTGATGGATGAACACCCTGGCGTGCTCTGCCTGTCACTGTAGCCCCTGCTGTTCCGAAACCATTTCATTACCTCTGCTGTATTATTGCACAGGAGAGCTTAAATAAAATAAATGACTGTTGGGAATAAAACTGAGAAGTATATTCTATCATTCTGCTGGGGAATAATAAGAAATATGTTGACAGAAAAAGATCTTATTTTCTGATTAAAATTTAATTAGAATAAACCGTTTGTAGCAGAAACTAAGCCTCTTGGTATTTTAGGATGGATTAGTATTACATGGATTTGTGCTAAGAGGTTCAGAATGGAAGGTAGCATCTTAAAGAGGTTGTCTGGGACAGTGCAAAGCATAAATGTGCTGTTTTGTAAAATCTGAATATGACCTCTATTTGGTCAAAAATCTGTATCATGCTTCTCAATACTTGTTTTCTTTGTTTCCTTGTTCTTAAACAGCGCTGAAAATACTGTATTATATACAAGTGTAAAACATGCATACCAATAAATGAAAATAAATGGATTTTCAAATATACTGAATAGATTCTCTGCAGTAGATTAATGTTGTGACTATTCATAGCAAGTGAATAAAATTGTAATATAGAATAGAGTTCCCTGTATGGATGTGTGCATTGGAGATCTGTTTAGTCATGGAACAAAATAATTTTTTGGTGAATAAGAATCTCAAAGGTTATATTAACTTTATATTTCTTCAGTAGAGCAGAGAATATTTCCTACCACTTTGGAATGTCCTTTTTGAAAGGAACTGATACCTATGGGAAATTCTGGTGGGTGTACTGTTATTTTCAGATTAGAATGAATAAAATTCTTTTTCTTCACAAAATTTGAATCCCTAAAAATGATCATTTAGATGTTTTAAGTAGCAACAAGACATGGTAGACAATACTGAAAAAGTAATGTTTCAGGTTAATTTGTGGAACTGTTTAAAAAAAAGAAAAAAGAAAGCCAGTTACTCAGAACTACTTGTGCACCTTGAAGCAAGCTGGGAACCACAGTGCAGGTATCCACAGTGCAAGTTTAATGCTCCTTTGAAGATGGGGTACAGGTGACTGGATCAGCTATGTGCATTCATGTAAGCATGTGAATTGTTTCAGTTAATCATTTATTCATTTATATACCAATTTCTAGATTGTTTCATCTGATTGCAAAAATGATCAGGCATTATGATCAGAGGGAAATTCGTGTTGCTCTTTGAATTACGTAATCATCAAGAACTCTGAACTGCGGAATATGAAGTTCTGCAGTTCCAAGTGGCAGTGCATTGAGAGAGGAAGAAAAATCACTGCTTTGTTCATACCTCTCACAGTTAAATGTATTGGATCAGTTCAGCAAAACACAAAAGGAAGTCCTGATACAAATCCTAATGAAAAAAAATTCATATCAGATCAAATCTAAAATAAAGCTTAAAAATGTTCAAGTCTGGATCTTGGTTGTATGTGGTTTATTGGTCATAATAAATGTTAGCCTTTAAAAGAGCACTGCTGCAGATAACATTGTTGCTACCTATAAATACTCCTATTGTGCCATATATTTTCAATTCTTATTTATCCTGTATCTTTTAAATCTTGACTCCTTCAGCCCTGCCTAAAAATGTTACTGGTGTAGCATTTCAGTACTTCACCAAACCAATGAAGCTCTGTTTTGCATAGAATCTATATGCTTTAAGACTGCCTCAGATGCATTTCTTTTGAAAGTAAAGGATCTGATACAAAGTATTTTAATTTGTTAGTTTTTATAAAAATATATGCAGGTTTTTTTTTTTGCTAATTATAATTGTACATCTGTGTTTTATAATTTCTAGGTATTGCATGAAAATCTGCAACAACAAGACAGAAATATGTGATTGGCATCCTTTTCTGTTGATTTACTGCCTCCTCCTTCATGCCTCAAATTTTACACATCTGTTGTTAACCAATCTATTGGCAAGGAAAAGGAGCATTTGATTTGCAAGAGAAGTGTTGCCTTAATTTCTAGTTTCTTTTTGCCAAAAGTTAGCTCTGCATCAAACCTGTCACATCTGAACAATCTGATGCCATTAAATGATTTCTCATGGATTCAGTGGTCTTAAATTGAAAAATAAGAATTTCCAAATCACTTGGTCTTTATAACACAGTTTGTATCCTGAAAAACTTTTCTGTTTATTCTTTCACAGAGTGAGTGAATATTTCCAGATTTCATCTTTGGTCTTGTTTCTGTAAAAGGTTATTTAACTTTTGGACACTACTTTACAGACAGTCATTGCAAATATTTTAGTAAAAATATGGCTGGGTTTTTGTCTGTTCTGCATTCCTCTGGACTACAGAAGAGGTAGTGTATGAAAAGGTTGAATTTCCCACAACTTTGTTTTAACAGGTGAGATTACAAGTGTTGTCAATGTCTCTTTATGCAAAACTAATTAAAGACCATCTGGCAGGAGGGTCACTGCCTGTGACACTGGAAAATCTTGAGTCTTGTGAGTGACTGCTCTTTGTCAGACTGCTGTGAATAGGATGCTGGGAGAGTCAAACAATGGAAGTATGGTTTCATCACCAGAAATGTAGGGTCTGGGGAGGTGGATCCAGCATGTGAGCACAGAGGTACAGTTAGCATCCTGAACCTGTGGCTGTTGAGGTGGCAGTAGGACCTTAGACCTGTTCTCTGGGTTGTAGGAAAGGTCTGACTCGTATCTCTGGGATTTTCCCCAAAGCCTGGGTGATTTCAGTGTGGTTTGTATAAGGCCATCAGATGCAGATGAATGTTTAGCATTTCGTTTAGAAAGTTCTGATTGAGCGAATTCATTAAAATTCACATATCTCTGTTCAGGTTAGTGGTTAAAGAAACTACTCTCTATTTTCACTCTTTCTTTGCAAGTATACAGGTCAGCCTGTGTAGCAATTGGAAGTGAAATCCAGTTATTCTTTGATAATAGATTGTCTTGATTAAACGTCACTAATCACATCAATATTAGCTGTGACTGAAAGACTTGAAATAAAGCTGGTTTTCAGTTCTGAAAACCAGTTTATTGCTAAATTAAATAAAATAAATAGTTTGTCTAATAGAAATATAATTGCTTATATGTAACCCCAACAGTAAAACTTCTATATCAGCTCTTCAAATTATATTTATGTTAATAACTGTAAAATGTAAAATTTCATTTAGATCCTCTATAACAGCAGGGACATTCTTTTTTCCTACTAAAACACTGAGGTAACCTAAGGACACTGTAGTTTGGGATTTATGGCTTTCACTACTTCAACTGCACAGCTGGGAAAACAACACATAAAAATACTTATGTTACTCACATTGCTGAGACATTTTTCTTGATTATGAGGAATATATAGAGTTGCAAGTTTCCTCCATATGAGCATATTGGTCGAATCTCTTGAACCCTTTTCTCCTTACTGTCATAACAAACATGACAGAAACCTTACTTGAACCTCCAGCCTTATGTCTTAGTATTTAAATCAGAACTTACAAAATACACACTACTTAGTCACTATGTCTCCATATAATGTAGTTTTTTTCAGTCTGTGTCCTCCTTATGATTAATTACTGATGCCTTGTCATATCTGGGCACAAAGAATATAAAAATATTTACTATTATTGATTTAGAGTTTGTGCATCTTTTTGTTATTTTTATTTTTCTTTGGTCATTTTCTCATGTCCTGCAATCTAGTCAGTTCTTTCAAAACTCCAGTAAGGATGAGAAAAGTTTTTTATAAATAGTAGTCAGGAACTGAACACAGGAGAGATGAGAGAGAGATGATGTGTTTCTATAGTTTTATCTTAGTTTCCAGTTTGAACTATTCTTTCTAAAGAGAAGCATTTTTTAAACTATAAATGAACTATGTTTCAATATGCTCCCTGATCATAAAGCTGATTAAATGGTCCTCTCTGTATGTCAGATTACTTCAGCCGAATTTACAAATGGAACATGATGATTTTGCTAATGTCCATGGGCAGGTAGACATAATTTGGTCCCAGATGCTCTGCCTAATGTTCATGGCAAAAGTGACTCAAAAACAATGCTTCCATATGCCATAATTGCTGGAATTATTTCTCAGGCATATTCCCTTGTCATTCCTCATATGTAGAACTCATTAGATTCCTAGTGGGAGAACATATGGAGAAGAGAGTTGATGGAAGACATTATAAAACAGATTGTGTATTTAAATTTATATTATAAAAGACCTCTGTGCACAAGTAAACTTAGCAGAGAAAGTTCAAACTCTTTCTTTCCAGTTCATAAGGAAATTGACATTTATGGAGGTGTTATCTCAGTGCATTCAAATCCACTTCTAGATGGTAGGTTAAAACCTGGCTTTAGGGATAATAGTGGGAATTTTGCTGCTAATTTGAGGTCAACTCTGTATTTCCTACATTTTTCCAAATATTTACTTAAACTACAATTAAGATCTTTTCACTAATAGGAATGACCAGAAGTTCCACCCATACAATTCTGTTGGCAGGATCAGGCCTTTGGCTATGGGTTTGTGATTTCAGTGTCAACATAATGTCTTTGATGAATACCATGTTTCTGTTTCACAAAAAAATTGTCAATATTTCTTTCATCCAGCACGGCTGGACTAACAGATGGGGATCGTATCCGGTGCAGAGATGTTTTAATGACTACTGGCTACTATTAATTAATTCTTTATCCTCTATATCAGTTAAATACAGCAAAAAAATAAGCTAATCATACACTAATTCAAAGTGTTATGGACAGACGTTTGTGTTGCTTTTTTTGGTTACACTTAGGACTCTTTCCTATTTTAAGGTAATTTATTTTCTGTTAGTTTTTACTCAAGACTGACCATGAAACCAGTTTCAAAAGGGAGCATTTGGGGTACTATAAAGTGTCCCTGTAGTAGAGATGGGCATTAGCAGGAGCTACCCATTAGGCAGGTGGGAGGTGGATAGAGTGATGTCTATGACCTTACTGCAGTGGCTGCTAAAATATGGCCTATCACCAAGGGAAAGCATAGAAAGTGTTTCTAGAGAAACACATCTGCCCAGCTCCTAAAGGAACAACTCTGACAGGGTGTCTCTCATTACATGGAGCCAAATCAAATGGTATACCTAAAGCAATAGAGAAAGACATAGGGAAACTGTAAGGCATCTATTACAGTGTGGCTCTATAGGTGTTAAAAATGTCTGATATGTCTGCAGGATGTCCATTTAGGTCACTGCCTTTTTAAAAGGAGACAGAGCACAGCTGTTTAAATAGTATCTGCAGTAGAGTTGTGTGTGTATTTGCTGGCCAATATGCCTTCCTAAAGCCAAGATTTGGTGTCATGTTGTGAGAGAGGGCCTCCAGAAGCTCAGATCCACACTTCCTCCTTTGTTGCTGGAAATGGACTGTGTTATTATACTGTTCTTCTAAGCCAGAGTCACACAGTATACTGCTGACAAGTGCCCTGCACCTTTCAGAGCAGAATAGTTACTCTGACAAGCCTCAGCAGGCAGCAAAACATGCATTACCACACATGCTTTGTCTTAATACTGACAACCTTGATTGTTCCCTATGTTCGGATTTCTTTTCCTGACAGCTACAGGGAAAATGTTTATTATTAGGTGAAAATGTAAAATTTTTTATTTTGCACCAGTCTGAGCATCACACTTAAAATATATATTTTACAGTGTCTTATGTGTTTATCCTATTATGATTTATTAATTTGTGCTATATATGTATTAATCTCTCTGTCAGCTGCTGGTGGCACTTTTTAAAGTAGTGTCATCCATTACTGATTTTTAAATCACTGCAGGAAAATGGTCATTGGGTGGTAAGTCTTTCATCAGCATGTTGTGGTTTTTCCATTCTCTCAGTACGTGCATGAGGAACTAGGTGATGAAGTAGTGAAAGAGTCTTGAAGATGTACTGATTTAATTAATCTCAGGCAAATAGACCTTGATTAGTGAAGGAAGTTATAGCTCCTTTGTGTAAGATTGTATTCTATCATTCAAAATATCCAGCCCTCTGCTTTGATTCAAATTTGATTATAAGAAATTTGGGCAGTAGTAATATCGATATAAAAGATTAATAGCAACTTGAAAGATGGATCCTTAAGTATTGATGTATGTGATAAGTATCCAGCACATTTTAAATCCTGGGCTTTACCTAATGCTCCTAATGGATAAGGAAAGTAGCAAGTATTTCCCACATTTTTATGTCCTTGGAAAGAAATACAGACATACCAGAAGACTGGCAGCTGAAGTGCTCACTGTACTTCAGTTAATGATGTGTTTATGGCTCAAGTCCATATAGCTTGGGTCTTACTTCACCTTCTGTTAAAGCATGTAACATAAGCACCTTAAACCAATCGATTTCTGCAATTAGCAGTTCTGAGAGAAAACACAGAAGCAAGTTCAAGGCTGTTTATGCCTGGGTTAACTCCACTGTCTTTAGTGAAGTTATTCTCCAGGTAAATCTAGTCTTAACTTTCTAGATAAATGGTTCAGAAAATTAAGCTGCAGTTAATTTGAAGACCTACATTAAAGGGCACGTGAAACTTCAAGGGTTTGAGTAAGAATAAAATAAAGATGACAGAAAATTTAGGTTTCTTTTGCTGTTTCACCAGATATCATATTGTTATATAATTGTGGGAATTATGGTTCTGGTCCCACCTCCAACGGAGAAATATGTGAAATTCAGTTCTGGTCTTATTACTGCCATAAAACACATACCAAAGGCGGTTTTTGAATGTAATTTGGCACAAAACTTTTTTCTCAAAACCCCAGTGTGAGGTCTCTGTTCCATGCCTGTGCACCTTAAATCCTGAAAATGGAGCTTTCTGAGAACTTTGCTGATGACCATATCTTCTTATGGACTTCTGCTGAGGTTTACATTTCATACTGACTGCGTTTGCCAGGTGTTCCAAAAACTGTGTCATTGGTTCATACTCCTGTGTCTCCTCACTTTTTTGTTGATCGGTATAATAAAAAATATGATTTATAAATAGTCTTTGAATTTGATGTATCTGATAATTTGCAGCAATTCCAAAATGATATTTCTTACTTTATTTCAAACTTGTAAATGATTCAAATATCACGAACAGCAATAAACTCAGTCAACTCATTCACAATAAAGAAATGTGATGCCTTAAGCTACTTTTAACCAGTCAGAATATTGTCAAGGTGACCTTTCATGCTGTTTCAATTGCATAGCCTTGCCATTATTTAACTATTAGAATGATGGAAAGCTTGCACTTTGCTATTTGAGTGGCAACATTTCTAGACATGAGGACCTGAAGGAATGGAACCATTGAGAGGCTGTAATTAATGTGCCACATTAAGGAGTTAAGGATAAGCAGCTAAAGAAAGACTAAACCTGGTGGAGCAAAGCAGCTACAGTCTAGTCTTGAAAACTAAAAATCCATTTGCAATGCTTTCTAGAATCCTAATATCTGATGCTGGTATCAAGTCATTAACGATAAGTCATTTTTCCTGCACTGTGTCTCGACTTTTCGCTGTTGAAATGTACATGAAAAATGCAGCTTCTGGATTTCTATTAAAATCCCTCTCAAATTTACATATTACTGAGATAACTGCCATTTTATATCATTACCTTCTATTTTAAAAGGATAAAATTAATTTCTGTTTGTTTTAAAATTTCTACATACATATTTATACAAATAGAAGCAACTAGGAAAAAATAGTAATAATAGTAAAGATCTGTCCATTACAATGTTAAAATGTAATTGTTTCAAGACTTTATGATTAGATGTATTCTGTCTACATGAAGCTTGTCTCGTGTTGACAGAAAGCAAAATTGTCAGAAAGATGTGTCTGTTGAAAAACCTTTTGTAGTCACAATGCTAATGGAAGAGGATGAACACCACAGATTGTGAGAGCTGTGTAAAAGCAGAACAGAAGACGGTTTCTTTTTCCATCAGTGGTTAGGTGATTTATATACATGACTCTCATTAACATTAATGGAAGTTATCTGCCTCATTTTTTATGAGCCTGATGTGAAGTTAATGGCAGTCTTCCCATTGTCTCTAGTGGGCTGTGGATCAACCAGTAAGTGCACAAATGGGTTTGGTTGAAATATTGGTGCTTGTAGAATGGTGCTTGCTTAGAATTTCAACATGCCTCATTCACAGTTATAACAAAAAATGCTCTGTGAATGCCTAAGTGTCTGATCTGAGGAGTGTAATGGTGCAGAGCATGCTGATCTGTGGCACTGTGGGGCATCCACATGGCAGACTGAAGAGATGCCTGAGCCAGCTCGCAATGAGCTGGTGTGAACAGGAGCAATAATCTGCCCAGCAGCACAAGCTGACTCACTTTTCAGCGATTTGAACTGGAGTGGGTGTAATGGGGTTTGTGGTCCAGACTACAGGATGAGGGAGTCGCAGTGCCATGCAATGCTGTACTTCTATCAACAATACAGTAATGTGCAATCCCACTTTTTTGAAATCCAGTCTGAAATCTGCCTCTGTGCTGAGTTCTCCCCTGCTTTTGATTCTTTTTGATGTGTTTTGTTATGGGTTTTTAATTTTTTAACAGAGGAGACATATTTTCATTTCAGTAAACCTTCCACTGACTTATGAATGCTTTGCAGTTTTAACAAATCTATTCTGTGCTGCTTTTTCTTTTATGAAGAAGGGAAGGAGACCTGATGTTACCAGCAGAATTTGAAGGACATCTGTTCACATCTGTCCTGGGATAGAGTTCATTTTATTCTTAGTAGCCAGCACAGTTCTGTGTTTTGTATTTAGTATGAGAATAATGTGGAAAATGCACTGGTATTTTGCTTCTGTATAAGTGGTTTGTAAGTCAAGGACTTTTGAGTGTCCCATGCTCTGCCTATGCAGATCTGGGAGGGAGTATGGCCAGGACAGCTGACCCTAACTGACCAAAGGGTTTGTTCCATGCCATAGAACATCAACCCCAGTATATAAACTGGGAGGAGTTGGTTGGGAGAGGTGATCACTGGGATGAGCATTGGCAAGTGGGTGGTGAGCAATTGTATTTTGGGCCACTGATTTCTCTTGGGTTTTATTTTTCTCTCTCTCTCTCTTTTTTTAATTACTATTATTGTAATTATTATCATTATCATCATTACCATAATCTAAATTTGTTTCAACTATTAAACCATTCTTATCTTAACCCACCTCTTTTGACTTTCATCCCAATTCACTGGGTAGGTAAGTGAGCAGCTGCATGGTACTTAGCTGCTGGCTGGGGTTGATTGCAGCAGCATGGATATTCCTTATTATGAGCCAATCACTACAGGGACAGGTGACCAGCTTTGCTGTCAGTGAAGAACATTTCTCACCACGCTCGGACAAGCCACTACATAATAGCTTTCCCATGGATTGGGAATTTCTCTTATAGTTAATCAAGTTCATGCTAAAGCATTCCCAGCTGTACCAGGTTTCTCCTTACCACAGCGTCACATTGGTGTGTCTGGCCTCAGGAAGAACTCGTATGTTGAAGCTGAGCCTCTAGTAAGACTAGGAGAAGCTAGATCCTGAGGGCTTTAACACACTAAAGGTTTCTGCTCCTACTCTGCCAGACATGGCCACTGATGGTCTCAATCTCAGGTCCAGGCCGTAGCAAGACTGGGTGTATGCTTTGAAGATATAGATGTACACACAAGGCAAACCAGACCAACAGAGGCAAGAGCCTGGCACTGTTATCTGAGCCCACTTAAGCACGGGGCCACGAGCAGCACAGACTGCACAATCACCTCCTCTCCTCTGGCTGCTCAGGATTAAAACATACGCACCAACACCGTTTGCTGCAGCCGAAATGTGCAACAAAATGCAGTTAATTTCTGCCTCACACTGAGATTCTGCTATGGTCTTTTTCTCTGCATGACATCATGAAATGCAGATGCATTGGATTTTCTTCAGCTCTGAGCTCCTCACAGTTTCAAAATAAAAGCTGAGAGAAGCAGGGAACGTGATATTGGCAGTCCATCAGGTAGGGAACAAGCAAGTACCCAAATGTGGGATTTACGAGCTACATTCACAGATTTTAGGGGATGCACAGCTGGAGTAATTGTGGGAGGAACAGAACAAATACTCCCTACTTGTTCAGCTGTGCTGCAGCTTTATCATGCATGACAGAAAAGGTGGGTGTAGGAAAGAAAATAGAGATTAGTGCCATTCAATTTGCCTGTAGAATGTTTTACAATGTTATTTACAAGCTGTGGTTTGGTGCTTTAGTTTTAATTAACTATTTCTTTTATTTTCTTTTTTCTTATTCATTTTTAGATTAAGAATTGTTTGATAATTTAAAAAAAAGGATTTTCATACCTTGTTAGCAATCACGAGTTGGACTGCACTGCTCTGGAATTTTTTTATTGCATATAAATATAAGTCAAATAAAGTTCTGCATTTTTATTAAGGACTTGTTTTCTGCTTAATTGTAAGGAAATGAAAAACCACAGCAATGCCAAAGGGTTTTATTAAACTATCAAAAATCAGCAAGCAATATACACAAGCCAATTAAATAGCACTCTATGTCCCTAAAGTAGAAGGCATAGAGGTTTGCACTTAAATTGATACTTTCTTTGACAAAGAAATCAACCCTTATAGAGTCAAACCCATAAAATTTATCAGATGCAATACACTAAGTGCAGATTAGCAGTCCTTTTACCATAGCAATAAAAAAAATAAAACCCACAATTCTTTGAAAACCTGATATCAATACTACAGGTTTGAAGTTATTTCCATTAAAATATATTCATTTGCAATCAATGGTTGCACCGTGTGTGCCATAGATATCAGTGTTTGGAGGAGTGCCAGAGTTTTCTATTCTGCATTCATGCTGGGACTGTACTGCTTCTAGGATTCATTGTAGGGGCTGAGAAGGTGCTGTGAAGCACACTGAATTATGTGAAGCCCACTTCACAAGAACAATTGCTGTCCCTGGTGATATAGGTGCTTCTTTGGTGCCTAAGAACAGGTGCAGATCCTCTGAAAGGTGTTTGGGTAGGATTAACACTGAAGCTTACAGAAAGCTCATTCTCCTTTGGATCCTGCTTTTGACAACAGAAACAGAACTGGTGGGTGTAGTTAGCCAACAAAAAATTCCTTTCACACTAATATGAATCCTTCCCCACTGTGAGTCATGTAACTATTCTTCATACAGTTCCATAAATTGTTGACAAATCTGAGATGGTTCTGAAGGAATTCCTGCACAAGATTCTTGAGAGAAGCAGGAGGGATATTTGGGTGCAGGTTCTCAGAGCTATGGTTTTTTTAGACAAATTTATGAGGAGGCGATAGAAGTATTTTGCTCACTGTCTATGTGCTGGATGTAGTTCCAGTAAGCCTTTCATGAGCCAGAGAAAATCCTACCATAGAGCTAATAACCAATACAAATTAGACTAATTCCTTTTAGTTTGGTGCTGAATCAGGAAGTGGTTTCCATTTCATGGGGATTTTTTCCCCCAGTGGATCTTACAAATCTGTTCAGTCTTTCACTGATTTCTATTGGATGAATGTTTGTATTTCAAAGTCATCACCATTAAACCTGTTGTGTAGGCAGCTTTATCAAAAAGGATAAGGGTAGAATGATCACAAGGTATTTGATCCTCACTTTCAAGATGACCCTTTATTTTAGGACAGACATACGCAGCATGATCTGTGGATAATATTTTTTAAGCACTAAATTTCACTTATCTCCTTGGGAGACTCCACAACTGTTAATAATCAGCTGTATAACTGAAAACATGAAGGCAGAATTGCTTAAAATGTTTGGTAAACAAATGGGTATTTTTTATGGTTACATCACCTCATGATGATGATTAATCCTTCACGGAACCATAAGAAATGAGGCTCAAAGTGGGTTCATTTGCCCCTGTTATGTTTAATCTCCTCAGTCTACAAGATGGAATGAACCAATGTAATCTAATATATGATAGAAATGGAAAATTCTAGTGAAAGGTATTAACAATTAGCACATCTGAGCAAAAACCAAAATATGTGCCATTATTTGAGCCACTTTTACTAAATACAAATTTTACATCAGCTGAAGATTAGCTTCCAGGAAGGTGAGTTGTTTAATCTCACAGTATTTGAGACACACGCAGCACATTGTGATTGGACATTAGCGTACAAAGTCCAGAAAACAGTGCAGAAAATAGACTCATGATCAACATCCACCTGTATTTAGTGTTCAGTGTGTGTGTGTTCTAATATTTTTAGATCTCTCTTCTGTATTTGTTTTACAATATGTTCAGAGGAAGGGAAATAAGAATCATTGGTATAAAAACATGAGTGTTTATACCATAATAACATACCATACTGTAAGGAGAAAATTCTTTACTACTATAACCATCTTGTTAAGATGGCAACTAAGGTTACATAGCGGCGTTTATACAAATTTTCATATGACTTTTCAAATAAGGTAGTATATTTAGATTTTCTTGGTTCATGCATGTCTGCCATACAGTAAAAATGTTTCATAGTTCTTATTTGCCGTGGGCATAACTTAGATGGAAAGAACAACCTTGTTCTCAGGACAAATCTCCCACACCCATAAAACCCTGCTTAACACTTTTTCACTTTGAATGTGTTTACTCTTCAATAGTTTCCTGCCCTGACAGAGCAAGCATGACATTTGAACATCCCACCAGTTGCTGCATGTTCAGCATAGTGAGAATTTCCCCCAGTGTTATGAATGACCACTTCTAAAGGGCACCAGTTACTTGCCTGAATGGAAATCAAAATCTTGTTCATGGTTAAGCTTTCTTGTTGTTCATGTCAACACCTTTAACACTCAGTTTATGAAAGGAACATTTTTTTTTCAGTAATTGTTCTGATTTCTCCGAATTCTTGGATTATTTTGTATCTCTTTCATTCTCTTCCTTAAAGAAAATTTTAAGGTAGGAGTGAAGGAACTTGGAATGAAAATATGAACCACCCACAGGCAGTTAACCAAATTAAACAGTGACAGTGGGAAGAGAGTTTAAACTACATTTGAGCTTTATTCAGGTGCGATGGGATGTTTACAATTTTAATTTTTGTGCTCTATTGCTGGGTTGGTTCTGTGCTTCCCAGCACATCTCCAGTTGTTATTTATCAGCTGACTTAATGCACTGTTTCAGAACCACTATTGTGAACTTTCCTTTCTGTCCATATACAAGAAACAGGGCACCATGAGGGGTGACAGTTCCACCTTCACATCTTTCTGCCAATGTAAAGCTCCTTGGCAGAGGCATAATCCTCATCAGTTATCAATTATATCCTTCATGCAGCTAGAAAAGGGGAAAACGGGTTTTGCTGACAGAAAAATCCATCTCAGAAAGTCACAATGAATTTAAAAAAAAATAATGGAAACATCATCTTGCAGCAACTCTGTTATGGCAGCCTATAAAAACCAAGCATATCAAGAGTCTGCTTAGAGACAATTGTCAAGAAAGGAGCTACTGGTACAAGTCCAAGATCTGTTGTCTCATCCCTGCAGGCTAAAGAGGCTGACAGCTCTTTTGAGGCTGACTCCTCCCTGAAATTCACCCTCTTCTTGTGTCATAGTTTGCTGATATTTATGCTGACAGATGTCACAAAATGACATTCTAAGATGATTTGGGTTCAAGCTCAATAGAATGTTTGGTTTGAACTCAAAAGTTTTTGAGGTAAAACCACCTCAAACTTCTATGCCATGCATTTATCTGTAGTTGAAACTGATAGCCTGCAGAATGAGATATCTGCAGATATGACATGTTTACAAACTCATCAGAACATGCCCACTGCCTTGACTGCTTTCAGACATGCAAATGAACTTTTTGATGTACAAAGTTTCTTAGGATTGCAGAATCACAGAAAATTTCAAGCTGAAAGAAACTTCAGGAGGTCTGTAGTGCAATCTCTGATGCAAAGCAAGGCTGCGTCTCAGATCAGACCAGGTTATCCAGGGCTTCATCCAGATTAATTTTAAAAATCTCCAAGGATAGAGACTGCACAATTGTTGAAATAAAGCTTTCACCGATGTTTTCATAAGGAATCTAATTAGAAAAAAAAGGGGTATCTTAGTGCAGGGCAGATTAGTATTGGGAAGGTGTCTGACAAAATGGACTTGACATCTTTTCCTTATTCTGTTGCTCAAAACATCCATTTCTATTACTCCTTCCTTTTGTTTGTCTTCCTCTTGTACATTCCTTCTCTTCCACTACATACAAAATTCTGTGAAGGGCCATGGCATGAGGCATGCATATATGGGCAAACGTCCGGCAGGCTTTCTTTGTTATGAACTATAGGACATCTCCCCTGTTTTACAGATATCACAGCCTTTTGGTTTCTTTGCAAGGTTGAAAAATTTTATTTTACCTTAAGTTGTTTTGCCAATACCAATCAAATATGTGATGAATAAGTGACACTTCCAAACACTAGTTTGAGCTTCTGCCCATTGTGTGTCTAGGCAATGTTTTATTAGATTTTTTTTAGATATGAGAAAGAAAATCTTTACTATGAGGGTGGTGAGATGTGGAAACAGATTTCCCAGAGACTTTGTGGATGTTCCATCCCTGGAAGTGTTCAAGGCTTTGTTGGAATGGGCTTAGAACAACCTAGTGGAACATCTCTGCCCATGGCAATGGAGTTGGAATTAGGTCCTTTTAAACACAAAACATTCTTTTCTATGATTCTATAACTATTCTCAGTGAGATATGTTTTTCAGAACCAAACCAAGTCCCTACATATTCATCTGTTGTCTTACAGTGTTATTGAAGAACTCTCTCCCACAATTTCAGGATTTGCCTCAATTTCCTGTAGATTTCCCTCCTTACAATCCTGAATGGGCTTCTCTCCTGCCTAATTAACTACCTCCTTCCCACCTCTGAATGCAATTTCCAGTCACTGACTGCCTTGTCATTGCTAAGCAGTGTGGTTAAAGATGGTCTACACAGTCAAAAGGAACACAGAGGGTCAAAGCACAGCAGGGTTGGCTCCAGGGGACCATGGGAGGCATTAATCTCTCTCCCTCTCTCTCTCTCCTTCTGTCTGAGACAGAGAGGTGTATGTACATTTTCACTATTGGTATTCCATTCTGCTCAGTCAGAGGTGGGAGCAGACGAGGCTGTGGTGCTGCCTGTGTTTGTGTGAGTGCTGTGTATGTTATCTGGATGGCCGGTTGCATACGTTTCATTAAAGGTACAATGCACACCTGTGCTCTGTGTGTGCCTGCTAAGAGCCCACGCTCAGCCTCGTTACTGGCTGAACCCGGGTTTGCTCATGCAGCGTCCTCACAGCCCTCCGTCTGCTGAATCTGGCCTGATTTCTCCTGGCATTCTGCCTTTTACTCTGGGCTTAACTTGGGAGCTGATAACTGTGGATTTCTCCGAGCTCTTTCTCAATCTTTTATTGTGATGGTCTGTTTAAAATTCTTTAAATGTGGGTCTTTCTCCATTGGTGACTATAAATAGAACAAGCTCTGATATAAGAAAAGAAAGAGTCTGATTTAGGAGCCTTTGTAATCTCTGCCTTCTCTGTCACCACTCCTGCCCCCTCCATTAGAAGCAATTACCTTACTGCTTTTCTCTCTCTCTATTTACATATCCATCTATCTGTGACTCCTTAGCAAGTAATTAAGACCTCGTGCTGTCATGTCAGATTGCAGCCCAAATTAGAAAAAAAATAGTAGAAAAGATAAATTCGCTGCTAAAACTCGTAAGAAACGTTCTAGTTCTTATTCATGAGTTTTAGTGGATCATCACTCTGTCCTAGTCAGATGTTAGAAGTGAATATTTAAAAAAAAATTAAAAAGTAGAAATAATACTTGTCTGCAATGGAAATATGCTGTGAAATGTGGAAAAGCTGTCTCCAGCAATGGAAAACCAAAACGGAAGAGGAAATAGAAACTCACCCTAAAGTCTCTGAAAACAAACACTTTTATCTGACTGAACCTTGAGCTTTGCAGGTTGTCTGTATCTTTTTGATCTGAAAATTTTCCAACATTTATTTGATTCTTACCTGAAAAAGAAATTAACATTATTTTGACATTCTCTGCACTCAAATAAAGGTTCAGTGCTTCACATAGTACATGGCATACAGGATGATGGGATGGATACCATTCCTCAAGCTTCATCTTCCAATGTAAACAAGGGTGTATGATCTTCCAGCTGAAATTCTCTACTTACTGAGACAGCTGATAAAATCTAACTGCTATTGCCACCTACCTGAAGTCTTGTAAGAGACTTCACTCTACTCAAGTGTCACAAATGAGCTAAGTTTCTTTTGTGAGAATGCATCCCTTGTTTATGGTACTCTGGGAGCCAGGTAGCACTAAAAAAGCAGAAATCAGCTGAGAAGTATGATTTCAACTGATGATTTTGGGGCTGATTTAGAATAGCTTCCTGATAATAGACTGTATTTTTATCTGTAACTTGCGTATTTTAAGGATTATGCATATTATCAAGTATCTGGTCCTAGAAGTGGCAGGTCAATTTATGCTCATAAATGTATCAGTGAATAAATCATGCACTGAACTAAATCTAGTCAGTAATTCCTACTTGTGCTTTTTCAAGAGCAGATTAATTTACATACTGCAGTCACAGAATTATTAAGAAAAGCTGTTAGAAATCAGGATTTAGGTGGAGAAGTAGGCTGTTTCAGTTTTAATTTCCCCAGCTATTATTTTGCTGGTAATATGAAAGACTTTAGTCTAGATTTTTTTTTTTTTAACCGTCAAGGAAAACACTTACTGAGGACGAGTCAGCTGAGGCATGAAGATTGTGACAGACCATAGAGTAGCAATGACAGATTGGATCTTGACTTTCCTTTTGGTTCTTTCAACCTAGAAGTACTCTGTTCTTTTATTTACTTATATCTTTACTTAATCCTGAAAGTTTGCTGCTGAAAACTGGACTCCNGCACTGCATATAATCATTCTGTGATTATGTGTTTCCAACGTTAACACCAGTGCCTGCCACTCTAGTGCCTTGGACAGCAGGATGGTTGCCTTCTATTTCTTATATGCTAAACCCTTAATAATATAACCTTTCTTTGCAAGGGCAGCACACTATTGACTTGTATCCAGTTTTACAGCCTTTATACACCTCAGATCCTTTTTTTCCGTGTAACTATCTAGTCACTTGTTTGCCTTGTTATATGTATGCACTTGAGTTTCCTGCAGCACTTCATAGGTGTTGTTACTGAATTTTGTTGTACTGACCTGAGCCCATTTCACTAATTTATCAAAATTGTTTTGAATTCTAAACCTACACTCCAAAGTGCTTGCAGCCCTCCTCAGCTCTATTATCTACAAATATAAGGTGGTTTTCCATTATTAATATTGTTCATGAAAACACTGACTAGAACTATGTGCAGTGCAGCCTTACCTTGCTCCCACCAAATACAATCTTACAGTGTGATGCAACCTAGTGATAATTATGTTAAAACTGATTCTTTTACCTGCAAAGCAGCTGTGTTCAGCCAGAACCAAAACACCAGACACAGCTTTTTCTCCTGAGAGTGACTGTGCCAAAGACATTTCCCAGTTTCATCACAGTTTGGCCTGTGCTTCTACTCTGTTTATTGAGGGAGAGACAGCCAGTAAAGACAAACTGGTTGGTCACTGAAAAGGTTTTGTTTCAACAAATGGATAGTGGATGCTTAAAGCTACTTTATTGCTTTTAGGAGCTTATAAATTGATTATTTAATCATTCACTCCAGCATCATTCTGCAAAGATAAAGTTATGTTTACTGGTCTCTAATTCCCCAGGTGTTTATTTTTCTTTTTCTTAAAGTTAAGATCAATATTTATCCTTCTCCATCCCTTTCAGATTTCATCTATTCTCCATGAAGTGCAGAAGATAATCACTAACAATTCGAAGATTGATTTGCTCTACAATAAATTTTCACAAGCCTTGTGACTTGAATATGTATAACTTTCCTGAATACCTAAATATCCTCTAATTTGTTTTTATTCTATTCTGGCCTATGTTCACATCCCTTTGTTGTTAACAGCAATCCTACAAATCATCTGATCACTATTAACCTTTTCATCAAAAAGGAAGTGAAAAACCCTGGGACATTTCTGCCTCTGATATGTTATCTGTTAATATCTCATTTCCTCCATGAGGCTCAAGACATTTTAGTTCATTTTGCCATGCCCTCTAAAGCTTTTATATATTGTGTCTATTTTTTTTGGGCTATCATTTGCAAGCTTATTACCCATTGCTGGATTTTACACATTTACACTTATCACTGCTTGTTTTCTCTGTTTGTACTTGTGTACTGCTTTCTCAATCATCCTAAGTAATTTCCCCCCATTTACACTTTTGGCAATCTTTATTTGATTCTGAAATACTCATAAAGCTCCATGCAAGCCCAAATTGTTCTTACCACATTTCCTATGCAGAACTGTTTAACTTCGATAAAATTTGTTGTTGCACTGGTTACAGTAATAATCTTCCCCATTATTCCCCTGCCTGGGATTTTACCAAATACTGATTTTATTTGTCTGTTTTTGTTTTAAGCTCATCAGCAATAATATCCTACTCTTATTCTTGTCCACTGAGAAATCATGAATTCTACAGAAATGGAAGCTAAAGTTCTTGTTGCAGGAACTATGGTTTTGAAAAAGCTGGGGTATTTTTTTTCCTATGTTTCTGCTGAGACATCATGCTGCTGAACAGGACTAATCTGCCATGGTATTTTGTGATACCAGGTATAAGAGAAAAAGAGGATATTTCACAATGTGATAGTCTGCTGAAAAGTACTAATTTTGCATTATAAGGAATGGACTGGAAACGAGCTAATAACAAAAATGACATTTTATTTACATGCTAGGGTTTTTTGGGCATATGTATTAGGAAGAATGTTATTTCAACTCCTATTGAAATGCAACCATTCCAGTGCAGGCAGAATACACCAATACCGTGTATTATAAGACTGAAAGCAGCAGAGCCATTATCAGGAAGGATGAAATTCTCTTTGTGAAAAAGCATTATTTGAAATTCACAGATTACTATCTTTGAAACTGATCAGGAGTTCAGTTGCTCCTTCTGAAAATGGATATTGTTTCTTTATAATTCATATTAGAAAACTAGTTTTTCATTCATATGTTCCATAATTACTATATGTTGAAAGTAATCTCACTTCCTCTAAATATAGAGGAAGAATTCATTGCTGAGTCTATAAATAGGATATTATTGCTGGATGGGAATGTATGAGCTCCTGGAGAACTTACAGTGCTTCACTCTAGCAATGAAAGGCACATGTACCTTATGGCAGTCTGTTTGCCTTAGGATCTGACCAGGCTTTGTGTCTCACTGTTCTCAAAATTCAGTCGTGGGCAAATAATATTATATATACGGAGATAAGAATTTATTGCTAGCCCAGTTAATGTTCTAACAGGGTAATAACGCAAACTAACACAGAGCATCTTCATCAATAGTATTAACATTTTTATACTAAACCTTCCTAATATTTCTCCCTTTGTTCAGTGGTATTGTCCTCACCCTTTCAGTATCCCTCTGAATCTGAGATCAACCCTTCAATACTTCTCAAGCAGAATGGAAAAGGGAACTATAAAAAGTCATCAGACTCCTGAGGTCTTTTCAGATGGAGCATGATGTTCATGACACAGATTTTTTCAGTCTCGCATCTGCTTGGATTTACTTTTATATGTTTTCTTCACACAGACTTTTTATATGCTGTTTATATTAATAGTTTGCAGATTATTCAGCTTTTTTGTTTGCTTTTTCCTTTACAGCTGGTGCCACATTACTCATGAGGCTGCACTTGTATAGTGACCACTTGTTGGATTCTTGTTGATTGTCATTGTCATTTGCAGTCTGGTACCTCAGATAAACTTTTCAATTTTTGCTCTAGAGTTCTAGATTATTTAATCCACTTGTTAAAAATAAAAATAAAAATATAAAATAAAACTAAGATGAAGAAACTTGTGACAATAGTTGCCTCACTTCTAGACAATTGATATCATGGCTAAGCCATGCCAAGACAATCCCTGGTAAGTACTCAGATCCTCGCACTGTAAGGGCAATATGAAGCCTTTTGTTAGCAACAGCAAAAATGTATTTGCTGGGTTACTGTCTGTCTCAACAAAGGGGGTGTGGTGTGACTATACTCCTAGCTTGACCCAGTTAAGTGCAGCTAAATGAATTTGTGTCACCATTTCTGTTTTTTATGGCTTCAATGTGATTCACCATTTATATTTTGTCTAATAGCATTTCTGTTCCTCAATTTCCTCAGTTTGAAATGCAAATAATGTTATTTCCTGAACTGTCATTTCTAAAGTAATTTAATAGCCCTTGAGGATGTGCATCTCATTAACTGCTAATTTTACCAAATTGTTAGTATAGGGAAGGTCCTAAAATAAGTTTGTTACTTCTGTTTTTGACAACTTAATTATTTGGTACAGTATTTAGAGGCATTAATATAACCTTTCCCTTTCCAGCAGCTACTCATGTTTAAGGTACAAAACAACTAATGGAGCTCTGGGAAGCACAGCATACATCGCAACTGACTGATTTTATTTGGGAGTTCTGAAACAGGTAATAATAATAACAGAGCAAGTGTGTTGAATCATTTTGTCATACTGTTTTAATTTTTCTTGGGTAATGGAACTGCAAATTGTGATTTGTGCTCTAATTTTTTGGCAGCTGTAAAATGCATTTTATCTAAATATTCAGCAAAGAAAAGATGAGAAACCTTAAATCCTCATCTACTGTAGAATTAGTTACTACTTGTCATCTTGCCTTTGGCCATGAAAATCAGCCAAGAGTCTGATGGGCACTGTTATATTGCTGCAGCATATATTTCTGATGAAATGTGTTCTGTACCTTTCAAAGGTACCATGTGAACAGTTATACAGGTATGTTACTGCCAAAAAAGGGGTTGATGAGCTGTGATGAGATCATGGAGTTCTACCTCAACAGACCAGTATGAAAATCAGACTTAAAGGAACACAGAAATCATGAGCTAGTGTAGAATGGGAGGGCATAGTCTGTTGGAGAGTCTGCTGTGCCTGGGGAGGACTTTGTGCAACTGTCTCTGTGGTGACTCTTTCTTGTGGGCTTCTGCAGATAGAGGAGGGGCCCTGTGACCTGATCCATGTCTTGGGTGGAAAGTTTCACCAGAGACTATCACAGAATTATAGAGTAATTTGGGTTTGAAGGGACCTTAAATATCACCTGGTTCTAATCCCTCTCCCATGGGCAGAGACTACTTCCACTAGACCAATTTGTTCAAAGCCCCATTCAGCCTGGCCTTGAACACTTCCAGGGATGGCGTGTCCACAACTTCTCTGGTCAACCTGTTCCAATGCCTCACCACCCTCACCTTCTTCCTAATGTCTAATCTAACCTGCCCTCCTTTCATTTTAAGCTATTCCTCCTTGTCCTATCTCTGCATGTCCTTTTGATATCTAAGGGACAAGAATTTCTAAGGGAAGAGTGTTCCACTTTGTGTTCATTTATGCATCTGTTTTTCCTTCTGATCACTGACACACCCAGAAAGAAAGGACTTCAATGTCAATAGCTAGAAGGCTGCTTCCAGTGGTAAGGGTAGAGGACCATCCAGAGGCTACAGGCTCAATTCTGGGTGAAGATAAAGCGTTTTCACACTTTTAAATCTTCAGGAGACGAAATCCATGACACCCATGATAAAATTTACAGTTAGTATGCAATTGGACCGGGAGCAAAAAATGACTGATTTTGTTATTAAAACAATCACACAAAATACTTTCATATTCATTTCACTGTAGAAACAAATGAGTTTTTGTTCAGGAACTGTAAAAGTTCCAAATTAGAGTCTGGCTTAGTGTTACAATATATATTTTTATATGTATTTATATATTATATTATTGAATATACACATGTTTATGATCTATGCTAGTTTTTCATTATATCTGTAGTACTATACAGCTTCTAAATGATTGCATGGAGAAATCCTTTTCAGTGTGGCACATACACAAGTACAGTAACCTTTCTGAGAGTGAACATCAACATTTTTAATAAAAGAAGCAACCTGAAAAGGGCACATGAAGACCTTTAAAAATATGCTTGAAATCAGACATGAAAAAATACCACCTCTGTAGCAATAAATGCTGGCTGAAACATGGTGTGGTCTCCTTGCACCACTTCCTACCCCCCCCGCCCCCGATCATGAAGGCAGTGCTACTTATTCATTAAAAGAGAAAGGCTTAGCTTTTAGTTTCGCAATGGTAATTTCTTAAAAAGAAGGGCTCAGCTAGTGTTCTTGCAGTAGTGTTTAATGAGCTGATATGTCTATAATCAGAGGAGAGAAAGGTACCAAATGTACCTGTAATGTCACGAGTGAGTTATTTGCCATTTTTAACTACAGCGTCAGTACCTCAGAGTAGCATCAAGGAGATGACATGCACTTAGAAGGAGGGCATTTATATGAAAAGCCTAAAATATAATTGGTAATAAAAAAAAATCTATTAATGTCTTATAATATGTTAACAGGATCTTAATACTGAGTTGTTGAATGATGTAAGTAGAAGGTAATAATTGGGAAGTCAGAGGTTAGAATGTTATTAGCAGCTATATGCATGGATATGGAAACCCCCCAAAAAATCTGACTGCTTGCCACAGACCTACACATGCTGACTCAGGGTGAGAGGCAAATATTGTGTCATGCTATGGGCAATTTTTAAGGATATTTTCTATTTTATTCTCTACTTGCTGCAGCAATAGAGCTGGAAATTTTTGCTCGTGCTGCAGTTTTTTGTGGCAGCAAAATACGTTTCTGAAATATTCACTCAAGAGAATATGATGAGAAACCCTGAATCATAATTTACTGAGGAGTTTCTCATGACTTCTCATTTTGCCTTTGGCCATGAAAATCATCCAAGAATAAGATGGCTACTTTGCCATTTCCTATTCCATATATTTCTACTAAAATTCTTTTATAAATGAATTGTATCCCATGCTGGGTCATGCAAAGCTCCTATGAATCGGCACAGAGTTAATAAGAAGCACTAACTCAGTGTACAGGGAATTAACTCTCATAAGGCTGTGAGCTCTGTGGTAAGTGTCAGGATGATGTCTAGCAAAAGTCAGTGTTACCACCCTCTTTATCCATATAGCCTGAAGACTAAAGCAGATGGCCACAGGTGGCACATTCACTCCTTAACAGCTACCAGTTACACCCTGGACTATGCTGAAACCAGGATCACTGGCAACCCTTGATTAAAACCAGAGTGCAGAGGAAGGGTTACTGCTGCTTTTTAAACTCACCATACACATTTTAATTGAGGAAAGAACACACTTCTCTGTTTTCTGAGTTTCGCTTGACCTTTCCAACTCCTTTCTGGACAACATTTAGGACAGAACTAAATGAAGCTTCACAAATGGCGGGCTGAATTTGCCCTTTTGCCACCAGGGGAATCCTTCTGGTTTAACAGGTCAAAAATTAATGGCCTAGACTGGAAACAATTGTCACAATTGCAGTCAATAACAAAAACTAGCTCTTTGCCAATGTTGTTATCCAGTGAAGATAGTTAATAAAAACAAGCACGGCAGCATTTCTGGTTTCCTCAAACTACAGTTTAGAGTTCTTCTGGGACACCCTTGGTTCTTGTCAGGCTGGGACAGAAGGCTTAATTGTGGGGAACATATTGCAAAAATAATCCACTTGACTTTCACTAAGCCACTAAAGCAGTCAGCCATAAATGAATGGTTTTTGAAATGTTGTCTTATTTATAGTAACAAGCAATATATTTAAGTAGCAGAGGAGTCATAAAGGAAGCTCTGTATTAAGAGTTTTGCGGCAGAAACTAAATTAGGCTTAATTAAATTATGTCCTCCCATGATTTTTATATGACTCTCCACAACTGCCTCTTTTGTCCAAGGAATGCATCTCAGTTTCAGGATTATATGAATTTACCTACATAACCAAAATCTTCCAAAGGCAGCTCAGGAATGAAACCAAATTGCATCACAAACAATTATATTGAATGTATTTCCTAGTCCCATGAATACAGAAAAACTCTGAATATGTATGACCAAAAAGGCCCTTTCCATCCATGTCATCCAGTTGGCGAAGATTTGAAAGTTTAAGAGCTCCTTTTGAATGCCAGGTGAATTTTCTTTTAGGAAAAAGAAAAGGAGGAATTGTATCTGAATGCAGGCAAATTAATTCAGAAGTTACTGCTATTGTGATCTATCATTTAATAGATTTAATTAACTCTACAGTTTTCTGCCATAGCCCTGTACTTTTTGACAGCCTTCTTCTATCTTTTTTCTTTCCACCCTAAATTTCATCACAGTTACTTTGTACTAATTTATTGTCTCTCTGTTCTGCTAATGCATGTCATTATAAACCTTGTTGGGCTAAACAAGTCTCCTTTCCTCTCATCATCACAGTATCATGCTCTGCAGCAGTTCTAGTTTGAGTGTATTTTTCTGAAGCACAACTGATTACAATTATACTGAGAATCCAGATTTCTATTTTAATTTAGTTTCCCTAATTAAAGTTTAACTGGCTCAATAGATCTAATCTTCTACAAAGTAATAATTTGGAGTCCTCCAAAATTTAGATAATGCACTCTGAGAAACAGATCTTAAAGATATTTTCTTCAGGAAGCTCCAAGAATTTGCTCTGTGATATTTCAAAATGGTGTCAGCTTAAGTACTCAATGGCCCTCAGTTCCTGATACTCTAAGTTGCTGTGTCTGTTTAAATATTTATATAACTCATATATCTACCTCATTAATAAAGTTTTTTATTTTTAAATATATTGTCTTCTAAATAAAAAAAAGGGAAGTATTTCTTTTTTAATAACATTATATAGCTTGAAACTTGGAAATGATGGATAAAAAAGAGGAACCCCATGTTTTGGAATGGTGTTAACTTATGGCTTAATGGCTCAAATAAAAAATGTGCTTTCTCTCACGTCACACTCACACTGTGAAATAAAAACATTTGACTTTTTCTGACCTAAACTAGGATGGTGTCTCTTGGTAATATTTGCTGTAATTTAATTGTACCATGGTGACATAGGTGAGAGTTAAAATGAAGATACAACTCTTGTTATGAAGAAATTTATATTTAAAACCTTGGCTGGGATGGACAATGACTGTTTAAATGAGGAAAAAGGAAGCTGGACAACTGTGTTATAGACATGATGGGGTTTGGCCCAGGAAAGTGCTTGCTGTTATGAACATTGAACCTCTACTTCAGAGCACTTAACAGTAGAGTCAGATGTTTCTTTCTTTCCATAATCTATATAGATATATGATATAGATACACACACGCACATATACATATATATAAGATAAGATATATATACGAGATAAACCAGAAAGTTTATATGTTATTATTTAATTATTATTTATGATGTTATATGCTATGCTAATTTACTTTTCTGTGTTTCCTCACTTGGAATTTATACTCCCAGCTATTAGATAACATGTTGGATCTGGTTTTGTAATATAAAATATAACATTCATCCTTTATTCCTACACTTCATACACTTTCCTCAT
Organism: Irena cyanogastra; assembly: GCA_013397155.1. Classification (NCBI taxonomy): domain Eukaryota; kingdom Metazoa; phylum Chordata; class Aves; order Passeriformes; family Irenidae; genus Irena; species Irena cyanogastra. The sequence goes on along the minus strand of VWZV01008048.1, from coordinate 272,272 downwards.
GTCCTCTGTGAATTCTGCCTCTGTACCTAGAATAGAATAGACACATTCTCTCTTAGTCCTGGCTAATTGAGAAAGAGTTGTGACAAAATCTAGACGGGGACTTTTTAGTCCCATAGGATAAGAAGCAGCTAAGACTGCTTTATATGTTTAGGGGGAAAAGGTGAAGAGGGAAGACATATGCCTTTTCTTCATATGCAATTAGTCTAATACTATCTTCCATTCTGAGCAGGTGAATTCGCACAACATACAACTGCAGTGGTTATGACAACTCTGAGTCATTTAAACCAAGTAAATAAATTACTATTAAAAAAAAATCAAATATCTGTAAAGAAGGTTTTTTCCTGACAAATAGGTGCAAAAAAACATTTGAAAAATTATTGGAAGATAAGTTGTACACTGAGAAACTTGTTGACCATTATACTGTCTCCAGAAGTGAGAAAACCGTCCCAGAAGATATATTTTCTTTGTAATAAAATATCAAGATCTGTGTTTAGTGATTTTTGATCCTTTTAAAACAATTTTCTCTGAAAGTTGCTTCCTTAGATGTAGAACTAGCACAGCGTATGCTTTGAAGAATTGACAAATCAATAAAAAAAATAAAAGGTATCTTTGCTACATTATTTCAAAATCACCAAGATTGATATTGTAGGAAAGACTGAGAAAAAGCTGTAGGGTATGTTTTGAAATAGCAAGAAGTCCTCTGCTAAAAGCAGAATAGCAGAAATTGTTATTAAGGGTGAGATAGTGAAGAGCAATCTTTATTGTTTTAGAAAAACTGACTGGATTAAATAGAGTTGAAGAAGGAAAGGAAGGAAAATAAGTGGTGGGAAAGTAACTTTCCTTTCCTTCTTTTACATACCCCCAGAATCTTCAGACTTGAAGCTGGTGGTGTTCCCCCTTGTGCTCCACCTTGTGTTTGGGCTTTGCTGGGTTGGATGTCCATCCTTGCATGTGGATTTTGCCGGAATATTATTAATTCATAAAACAAAAATTCATTGGATATGAATGTGTCTCTTGCGGAGTGTGGTCTCTATTGAGCTAAGTTGTGTGCTCAGTAAGTGCCTCATGGCGTGCAAAGGTGCTGGGAGACGATAAATGCAGCACTTGAACTGATATTGACCAAGTTAATCTGAGTCAGTCACTGACAGTGTCTTCTCTGAAAAATATACCTCCACTGCCTTCAGAATAATTCTGCCAGTGCCTATATCTTTGGAAAGGAATGTGACCCACCAGCCTGTATTGTTCCTCCCTGTGTTGAATGACTGAGTACTTCATATTTCATCATTCAGCAACGCCCATGTCTTGTCACTTCCCACTGCAGAGGCTGATTTCAGTGAGAAAGTAGATAAGAATATTTCTTTCTTCTCCTTCAGAGCTCCAAGAAAGAGCCTCAGTCCTCAAAGAACTGAGACTCGTGTTTTTGAAAACTGGTAATCACTGGATAACAACTGGTGGAAGAAGCCATCTTACTAAATTTCTTGAAAAATTGTGCACCTATTGACTCCTTTCTTTCATGTTTCATTGTTGTCACTAGCTTTTGTACCCAAATCACAGTCCATGTAAAGTAATTTCTGCTGGTTGCTTCTCTTGAATTAATTTTCCAGAAAGAGCCTTTCCCCCAACATTTTCTTTCCTTTTACTGCTTTTAGAAGACTCTAGTATATAAAGATCTGTGGCTTTATAGCCTCTGTAGTCTCTGTAGCTCTCTAGATTGGTTGCAGGAACAAGGCAAAGCTGTCCAAATAGACCAGAAGGTCCACATTCACTCTTTTGAGTTTGAAAGAAATTGTGTTTCACTGTTTTCCCCCCAATTTTCTAAAACCGAAGAATAAAAATGGAGAAGGGAAATCTAGATTCTGTAGATGTCACATGCTGTTGCTTCCTACAAGAGGAAGAAAGGGGAAACCTTTCACTGTTCACTTTCACTGTTCAGAAATGCTGGAGAAATTATGCCTATAACTTGCTCCCCCTGTTTTTTTTTCCACTGCGGGTGTAACCACATGATATAGAGATAAGGACAAACACAGCTTCAGCCAAATTAATTGACCTAATTGAACTGTGTCCTGGAGTATGGCTCAGAGTGCCTGCCCTCAGCTGGTCAAAACTGAAACCAAGCTTACCCATAAGATAATGAATGGGGTGACTATTCTATCCTCTGGTGGAAACAAAGCCGCACAGCTCGTCAAAAAGCTAAAATGGTAACAAATCAGCAGAGGGCATTTCAAGTTGCCACACAGCAGTGTCTTCAGAAAAGACATCAAACTCAAAAAGGCTGTGGGAAAGCCTCTGTGTTCAACAAATGGATATAATATGGATATATCTGGTGAAAAAGCACATTTAACAGGGTGAAGGTAAGTTTGTTCCGATGTTACTATTCACATTGGGCTTTTTAAAATGACTCAGCATGTTTTGTAGTAAACCAGGATCAAATATAGAAACATATTAGATACTGTGAACCTTTTTTTTCCCCCCGAAGTTGCACTGTGAAAGGTGCAGCCATTTATAAAGATATGTGATCTAACCTGGAAGATATTGAACTGGGCCAGTGAAACCAATTACCACCATGGGAAGGGGACTAACACAAGGAAGGTGAGTTGGGCCAGGACAGGAGGACTTCTTCTGTGGAAACTGGTTATCCACATATCTACCAGATGCTCCCTCAGGAGTGCAGAATACGTGACATTACAGCTTCCGCATTACCATCATGTAGGAAATCTTCCTGCACAAGGGACTAAGAATCTGGAAGATTGTAAGTGTAAATCCTGAAAATCTGCTGTAACATATTTAAATAGTGCAACTGATTTAGAAACTGCCTTTTTATGTTCCCCCTCCCTTGTGAAACTCCAAGTTTCTTTTGAGAAGCAGAGTAAACCTGAACTCCCTCTGCTGCCTGTCTACAGCAGTCTGTTGTTTTCCAGTGACTGACATATTAAAAAACTATTTAAAGGTGTTCTCCAAAGGACACTAATGAAATTATTGTTTGGTGTATACCTATCATTTGTTTATGTTCCTCTGTGAATGTCAACATTTTATATCACTTAAATAGCTACAAACTCAAGTAGTAGGTTTTTATTACTTCAATCCACATCAGACACTTTTATGTTTTTTGCTGCCTTTATGTGGAAAAAACATTCTTGTTTGGATAAAACTTGAACTTTCTCAGTCTGTGTAAGTGAACAGATCATATTACATATTGCTATGCTCAAAAATGTTATCAGAAGATATCATGTTGTCATTCTCCTGCACTGTTCTAAAAATGTAAATAGAATAACTTCACTAAATTACAAGAAAGAATAAAATTCTGTAACTATTTGTTCTAACAGAATAAGATACATTTCTATTTGAAATGGAAAACACTAATTAACAGCAGGCAATTTTCTCCTTTAGTACATTACTAGACAGTTGTTTTCATTTTTGCTCTTTTCTTTGAGTTTACTAAAATGAAAACAAATATTACAACTTTATAGGTGCACCTGTGTAAGTATCGATATCAGGAAAGTGTACTGTAAATAAGACACTCTTCTAGAAGGAAGCAAAACTTTTACAGCCAATCTTAATACCAGTTTTTCCAGACTGCTGGTTTTTCAGCTACATTCATTAGTGGCCTGTTAGTTTTATGTTACCTAACACTGAATTAAGTTATGGGATGAATCTTCCTGAGGGCTATCACAGGTTGGATGAAGAGCACGATTGGGAAAAGCCAGAATGGATTCATCAAGGGCAAATCATGCTTGACAAACATGATCATCTTCTAGGACAAATAACCTGCTCAACTGATGTTGGGTGAGGGTGGACATTGTCCACCTGGATTACCCCTCAATACAGGAACAATAATCCAGGAGTGAAGCACAAACTGGGATCTACCTGACAAGGGGAGCAGCTCTGCAGGAAGGGACCTACGGACCTTTGTGGACAGCAAGGTTGGTATGAGTGCACAGCGTGCTCTGCAGCAGAGAAACCCAACAGGATGCCAGGTTGCATTAATAAGGGTATCACCAAGAGATAAAGGCATTATCCCACTCAGCAACTATCAGCCCACACAGTGATTAGTTTAGGTTGCTGCTATGCTAAAAAGATGTGGACTGGTTGGAGAGGGTCCAGCCAAGGGCTACAAACATGATCAACGAACCAAAAAGCCTGCCATATGGGGAAAAGACTGAGAAAACAGGATTTGTTCAGCTTGAGAAAAGAAGAGAGACCTCCCTTAAGGGAGACCTTATCACCATATTCCAGTGTTTGAGGATGACTATAAAGAAGATAGAGACTCATGTGGAGTCACACAGAAACGAGGAAGAATGATGGACACAATTTAATATTATCTAGAACATAATTTTACCAAGAAAAATTGGACCAGAAAATATTTGAGGTCCCTTCCAACCTGGGATTCTATGATTCTATGAGTGATAATCTTCCCATAATGTTTAATGAAAATATGACAACTTTAATTAGAAAGTACTTTGTTATTATGCATGTACGTTTGTTGTGCCTTTTATTCATTTTGCCTTTAGAAACATTTACTATTTTCACTTTATTTTTTATGCTAAAGCTGTTCTATAAAAACATTTTGTGCAAACTGGCCTAATGATTTATGCTTGCAAATTCTGATTCTTAAAAATAGATAGTATTTTATATAGCTAACAAAAATCTGAATATGGTTATATTGTTGACAGATGATGATACTGGTGAAGTGCTGTTCCAGATTACATTAAACTAGAATTTCGTTGGACAGCCTTCTCTACCAGCTGTGATTTTGTCCTGTTTCTGCTTAAGAAAGAGCAGGGGTATTTCCCTCTCTTTCCATCCACAAAACATCCCCCTCTGGGATGTTTTCTTCCCCCTTTCTCTCTTTTTTCAGCATCTAGACCTCTGATCCCCAGTGTAGGGAATACTACTTGTCAGATTGCACAGGCGCCAGCCTATGCTCATCATTTCTCAGGACAAAAAAAAAATAAAGCTGCTCATGGGTAGTCCATCTTCTAGCAGAGCTTTTCTTTGATTGGTAGCTCTGCATTTCCCAAATGCTGTACAGCACCAAATCTTCCCTACTGTTCTACGAGACACAGACGCTGAGTGAAACATTGTTGTGCCTTAGTACCAAACATGGAATATCAGTGTGTGATAGGAGAATGTGAGTGTGAAGAGCTGCACTTAACACAGGAATTGTGAGAGTTAATATGCCTGTAACACACTCCAGAAACTAGTGCAAGAAATATTGCGGTGTTGGCAAATCAACACACTGGCCTCTGTGCTTATATGGTTTCCCACACCTTCCGCTCTCCGAACCATCATGTTTTGCATGAACTAGAAGATCTTTTAGGAAGGACTTAATTTGATCTTTGTTTGTAAAAATCTTTGACCTAATATCATTGTTCTCTAATGATAATAATTAATAACATTAATTAATGTAGAAATAACATGAATGTTTCTGACTGCCCTGAATTTATCTCATAATACCTTTGTTTCCTAATTCTGTCATGCATGAGCAAAACCACTATTAGTTACTGGCCTCTTTCTTAGTCTAGTTGTTTGCCATCATGCTGCTTAAATAGTTATCTTGAAATTCTACCACTGAAAATGTGGAAAAGTAACTAAGTTTTAGTACTGCAGCAGTCTCTCCCTTGCCAGACTGCAAAAATTTTAGCTATACAAAAAATCCATGTGACTGAAATTCCTCAGTATCTCCTTCATCCACATATGGCTCTTCTCGAGTCACAAAAAGGATAGCCAAGACTTCTACCCACAGGCTTCAAATTAGAACAAACACAAATTGATAGAAAGGGTGTCACTGGAAACACAATCATGTTGCCTAATTTAGGCAGTCATATATGGGTCTCTCAAACAATGCCATTTATAACTCAAAAATAATTCATAAATGGTTTCATTTTCTCTTCTTTTATGAGAGTGGGTACTTCCTTGAGGGGATCTGATCAAGGACTTTTTCAATACAATATAAGAATAATAAGGAAAGGAAGAAAAGACACCAACTTGAGAGATGAAAATAAGAGAGGCAAAGAGGAGAACACACCTCTTCAGACACAGCAACTGACCGACTATTATTAATCCTTTCTTAACTATCTCTCTGTGTCATCTCACTCTCTACCCCATGTGTTCTGCAGAGACTAGGTGCCAACTATTGGGGCCATCACTGTGACAAGATTTGGTGCCAGCTGGAGCCAGATTGGTGGTGTGGATGCCCCACAGTCTGTGGTGTCAACTACTGGAGCAAATGCGATCTCAGTGTCAGCTGCCTCAGTGCATGGGGCATCTCTGCATCTCTCCATTATATGTGTGCTCTGAAAAAAGCCCAGCTACTGTGGGTCACCAATGTAAATAGGTCACTGAGGGGCTCATTGCTGGCAGTTGGAGTGGGACAGCTCATGTGTCTCATGCCAGCTTTAGGGGAGCCAGTGTCTGCATCATCCCCAGACTGGGATGGGTGTGCTGTGACTGTGTGACTGTGTCATTTGCCAGCAAACCTCAGGCTGGAGCAGCCAGCAATCATGGGGGCCTGGGTTTAGGCAAGGGATCAGGCTGCTGGGAAATCTCTGCAGGTATTCAGGAGACCTGAAAATCTCTGTGTGTTTGTGTGTGTGTGTGTAACTCCAGAGAGTGCCCTGTGTGTGCCTTCGTGTGTGTGTGTGAGGGTATGCCTGGGGTATGTGCTCATCTTCACTGCCTGTTGAACCTGAAAACCTGGGTGGAAATCCTGGGTCCACAGGCATACCAGGCTGGGGTCCAGTGGTCAAGCAGGAAGAGTCCTGGTCCACAGTTGCTGAAGGGAGTAGTTGCTCCTAACATTCCTTAATAAGAAACACACAAAAAAAGCTTCTAAATAAGGGAAAAGTATAGGAGCATTCCAGCTTGGAAAAGGAAAACTGTGGAAGATTATAAACCCATGCATAGTTTGGAGAAGGTGAATGAGAGCTGATAACTTCATCATATAAGAAGCAAGGAGCTTGCTGAAGACAGGTGTCTGTCTTGACTTCTTTCTTGTAATTCATGATGAAATCATTGCATTTGTTGTCACAAGAATCTGTGGAGGCCAGGAGTAAAAATGGATTCAAAGACAGGTGCAGATTCAAGCTCATGGAAGGCAGTTCCCCTGGTAGCTATTAAATGTGATGGACAGATGCAATGTCCAGCTCATGAACTCCCTAAACACACATTGCTGGAAGCTGTGAGGCTGTGCTTGGATACTATTCCTACTCTTTCTGATATAATCTTTCCCAAAGCATCTATAAGCAAACTACTATTGGAAGCAGGACTGACCCAGTTTGGCAATTTTTATGCCCATATGTTACTAAGGCCTGAGCATTAATCTTGACTTGCCCTGAGTACTGCTATAAAACCTTCAAATACAGTCCTCCAGTCCTGAAAACAGATGTATCCTCCAGGTCTTTTTTGAGGGGATAATGTTTGCCTGGCTTGTGACAACCTGTGTTTAAACATCCTCCTTCAGCATGTGCTGTATGCAATATTGAGTAAATTGTGTTAAAGGCGGTCTTTTAGAGAAGAGAGGAAGGCGAAGGCTGCCTTTTTGCTTTGTCAGGTGGAGTCCTTTCAAGGCAGAAGATGAGAGCCTTTGTCTGGGCAGATGGATATGGAGAAGAGCAGAGGCAGCTGGCAGAGAGAAAGGCATACTCTGCAGGATACTCCAGCGACAGCCAGACTGGAAGGTTACTGAAAAGCAAGGTAGACTGAGCATAGCCAAAGTTGTGATGGAAAGTAGCTTTTTTTCCCATGGACCAGAAGAAGATCCTAGAATCACAGAACGTTTTGGGTTGGAAAGGACCTCTAAGGATCACCTGGTCCAAATCTCTGCAATGAACAGAGACATCTTCAGCTAAAACAGGTTGCTCAGAACCCTCTTCAGCCTGGACTTGAATGTTACTGGGGATCGGGCAATGTATTGTAGAAAGTTTTTGCAAGTTGCTGGACTGAGAACAAAACTGATGTAGGAAGTACACAAGACTAAAGGGATTTAGTTTTTTTCTTTTTTTCTCTCTTAACAGATCAGTTTTTCTACTTCAAATGTCAGATTTTTCCAATCTGAGTTCAAGTAAAATGCATCTTTTAAGATTGAGATTTGTGAGACCTAAGTGTGTTTACTATAACCTGTAGGAAATTCATCTCGAAGCTTTGGCTCCATCAGAGTCCTGTCACATGGTCCAATGTAATTTGGATATTATAAAAAAGATTTGCTGAAAGAAGCAAACCTAGACCCCAGTGAATATGAGATTTATTAAAACTGCTGTTGTCGGATCTAATTTTCCTTTCCACTGGCTTGAGCTTCATTCACAGCACTATCTTTTTATAGTAAATGGCTGTTGAAGATGCATAACTCTTAAACTACAAATGACAGGCTCTTGGTGGTGGCATAATATCATTTAGCTCAGCTTGGTTGGTAAATTCTAACATAATATTTTTTCAGAGACAAAACCCAACTTGTTTTAGCCTTTGTAGTTTTAATTTCTAGCAAGAATGAGACTAGAAATAGATCTCTTTTGTAGTCAATGGTGACTTAAAGTAGGAAACATATCTCTAGAAGGTAGATTTTGGAAAAGGAAGATAAAGCAAATATGTTCATGCATAGGTTGAATACTGTCTGCAATTACAGCAAATCATTCTCATACTAGGGTGTCAGTTTAGATTAGGAGACCTTTCCTTTGATTAGTCTGCATGTGTATGAAATGTAGCAACAGTCAGTCAAAGGAGACTCACAGCAGAGAGAAAGAGGTGTGAGAGAAAACAGCAGCTACAAACAGAACATGCCTGCATCAGTGGAGGAATGATACTTTGGAAAAGTCAGATTTCTGGACAGAAAGTCCCACATAAATTTTTAAAAGAATAGAAGCAAAACCCATCAATTTTCAGAAGTGACCATTGAAAAGAAAAGAGAGGAAAAAAGCAAGTTATTGTGGCAGGGACAATGCTGCTGCTGTGGGAAAAGCTGATAGCAGTATGTGTTGGAATGAGACTAGAGAGAAAGGGAGGTTACTTTGATTTTCATTTGTTTTAATCTGAAACCTGGAAGTAGAATAACGAATGAATGCATTAGAGAACTAAGCATTCTGGTGTATCTAACTGCTCTGAAACCTCCTACTCTGTAATGCCCTAATTAGAAGAGGCTTAATTGCGGAAAACTACATAAAGGTGTTGAGCTAAGCCTGGGCAACTGATTCCAAGTAGGTTTTGAGCTGCTCAGTGAAAGGATTAGGGCAATGATAGCCAGGAGTGGAGATCCCTGGATCTCTTGAAAGAAACCTTGGATTCAGAGCAGGGAAAGACTGTGATAATGTTATTACTGCAGTTTTCCATGAAAGGAACAAAGAGGAATACTATTTCCAGGATTATGGGATATAAAATCTCTTTAATTTTATTCTCCCAGTATTGCAGCAACTTCATAAAGAATAGAGGAAATTGATGTAATAACTGAGACAGTGGCTTTTTTCCCACTGGAAATCTGTAGCTGCAGGGTGACTTGACAGATCCAAAGACTCATGAAATACGTGTAAGGCGAGAGAATGCTTCTGGCCTTTACGCTGTGTTCATATGGCTCTTCATCTGCATTTTAAAAGCCCTACTGAGAAGCTGAACCGTGTGGATTTGCTGACCGTCCATTAACTTGGGAATATTTGCACTGAGCTCTGCTGTGTGGTGCACACACATCCTGTAGCTTACTGAGTGGTGAAAAAATCTTTATAGAGGAAGTAATTTAAATCTGTCTGAAACTAAGCTACTAATTAAGAGATAGAGGCAGGAGAAACACAGCTGGGCTTATTTTTATTTTATTTATTTATTTATTTTATTTTATTTTTATTTTATTTTTCTGGAATATGATGGCTTGCTTATCATGGAAAATTTTTGGATCAAAATTCAACATCTTTCTAAAGGTAAAGGTACCAGCTGTAAAGGTACAGAACCAGCTTGCCTGGGGTTTCTGATTTGATGCAGGAAAGGATGGGTGGAATTCAGTGACATATATTATGCAGGTCAGATTATGTTAGCCCATTAATGCCTGTTGGCTTTAATACCCTTAAATCTATAGAACTTTGTGCGCTAGAGTAACTAACAATGCTGACATTTTAAATTGTCATCTTCAGATTTCAGAGCTGGAAAAAAATGGGGCAGTTCATCCATGTATTTGCTGTTTTTTTAGCAAGCATGAAGGTCAGAAACTTTTCTTCTCAAATATGAAATCTTTCATTGTATAGGAAAAGGTCCTTGTTCTTGGGGAGAGGAGGAATTCTTACCCTGGTATTGTTAAGTCTGATATGATGTAAAAATTCATCCTTTTTTGGGTGAGAAAAGACTTTTATGAGGGTATCGCTTGTCAGCTGTACAAAAGTCAATTAAGCCTGTAGTGACTCTGGTCTATTAGGGTTTTGTAGCAAGCTAACTCCATCTATATAAGCTATTGAATGTGGCTCCGAATTGGTAAAGGACCTGTGTAACTATGGGGCTCCTACTCAAACTGTATGCAGCCCTGGGCAGTGGTAATTCCCTTACCTTTGATGAATCATTGGAAAGAAATAAAGACACCAGTTGGAGATCAAATTGTTCCAGCCAACCTCATTGTGAACATATCTGATGAGGGCTTGGTAGTTAGAAACAGACAGGAGCACTCCAACATGTCAGTCCTTTGTGTATCGAGGGCAACAGAAGTCAGAGTGCCTCTGCCAGGCCAGCAGGGTAGGCTGGGTAAGGCTGTTCTTCTCAAATGAGGCACTTAAGCAATACAAAGCAGAGGAAGATAGAACTAAAGATAGAATTAAAAATACAGAATTAAATTTAGAGAAAAGATAGAATTTAATTTTAGAAAGGAACATGATCTTCAGTCGATTCTCCATTGGAAAACCCCCTCATACACTTCAGTTTAAATCAACTAAACTAAATATTCTTTTCAAAATTTTGGAGACTTTATATTATCCAAAAACCACTATATAATATGCCTCCTCAAATTGTGCTCTCTTGTGCCTCTTTGTACAGATATGAAAATCATTGTGCTTGTTTTCGAGCCCTTGTCTCCATCTGAATGTAGCTGACCATGAGTGAGGGTGATGGAATTAGTGTGGCTCAGGAATCAGCTGGGTCTATTCATGATGGTGAGCCTCTTGTTACAGGCACCTGCTGGCCTTGTAAAATAAAACCTGCTAAGTTTAGATATCTTTTTGGTGGACATGATTAGGACCAGAGGAGAAAGGACTGAAATGTGTTTAACTTTTTAGAAATTTGTTTGACTTTGGCATTTTACTGTATGCATTTTCCGTGAATATTTCCCTATTTAGAGTATGAATGTTTAGTTGTTCTAGTTGTATAACAAACTCCTGCTAACTTTGTTTGTGTCCTAAACTGCAATGAAAATTAAGGGACACAACCATGCAGTGCATTTGGTGTAAATGCCTCAATTTTATCTTTAATATTTTCAGAAAAATGTGGTTTTGTTAGCTTCTAAATACAAAACATCTTAATTTACATTGAGCTACAAAAGTAATGATTGCACAATATTAATAATTCTCTTAGAACACATAATAAAATGAATATTTTATAATTTTAATGTACCTAAATAGTATCTTCTTATCTGAAACTCTTGGTTATTGCAGTAGACATGCAATAGATTTATTATTCAAAGTACCGTTTCTGACATAATATAAGAAATGGAAACAATGTAACAAAACCAGAATCTGTAAGTATTGAAATTGCAAGATATTATGAAAAATTGAAAGAACAGGGAATTTCTGGAGTTGGGCCCATAGACTAGCTTATGGATAATTTAAAAAAAAAGGAAAAAAAAGTTTTTTTCTGCTGAAAGATCAATCTTGGATCAGCAAGATGAGTTTGTGACCTTATTGTCAAGTCAGTCTGTAGTCTGTAGTATGGGTGTCTGCACTTTGATGTAAAATAGTGTTGCAAGAAAGTGTCGAAAGAGGTGACGTTCCATATTTGAAGAAAACCAAACTAATACAGCTTTTTACGGTAATAATTTTCAAGATACATATAAGGACCCAAAGAGGCTACTTAAATTACTTTTTATAGTAAGTAAGCTGAGGGCCCTTGAATTCCATGGGCATTACTAGATCTTTGCAAATCTCGTGCTTTTGCTAGACATTCATTTACTTCCACTTCTTTTCCTCAGGTTTTTCTGCTTGGCTGCCTTCCCTTTGGTTTTTTTTGAAGGCTGTGGAGAACTTGCTCAGTGCGGGTGGATTTGGATATGAGGTAACGAGCAATTAACATCTTGGCAAAGGTAAGATGGTCTCCAAGAATTTATTTTCTAAACTTCAGAAAGGGTTTCCATCAAAACCCAACTTGAAAGGTCTCGCTTCTTCCAAAAATTCCTTTAAACACTTGCAACCCAACCCACTTATTTTGCTTAGTTTGACCCCTCAATAAGTTCTCAACTCATTTAACTTATTTAGGCATTTTCTCTTAATCAATCTATAGATATTTCATGCTCTAAGTATTTTCTGTTAAATTGTTCTCTCCACACACTCTTATTGCCTTCATGCTTTTAGTTCCGTCAGCTTTTCAATGTCTATTGGGCTGTGCTTAGAATTGAATACATTAGTCTAAATTCTACTAACTTTGTAGAATGAAATATTTTTTCTTTCCTATAATTTAATGTAGTTCTGTATGTGCTGCTCAAAGTCACACTGTCCTTTATGGGCAATATGCTATTGTGTAATGCACACTTTACTGTACTGAAGTAATATTGGTGGCCCAGTTTCTTTTCTCATGTTTTGAAAAACAACTTCATCCAGTTTCTTCATCTTCTACATATTTAGTGGAACCTAAGGAAATTCTATACTGCATTTCTGTACCTTTGCTGTAGAAAGATAATTTACTACACTTCCCAGTTTATTATCATCTGCTAATTTAATTATTGCACTGTTTAACCTCTTCCTGATTGCTAATGAAGATGAATGTATGACATTTTTTCCATTTTCAATGCTGGTGAAAAATGGTATGTTAAAAGAGTACAAATCCAACACTTACAGACCTTGCAAAAACCCCTCTAGTTCATTTTACTGCTATTTATTATTATATTGTTAATTTTTTCTTGTGTTTTCTTCATTTGGTTTTCTGATGATGACCTGTTTATTTCCAGGACAGATTGGTTGAACATCAGCAGATAGCCCAAAAATACCTGCAAAACTTTTGTAAAATTGAAAATTGCCTCCATGTGCTTGTATTCCCATAACTTATTAATTTCATCCAACATAATAGACTATTAATAAAGCAAGAGTTTATTAAGTTCAATTAATATCTGGAACACAGGCATTTTTTAGGTTACCTACTTCATTTTCTCAGCCTTCAGTGAAGTTTGCTAGGCACTAACTGTTGGGTTCGTGTGTATATTTTTGGACACTGGTTCTCTATTGGCTGTATCTCAGATTACGCAGCACCTCCACTTTTCTACGTGTCCTCCAACACCTGCTAGTGGGATAGGGTATTCATTTGCTAACTGGGTAACTCATGGATTTGCTAATTGACCACCTTCCTATTATCTTCTATTCCCATTCCTTATTTGTCAATATACTTGTTTTGCCATTGTCAGTTTTCTCTTAATAAGTAAGTCAAGGAGGATATTTAGAAGGTAGCTCAGCTTTTCTGTTGCAAAGCTTAGTTTTTGATTCTCTCACCATGACAGTGCCTTTAGAGTACTTTGGTGATGTCAGTCCATGGCACTGAGAGCTCTCCTGCAGTAACAAACCACTGCTCTGGGATGTTTCCTTTATGTATTTATCCTCTCTCCTGTGAAGCTTCCCTCTTGCAGATTTCTTTCATGAGAAAACTAGTGTGCCAATTATATGTGCCAAAAAAGACGAGAAACAGATAGCCTAAATTCTCTGTTGGACATAAAATATGAGAAATTACAAGACTCTGTTCCTAAGCAGCCTGCTGCACACAGTGAAGCTAGAGAAAGATAAATGTAAAGAGTTTGCTGTCTTTCTGAGAATCAGAGATAACAGAAGCTGATAAAAATGCTTCGAAGACATGCTTTTCCAAATTCATCTGGCCCATGCTGAGATTTGAGATGATGTCCATTTCCTGCAGATACTTACCAGTCAAGGTTCCTGAGCTGAATGCCTGTTCTTGTTTTTGTTATTGTGAAGGGATGCAGGTCATTACATATATTGTCTAGGTTTCTGTGTCTACCCAAGCAATTTTTAGTCTTAGGACAGAAAATCAAGCAGGTTTTTCACAGTGCTATTCAGAACTGGACCATATCTAAGATGTTAACTTTAAAAAGCCCATTTTGTTTTATAATGGGTAAAAAGTCTAGCAGCTATAGTAAATGGTGTATAAATTGTACTATACCTCTAGCAAACATTGGATTTTACAATATACCTATACTCACAGTAAATTAATGAGATTTAAAAAATACCATATAAGATTAGCTCTCAGATTCAGTGTCATAAGCACATTCGGCTTATGAAAACGTATGAGCATTAACTAGCTGTGGGAAGGCTTTCAGTTAAAGTAATCCAGAGAACAGAAAATGGTAGTTGAATCTACAAATGGATTCACATCAGAAACAAAGTGATTAAGTCCTTAATGCTGAAAAATCCAGTAACTTCAAAGATAAAGCCCAGAAGGACTGGTTTAATCAAATGTCACATTGATGCTGGCAATAAAGATTGTTATTGAAATGTCTTACAGAGCTTCATTTATGAAGATAAAAGTTACAGAAGATCAGTGAAATCAAATGTTAAAAGGGGGCATTGTATCCGCTGCAGGTTGTTCATGGGCATCTCCACTCTTATTAGTACATTTCCTCTAGTGAAATTTTAGATGGACTATGGGAAGTTAAACAGTGCCACTCAGTGAGAACAGTATCCGCTGTCTGAGATTTGACTCATTAGGTTTTTGAAGTGAAGCTTGGTCCATTGCCACCTAAGACATATGTAAGGATAACAGTCCTGCAGATGTTTCTGAACCTAAGCTGAAAAACAGCATGCTATAGTAAGAGGATGCAGTATAATTTTCAAGTCTTGTCCTTTAATTCCCCTGCAATGTTGCAGAGATTAGGGAGCAAAGTTACAGCAGCTTTGATTTTCAAAATGTATGTTTCTATTTAGATGATTTAGCAGAAGCATTGTCTATTTTCCAAAAGCATCCTCAACATCAGCTTTTGCAAGTATAGAAGCCTTTAATAGAATATGAAAAGCAGAGATTACTTGTATATTAGGGAAACGTCAATTACATTTTTGTTTGGAGTAGTGGGTAAGGATTAAGAGCAGATTTTTCCAAATACTAAAGTGGGATTGAAAACACAAATCTGATAGTCAATTAAAAGAAATTAGGTCGTTTTGAGGAACCATCAAGTGCAACTGAAACTACATGCCTGACTGTTCTGTTAAAGCTTCCCCTTCAAACATCTCACAAGATATGCCTTTTGAACAGACTTGGATACGCTAATAAGCATTTCAGCCTAAAAGTGTTTGTCAGCAGTTTTAAGGTATTCCCAATTCAATTCATTGAAATGGCTTTCCTAAGATTTAGCGGCATGCTTGGGAGCATCTGTCATAAAGCTTTCCCACAAAGGATCACATAGTGTGGTAGCTTAATCTCTATTTCAAGTGATAAAGAAATACAATAAATAGTATGAGGTAGGTTGATTTCACATTCATTTCTGCTGCTGAACACTTCTTCCTACAGAAACAGTTACTCTGGTATTCAGCAACAGAAAGTAATTGTCCAGCTCCCCTGTTGCTGTAAATTGGCAGAGATCCACTGACTGCAAATTCATTCAAAGTCCAGTGTAGTTCATAGAATCCTAAACGTGTGATGCAGTAAGAGGGTCCAAACAGTGAAACATATTCAGAACTTATTAAGGTTTCCCCATAGTGTTGTCCCTCACAATACTTAACCTTACGCTCACTACTTTCAATAGATAACCAAAATAATACCTCAGTTTTCAAAAAGTTTTGGAATTATATGAAGATGAAAACTGTAATTTACCTTTCTCTGCACACAGGTTCAGATTAAAACCTGGAATGAAATTACCTTTTCGAAGTTTGTTCAGCCATTTCAAATTGTAAGGAAAGAATATAAGTACAGTAAGAATAGTAAAAATACTCATAATAAGACACAGAAGAAAAATATTTTTGTTCCTGTCCCTTGCACTTCAGCAGAATTGTTTAGAGTGACTTTTAGCCACTTCACATTTATTTGCAAATGGGGTAATGATGTTAAGAACTGTAAAGTAATTTTTTTATATTTATAGAAGCCTGTCAATTGATCATAGATACTATAAAGTGAACTGGATGAATGGCAACTGAATGTGGGACCAGAAGTTATCTGTATTTTAATAATCAAACATTAGAGTAAGTAGAGACTGGTTGTCCTCTGCTGGGCTGAAACCTTGGAAAGGTGGTGCCAGTTTGATGGGTAATGACAGCCTGGGATACAGTAGTCTAAAAATAGAGTGTAGCTGGTGAACAGTGAAAGAAATGAGAGAGTGGAGAGCAAATCACTCCTTTTCCAGTGTGAGAGTCCCCTCTCCACACAGGGGAAGGGGAACATGCATTTCTGTCCTTCATCTCTTGTCTCCACAGACAGTGCACTGCACCTGTCTGTGATGGAGTCAAATTTCTTCATACAGTGCTGGTTTGGATTTGTGATTAAAACCACCTGGTGTTTGGCTGCTGCCAAACAGTACCTGCAGAGCACTGGAGGCTGTTTCTTTTTTCCTCTTTGTTCCCTCCTACCCCAATGAGTAGCTGGGGGTGGGTGAGAAATTGGGAGGAGACACAGCTGGAACAGATGGTCCCAACTACTGAATAGATATTCCTTACCATAAGATTTCAGGCTCAGCAGTAAAATGGATAAGAAGAAAAATCGTGGGATTTATCTTACAATTATTGCTCAGAAACTGCCTGGACATTGATCTGCTTGTGGGTTGTTGAGAGTTGCCTTTGCTTCACTTTTTTTCCCCCTCCTTTCTTCACTTATTAAACTATCTTTGTCTCAACTAATAAGTTTTTTTGCTCTTGTCCTTCCTATTTTCTCCTGGTCTTGCTGGAGGCATGAACAGCTGAGTGCGTGCTTTGCTCCTACCTGGGGTCAAACCACAACAGAGAGCAAGCTGCAATAATATTGAAAATGTCATTCTGACCTAGTTCCTAATAATGCTTCTAAATGGAAAATGGCTAAAGAAACATGCTAGGGTCCCTCCTGCCTCACCAACAGGTCTCAAACTGTTCCACCTTCTCATTGTGCACTTTGTCTCTGCTGTTTTTTCAGCACAGCTCCAGTTCTGAAAAGTGCAATTGATTCCTTTCATTTGTCTGAGTTCTGTTAAAATCAATCTGTGTAAAAATACTGATCTCGAATTTAGATATTTTCATGCAGTTCCTTTGCTGTTGGTAAGAACAGACAGTCAGGCTTGTGAATGGTCCCTATTGGTCTCAGCACAGGAAAATTTGGCTTTTACTCTCCTGGTGTCACCAGTCTGCATTGACCAAGTGTAACACATATTCACCTCAGAGATCAAACACGGTGGCAGGTGCAGGACTGAAGGGCACATTACTTTACATGGTCTAAAAAACCATCATCTTGAAGTGTAGGCTGGAGCCTCTGCATTGTGGGTGGGTTTTTTGTTTTGTTTTTAGGGGAAGAACAGACATGAATTGGATGGGTGGTAACACAGAGAGAATTGAGACATCTGATAAAGACATTTAGATAGGAGCAGTGATAAGGGATCTCTTGTTTGAAATGGCCTAAGTCCTAAGTAATATATGAACTAAAAGATATAACTGATTTTATTCTTAGAACCTGCAAGCAATGTCTTTATGGACTCAGTTCTGCAGAGAAGGCACAGGTTGTCTTTGTTGTTCTGTCAATGTCAAAACAAGAGGATGTAATAAGCACAAAAGAAAAAACAAGTTCTCAGCTTTCTTTTATAATAGAACTTTCACAAGTAATTCAATTTCTACTAGAACAATACTAGCTAAGTAACTAGTATCTACTGTTATACAACACCAAGATTCTTCTGTGGCTTCTTAAAAAGCCCCTTTGTAACCCCTTGGGGAAGCTGTGTAGTGTAAGAACATATCTATTCAACCTCCAAAACCAGCAAAATACTTTGACATCTGGGTCAGGTCTTTTTGGATTGATTGTCTACATTTACACTCCTGTTTAGAACATATTCAGTCTGACTTTGAGGCAAAACAGCTAATTATACGCTTCTCTCAAGACAGCATCAGTCTTGAGATCTGGGATGGGGTGTTCCTGTTTGTCTTCTGAAATGGAATCCTAGGTGTGTCCAGCATGCTGCAGTCACCTCTACCACGAGAAGAGCCACAGCAGCTGCTGTGCAGGCCACAGAGAACAATGTTGGCACATCTGCCTGCATCTGCCACAAGATGCAGTGGGACATTCAGGTTGCAGGATCCAAGCTGAGTGAGATCCAGCCCTGCTCATGCTAGGGCTGGATCAATCTTGGAAGCAGCATAAGCACTAGTGACTTCTCTAGCTGTAGCTATGTTTCAGGTTTCTTTTTGCTTCAAAATTTGTCTGGCATAGACTTTAGCTGACATGTATCTATACTGGGAGGCCCTCTGATAGAGCTAGTGCCATGGGCAAACACTGCTCCTCCAGGATCATTTATGTTTTCGGAAAGAGTTTAGGCTTTGAGATTATTTATTGGCCATTGGATAAGTCAATTATTACTATCTCCTCTTGGCAATTGGATAATTGTAGTGTATGTGTCTGGTGTATTTTCCAATGTCACTGTTTAACTTGTTTGTAACTTGTTTCTGGGCAGTTTTCATTGTCCTCAAATAGAAAATACTGTTTCTGTGACTACACGTAAACTACAGTAGCACTTCAAATATAGAGATATCAGCAAAATCCTGATAATTGTAGGTTAACCTTAGATAGCTCTCTGATGTCTTTGCAAACTTAAGAGCCCAACAGCTCTAAGACACAAAAAATAAAGAGTAAACTCTGAAGTCAGCAACGTCAGACTGGGGCAGATCACTATAATGAGCTCCACAGGTCGCTGCTGATGAAAACTGAGCAGAAACTGGACAGCCAGATCACCCAAATGCATCTGTGATAAAATATTTAAGAAAGGGGAAGAAAACCCCAACTAAGCCAAATTATTCTGCATATAAATTTGTGACCAGAGAAGAGAGGCGTGAGAATTAGTGAGAGAAACATCTCCGCAGACACCAGGTGAAGAAGGAGGGCGAGGAAGTGCTCCATATACTGGAGCTGAGATTCCTCTGTAGCCCATGGTGCAGACCATGGTGAGGCAGCTGTGCCCCTGCAGCCCCTTGAGGGCCGTGGGGAGTATCTATTCACCTGCTGGCTGTGGAGGAGACCCATTCTGA
Organism: Irena cyanogastra; assembly: GCA_013397155.1. Lineage (NCBI taxonomy): Eukaryota > Metazoa > Chordata > Aves > Passeriformes > Irenidae > Irena > Irena cyanogastra. Next base: position 252,929 of record VWZV01008048.1, on the reverse strand, counting down.
CAGGCATCTGTGACACTGTGGGAAGCCCACAGTGAAACAGGCTCCTGTGAGTGACCCGTGGATTCATGGAGAGAGGAGCCCACACTGCAGCAAGTTTTTTGATGGAACTTGTGACCCGGTGGGGGATCCACACTGGAGCAGCCTGTTCCTGAAGGAATGGAAAGGGACCCACTCTGAAAGACCTGCAGCCTGTGGGAGTGACTTACATCGGGGAAGTTTGTGGAGGACTGTCTCCTCTGAGAGAGACCCCATGCTGGAACAGGGGGAGGACTCCACTCTCTAAAGAGGAAGCAGGAGTAGAAACAATGTGTGGTGAACTAACTGCAATGCCCATTCCACTTCTCCCTGCACCAGTGGGGTGGAGAAGGTGGGCAATTGGGAATAAAATTAAGCCCAGGAAGGAGGGAGGGGTGTAGCGAAGGGTGTTTTTAGGATTTGTTTTGCTTCTCACTATCCTGCTCTGATTTTAATTGGTAATAAGTTCAACCAGTTTCCCTTAGTGGAGACTGTTTTGCCCCTGATGGTAATTGGTGAGTGTTCTCTCCCCGCCCCTAATTCATGAAGTATTTGTGATATTTTCCCTCTCCTGCTCAGTTGAGGAGGCGAAAGATAGAGTAGCTTTGGTGGGTACCTGGCATCCAGCCAGGGTCAAACTACCACAAGAGGTACCTGGTGTTAAAGAGTGTAGAGGCAGAAAAGGTAAACCAGATATAGATTATTCATGTGGGAAACTTTTTTAAAAATCAAATTGTAAAGTACATGCCCAAGTGTGACGTTACCCTGTCCAAAGATTGGTCTGAAGAGTTATTTATAGACACGTTACATGCGGGCTTTGGGTGTTTACTTGGCACTCTTTTAGGGATTTGCGTTTAGACTTCCAAAGATTGATTTTTCATTGCAAGTAGTACATACCAGAAAATAAATTTTACTTTTTAAATTTAGCACTATTTTTCATTAGCAGAGTCACTCATATGTCGTATTAAAATGTGGATTTGTTATTCTTAGGTGTTTCTTGTGAGAGAATTTATTTCAGTGTTTTCAAGAACTCAAAATACTTGAGCAGCTGGATTAGAATCTAATACAGAAGCAGGTAAAGAGCTTTCAAATATGTGATTTCTGTTTCTTTCTTTCCCTCTTCTCTTTCTGCTCTTTCCCACTCCTGTAGCTCAAATTCTAATTTTTTTTCTCACCTTGAATAGTGCTTGACATTCTACTTGATGTTTGTTGGCCTGCTCAAGGTACAGGCCTTCATTGTGAGCTGAGTTCTCATTGTAGTTCCCTCTGTGTTGCAAGAGAGATTTTATTTATTAGATTTTTGTGTGCTTTTTTTTAATAGACTAACAGGTATAATCTATATATGAAAAGCATTAAAAATAGCATTTCTCTGCTTTCTCAGAATGAGGTTTGTGTAACAAAGTAAGTGGAACATGTTTGAAAGTGCTGACCTTTAATATGAAACTTAGTCCAGCTGTATCAGAGGAGGAGTGTGCCCTTCAACATGAATCTTTGTCACCACCACGTAGACACATCTTTCTGTGAACACCAAATTGTTATGTACAAGCTCACCTTGAAATGTGCAGACTGCTTTTGCTCCTGAGTTAATTCTGCAAACTGCCCTGTGGTTTCTGCGATGTCACCTTAACCCTAATCTGCTTATTTCTGCTTTATGCAAACCGTTTCTAACTGATTATTTTAATTTCCTGTAACTTTTTCCATCCTAATAAACTGAGGATGACCAATCCACATGTTCTTAACTGGACTGAGAAATAAATCATGTTCTGGCCAACCTTTGGTATGGATCCTGCGGGTCTCTAACTCTTAAAGTAGTAGGAGAGACCTGCATCTATGTGAAAAGGTGCTTTCAACTGGAAGAATTATAATTGCTTCTCTGAAGGGACAAGGGGTTAATCACTGGTGTGAGATTAAAATTAGAGACTAAGACACTTAAAATTATGGCTATACAGGTCAGTGAGGTCCAGACTTCTGCTGTGGCAAACAAATACCCAAGCCAACCAGTGGAGTCCAGAGAGGTAATTAGGTCACCATATGCTACATAAGAACTTTATGATGAGCTGAAGTGTTCAACTTGTTATAGCCATTAAAGTGGGAGTTTAGACATTAAATTTGTAGAGATTAACATGTATATATTTTAATTTGGAGTTATTTCAGCATATAGATATGCTGCCTACATATAGAGTCTTAGTGTCTTTAGAGATGGCCCCAGGCAACCAAGGCATTGGTACAGCTCTGTCATGTCATTGTCCCCATGTCCATTGCCTGCTGCACTGCACTGGATGTCTCTTTCCCTGCACAGCTACACAGTGAGTAATACTTAGTTTTCAATAGGATTTTCTTCTGTTCTGTTCAGTTTGTATTCACTCTGAATTAGAGCACATAAAAAAATTTCCAAACTCCTCCAAATCTTTGAAGTTCTCTTCTCTTCTGGGAAACTGGAGGGATTATTCAGTATCAAGGACAATGTCATGCTGTTTTCCCAGGAAAGTTTTGTGGTCTGAGGAGCCTCTGGTGTGCTCTGTGTATTTTGAAATTTTTTGATTTTTTTGACAAAGTCATATAGGAGATACTAGAGCCATCTGGCTGGGAACAGAGTGTGTATCCACTAAGCTAAAGTTTTGAGGGTCTTTCTATACTATCACTTTTTATGACAGGGTCAGAAAGGCATCACTTCCTCATTACTCAGCTTTGTAGCACACGGATGGTAAATAGAGACAATATTGCCTTGAAACCTTGCCTTCAGTGCAATGAAAATTACTTGCCACAGACATTTAAGAAAAGAAATTTTGGGCTTCATGGACACAATATTTGTATAAAATTATCCTCCTTTGAAGTTCTCTGTTTCCACAGTAAGACAAATTTTTTCTATTCTAGTACTCAGTTGACTGTAATTTTAAGGAAAAAAATCTAACTTTTGGTTATTACAGTTGAAAACAGTCATTACAGTGAAATGAAATTTTAACAGACATGTAACATCACATTTGTTTTACACTATTTTCATGTGCCTATGCAGGCTTTGCAGGTGAGTGCTGCTTCTTCCTACCTGCTAGAAAAAAATAGCTCTAAATAAATTTTAGCCCTTTTTTCCCCCTCTTGTGTAAGCTTGGTGTAGTCCAAGAGAAAGACGAGACAAGAATGCAAGAGAGTGTGTGAGGATTTATGTGTCTCAAAGATTTTCTTGTTAGGGCAGAATAAATGATTTTCTGTGTGCTGTTAGCTTTCAAAAGCTTAGTAGACTGAGTATTTGCAACATTAAGGCACAGTAAAGTCTTACTATTGTCATAAGTAAGGCCCATCAGATATTTGAGTCTCAGAAGCTTTCTTCATTCCAGCAAAGTGCTGTGGTGGCAGTTTACCACGTCATTTGACTCAGCTCCTGGAATCATCAGTGCCATTGGTATCAAATATGCTAAACACTAGAGCAGATCCCCTTGTGAATAGAAACTGCAAATAGAAATAATTTTAAGATAAAACCCTTGTGCCTTTTTCAGATTAAAACAATTTTTTTTAATTCTTTCTGCTGTTTCCAGAATCTTTCACTGCTCCCAGAAGAATAAATTAAAGGCAGTGCCCTTAATTTCAGAAGTTATTAGGAAATTGATGATTTGTTTTCAGGAGGAGCAACTGCTGCTACCCAGAACAGGGTGTATTTCTGTAAGAGTACCTCCCTTCCCTTCAGTGTGTGATACTGGCTTTCAATAACATGGAATTCCTTTTAAACTGAACTCTTCTGGGAGCTGGAGTTTTAGTTGCCCTTTTTTTGAGTATGTTTTCTACCTCAAGATCACTATACAACAAAACCAGAAAACCGAGCACACAAAATCACTGACGGACTCAATTAACACAATGTTCAAGAAATTCCCTGATGTTTATAATCCTTGGTTTTCCCTTTGCTCTTGAACCATCCCATTTAATCACTTAGAAACACAAACTATGCCACTGATTCTTTTCCATGTTAGCCCATTACTGTAAATGTAGGAATGATTTCTATGCCATTTTTGTCCTCATTCATCCCCAATGGTTGTGTCCCAGCATTTGAAAAGCCCCAAAATATGTAACGCCCATCAGTAATGCACACTCTGTGCAGATGCCTGACTAGGAGCATGACATTAATAATTGACAGTATTTATCCCCATTATTCCTTAGGCATGAAGATAATGCATTGTGATTACTTCTGTTATTCAGTCTAGGTGTTAAACAGAAGTCCATGTGTATTTTGCTTCTACTTTCAAGCACTGTTTCAAGCAGCTGTAACTGGTACCATGCAGATGAAGGTGCTCACTGGCACCCTCAGCACAACAACACGGTTCTTCTACATGGCCCCTCTCAAGTTCTTCCTGCTCAGACAAGACTCATGGTCTGTGGGAGTACGTGGCTGCAGATGGGAGGGATGAACAAGCGGTAGTGAGAAAGGTCACTTCAGAATTTCTGTGGGGAGATCTCAGCAGAGTGAGGAAAGGGGAAAAGGATATGGTGGTGAAAGAGACCTATTAGAGAAATGCAATTAGGTAACAGAGGCCTGCAGCAATTGAAGCTGTTGGTTTAATACTTGGAAATTTCCTTCACCAGCTTAGAACTAATTCATGGTTTTTATCAAGAGCAATAAATTGTAAATGTCTTCTTTTGCAACTAAACACAATGCTGGTAACAACACTTGTAGGGCTGGTGTGGGATACACCACAAGATGCTTGGGGCACTGGCTTCTAGAAAGGTCTGCCAAAGTGCTGTATGTCAGTCAGCACACACCTCAGAACACTCAGACCACTCATCCAAAACAGACTTATTGTGATGGAAGGTAGTCACTGTGTCAGAGAAATTATAGAGAACCACAGGCACAGGTTGTAAAAAAAAAAAATAAAAAATCTTGTATTTAACAAATGCCAAGAATAGAGAGTAAATAATACAGTCCATAGTGAATATTTCTGCTGCCTCTGACAGGTTAGAAAAGAGAATGTTTTGCTGTAGCTTCCAAGTCTCTAAAGCCATTTGAGAAGGGAGCCAGAGGACAAGCATTTATGCTTAGCTGCTTGTAAATTATATTTTCATTTTTTTGGCAAATATGTTAGTATACGTCTCAATAAGACAAAAATGCGGGATCTGCCTAAATTCTTCTAAGATCAAAGATAGTAAGGCTTTTATGCATAATCTAACAAATCTGTTTTCAACCTTGCTGTTTCTGACTTAACCCCGTCTTGGGCATAAAATTGTTCTTATCTGAACACACACGATGTCCAAAATGAAAATCTGACAGCTTCCTTTTACCCTCCTCTCTGCCTATTCATACTTTTGTCTCCTTTTTAGGGATTATCTAGTATTTTGTTTTCAAATATTCAATTTAATTTTCAAAGTACTTAAAAAAAGGACTGCTACAGGGTTTCAAAACTATGGTGACCAAAAGAGAGAAGATGATTGTGTGTCCAGCTGATATCTGGCACTTTATTGAGTTTAGAAATGTTTGCTGCTATGTGCCACTTGACTGACACCACCAAGGCAGCAGTATTTTCTAATTGCCAACTGCCTGTCCTAATTTGTGCTGATTGAAACTACCGCCACTAATTATCTTATTACAAGAATTTTTTTTCTCTCTCTCCCCAAATCCCTCCCTAATTAAGACCCTGTTCTTGTTAAAATCCACCCTACATCATTTATTTTTCTTGTTAGAAGCTTGCTATCGTCTTTTTTCTTCTGCAGTGTTCTTGAATCCTTTTTGTTGATGTTGACAATGTCTTAGGTTATGAACTGTTTGGGGGCAGAGAAATTTCGGACTTTTTTGCTAATATGCTGTAAAGGTGGTTTTCAGGGCTGAAGGACTTACAAGTATAGAAGCTTTTCTAAAATACGATTCTATGAATGACAACCATAATAAAATAATCAAACACAAAAAATATAGTTCTGTATGAACTGATTTTATTTTTACCTCTAGTTCTCAGAATCTAAAATATTGAAAGACCAATTTCAGGAAGATTGCAAAAAAATATAGTGTCCTTTAGAAGTTTTAAATGAAGACACAGCATAGGAAATTCAAGAATGATATATATTTACATAAAGGAGATAATTGTGCTATCCTTATGCACAAGAAAACACTAGTTAGAGATCTGCTTGGTATTGAGCAAATAATGAACATATCTTGTGGTACGTTCCTCACGTAAATGTGCAGTATTTGAAAAAAAACTTCAGTAGGCTCCTCTGAGAGGACGAGGATGACCTAGCCTATAGAGTGCAATGCTATTTGGAAAAGTTAATACAAATTTAAAGTTTCTGTAATTTTGTAGAGAAAACACTATTAAGGCTGTCTCACTGTACAGAGATGGGAAATTAAAACAACTTTTTGCCAGTCACTGTGTATATATATGCCAAGCGTATATAATCTTGAATGTAGAAAGACAATGCATTATGATTATTTCTGCTGTTCAGTCTAGGTGTTAAACAAAAGTCCATGTGTGATGTGCTTCTACTTTCAAGCACTGTTTGAAGCACAGAATCACAGAACAGTTTGGGTTGGAAGGGACCTTTAGGATTATCTGGTTTCAATCCTGCCGCCGTGGCCAAGGACACCTTCCACTATATCAGGTTGTTAAGAGTCCTATCCAGCTTGGCCTTGAACACTTCCAGGGACTGAGCATCCCCAAGTTCTCTGGGTGACCTGTTTCAGTGTCTCACCATCCTCATAGTAATGAATTTCTTCCGAATTGCTAATACAAACCTGCCCTCTTTCAGTTTAAAGGCATTCCCTCTTGTCCTATCACTACATGCCCTTGTAAAAAGGTAGCTTTATCTCCCTTGGAATTATAGGGAACAAGTCACCATTTGCTTAAAAAAAAAATCAAATTTAATCACTACTAAACTGAATGTGTTTTGTTTATGTGGTGAACTTTGGGTAATAGGATAGTTTCATGGGTTTTTGTCTTCTGTTGGGAGACACCAGGAACTGCCCCCAAGTAGGGCAGAGCCAGCTATGGTTGGTTCCAAAATGCACTCACTTGGCACAGGCAGAGTCCACATGTGATACTGGTAAATTTGCTTGATGGAGCATGGTATTTTGAAGCACAACCTTTTTGTTTAATATTAAGAGTCAGTAATATTGTTTAGAAGCTGTAACTTTAAATTTCATTGGAGTTCAAGCACCAAGAGCATTATGGTGGTAGCAATTTGAGAAAGCGTTTGTAACACCTCTCCGGAAAGGTGAAACTTGTGTCTCAGAGTATAGGAGTATAATAAGTATGCATTATACTTCTGAGGAAAAAAAAGAGAAAAAAAGAAAATATTGAGTAGAAGCCTACTAGAAGCATAATCTAAGTTTATTTCTTCTTTTCCAGATTACATATAAATAGTTTTCCAGCCAAAAAATTGATGGACTCAAATGAGTTAAAGCCCCCAGTAGTACTGCAGAGATACAAGACTTGGCAAGGAAGTGTATCATAGAATCATAGGGCATTCTGAGTTGCAAGGGACCCACAAGGATCATAGAGACCTCCTGGCCCTATGCAGAACACACTGAGTCACACTATGTGTCTGAGAGCACTATCAAAATGCTTCCTGAACTCTGTCTGGCTGATGCGGTGACCACTTCCCTGGGGAGCCTGTTCCAGTGACCAGCCACCCTCTGGGTGAAAATGACTTTTTTTAAAACAACACTTTGAACTTTTCTTCTTTGAGCAAGTTTTTCCAACAAAGAAACTTGAAATGAATTGTTCTACCAGTCTCATCTTAGTAGGATGTTTCTTAGTAGCAAAGTACTAAGCTGTCAGCAGCACCATTCATTTTTGTTGGGGTAGGTAACTTCATTGAATAGACGGAATATGGTACAAAGATTTATTTGAACCTAGCAAGAAAGTATACTGTCTGAAAAGTGTGTTCATCTCATTCTTAAACATATTTTAAAGAGTCTTCCAGAAAATTATTACAAATATATATTTTTCAACTGAAAAGTTAAAAGCATTCACCCCTCATTTTTGAACTTGGGTTACTTGATGGTAGGATGAAGAGGCTACAGATAAATACTTTGCTTGTGAAACTGGAGAAGTTAGTATCAGAATATATGGCCTTTGGTCTCTTCAGTCAGTTTTGAAGATCTTGATATTTGATGCTATGGTTTTTTTTCACATTAGAATTTTAATATTTTATAGCCATTTTTAACTCTCCAACCATCTGCAACTAATTTTCTTTTGTAAAAAAACCCCTGCTAACACCTGTTTATATGCAATTGCAATTGGGGCATGTAGAATATTACCTCAAGTTTAATATTTGGCTAAAAGCTTGAGAATCTGGAATGATATTAAAATTAACTTCCAATTTATTATGCTTAGACATAGGTTTAGAAAAATGTGTTGAGTTAAACAACATGTCTGTTAAGAGACTCTTGAGAACACATTAGTGTCTTTAACTAACTTTAGACTTCTTAGACACTTCTAAATATTAAAATATAGTCATATCCAAAACTAATTTTTGTTATTCTTATTAAAAATTATAAAAATTCTAAGAATTGTTCAAAATAAAACCTATGTGAATTGTGATTAATCTTTCTAAAAACTCAGGTATATTTTTGTAGTGTTTTAGTGATCTAGGAGAAAAACTCATGAGGGAAAATTTATGGTGAGTGAAAACCAGAACATAGTTTTCTTTAGTTCTACAAAAAGGATTTATTTTGTTTGCCTGGATTCCTGTTTCAAGAGAGAAAGCCTTCAAACCAGTGACAGGTCTGTTCTAGTGTACAGAGATTACAAAGTGGAAGTCACCCATGAGTTCTCATTCTCAAATTAACTAAACTATAGAAACAATTAATTCTCTCTCCTCCATCCCCCCACCCCCTCCCCCATAATTTAAGTTTGTAACCGCAGTAAAAATTCTTTAGCAGTGAATTTTCATTAGTGCATTCATCTGAATTAATACTCCAGGTGACTATGTATATTGTCTCCTACCACAAAATGACATATTGTCAAAAAGTAATTGAAGGAAAAAGCATTTCTGAGTTAAAGAAAAGGGTAAAAATAGATGGTGCTGAGGATTTTCTTGCATATAAAATGTGAAATAGATTGTGACTAAGCTGTGGACATTCTTTCTAGTAACATTAGCACTTCTGTTGTATTGGTGACAGATTGAGCCTGCTGTGAATACATGGCATGGATGCAGGTATGAGACAATGAAGATGGCAATGTTAGCTCAGGAGGTAGAAATTAAGGTAATTACTCCACTTTAACTTTGCCATAGCTCTGGATTTTGTAATGACCCTGTTGATTCAGCTGTTACAAATGCGTTTTGTCTCAGCTTGGCAAGACAGTGATGATACAATGCTTAATTTTTGTCTTAAATTAAAAATGGAGTTTGAATTCAGACTATAACTAGGTGATTGGCAGCTTGTGAATTTACAGTGTGCTCAATGCTGTCATCAAAGCATACTTTTGGATTAATAAATATGCCATACTGAAAAACCTGAAGAGGCCAGAGAACTCAACGCAACCAAGACCTTAACTTATGTTTGAATGGAAGAGAGAATATAAGACAATTGCCTTCTCTTGGGAATTGTACCCAAAGTTAATGGAAGAGATCTATATGAGCTGCACTGTTATGTTCCACCAAGAGCCATGCTCTCCTGTGAAAGGCTCATGGGAAATTAACTACTGCTCATGAATAATAAATTACTGTTCATCAGTTTCCATGACAGCTCTTCAGTGACTGACTATAGAAAGTAACTGGACAGCTGCAGAAATGGATTTTTTGGTGTCCTGCTTGCATACTTTTTGCTTGATATTAAGAGGCATGAATACTGTGGGATAAAGATTGGTCAGAAAGGCAGAAGATACGTAAGTGTATTTAATGAATTTCATTTTACTGTGAGTGAGACTCTCTTGTGAGTCACGGGAATTTGGGACCAGGTGTCCATGCAAGGAGTTCTGTCTTCTGCTTGATCAATCTCAGTCTGATCATGTTAAATAAATCTTGAATTGGAGGAGGATGGGGAGGGGAAAATTCAAGCCAATTTCCCTAGTGAATGACCCTTAACACTTAATCCTTAAAGTGCTGATAATGCTTTCTTTTCTTGTGCCCTTCTTAGTATGCTTAAAAATAAAGCAGCAGCATGAAAAATGCTGCCAGGTTATTCTGTCTCGCTTAGTGTCTTTGTTGTATTAAAAACAATATAATTATTTGAGTTTACACGTGCTGATCAGGGTTTTGGTAGTCTTGTTTTTTCAGTATGAGAAAATTTTTACTGACATTTCAAAATCTTTCGGAACTCCATCTGAAGTTGCTATTTAGGCTCTTAAAATATGTATGGCAATAAAGTCTGAAAAAGTGTGGGTTTTCTATTTAAGATGACTGGAGATTTCCATTGATTGTTTTTTCTTGTTTTTCAGATAAGGATCTCATTCTCTGTATGAAGTGATTCAAATTATCCCCTTCCACTGTCTTTTCTCTTTCCTCTTTTCTCCTTTCATTTTTTGTCTTTTCTATTCCCATAGTCTGTGATAATTTTTGTTAATGATTAATATTGAGAACGATACAAATACTTCTTGAAGAATTCTACTCAGTGATTTTAGTAATGATCTGATATTTTCAAACTGAAGTTTAAATCTAACCAGTATTGCAGCGAACTCTCATGACTCATCTATATTCTTGTTGATGAGTCATGTTACCACCTTTCATTGATTTGTATAGCACTCTGTAAACAATTTCAAATATGGACTAATTCTAAATAGACTCCTATAAAATCTGGATTATTGAGACCCCAAAGGAGAATATGGATGACATTTGCTGTAATATGGTCATAGTAGGGGAGGGGGGAGAGGAAAATAGACATCCTTCATAGGCAGGATTTCTTCCTTGGCTACTACAAAGATTCCTGTGCCAGGGTTTCTTACTCACTATTAGAGGCAAAAGAGCTAGTCCAGTGACCTTAGCAGGACTGAATGCACATATCTTAAAAGACAATAAATACAGGAGTCTGCAATGAGAGAAGGCTGAGCTGAATTTTGTTGCATTTGCCATAAACTAGTAGTGTGCATGTGAGCAGTGTAATACATGATAATGTATTCATCTACAAGACCTGAGCCTTGATACTGTGCATTTATATGAAAGGAACAAATCTTCAAGCTCTCTGCACTTCCTGTGTATGTCCCTTCTTGATATTTGCTATATTGCACTCATAATGAAAATATCTAAATATACTTGGCTTCTCAAAACATAATATTAATGCAAATTGTCTACTTTCAAAATACATCTGTTTTTATAGATACAAGGAGACGTGGACAGTAGCTTGCTGTACCTGTAATTGTTCTTAAAATAAGAGAACATAAAAGGAGACTGTAATTAATCTACTCAAATCTCGGATGCACTAGAGCCTAACTGTGTTTCTACACTGAAATCACTGGGAACATATACCCTTTAAAAACTAAGTCCAGCTACATAATGACGCCATGTAATGGAGATCTATCATTAAGCTAATGTTTCCATTCAACAAAATTGCTCAGTTGTGATAGCAGCTTTTTCATGCACATCAACAACACAGATTTATGGAGAGCTTCAGTGTTATGCTGATGTGCAGGCTTAAGGGAAAAGGCCCTTCTGCAGTAGTACATATTCTTGAGTACCCCATTTGAATTAAAAATCCAGGGTCTGATTACGTGCTGAGTCAGAGCCTTAGAAGTCAATAAAAGCATCAATCGGCTTCTAAAAACTGTCGCAGTCTAGTACTCCACATAGTCCTTCAGACTTAATTAGGCATGAATTGAATTGTGATAGTGTCTGTATCCCCATTACCTCTGCACAATGCTCACTACACTCTCTTCTTGTCTTAGGATACCGTGCTGGGAGCACACCCAGTGTGGGTATGCTGGCTCTGTGTGGGGAAGGAGTGTCCAGATACAGAGAGATGTAAGGAAGTTGAAGAAAAGATGGACTGTAGCTTGATGAGTTTAGTGACAAGTCAGGTTCCTATGATACCAAGACCTGTTTGTTAATTTTTTGAATCAGGAAGGTTGAATGGGGGTTTGACAAACCTGGCCTACTGGAAGGTGTCCCTGCCCATGGCAGGAGGGGTTGGAACTAGGTGATGACTAAGGTCCCTAATGATCATTCTCTGCTTCTAGATAAGAAAAGATTTCAAATCTGAGAGTCTTTGTGTACCTGTACCCTCATTTATTTCAATATGCTCTTTACACATTAATGTCTAATTTTTAATGTTTCTGAGTGCATATTAGGTACATAAAGTCACATGAAAAAAATCAATCTTTCTATTTCTTGATGTAAGCGAATGCTTTCTCTCCTTGCTGTATGTATGCTTTCTCTGTTTGTGAAGCCTTTTTGTCTCTTATTTATTGTAGGAAAGAGATTGTCCATTAAGGTCAATTCAAAAGCTGTTATTTAGACTCCTGATTCCATTAGTGCTTATATCAGTTAAAGTTCCTAGAAGAACACAATGAACAGTCCTCCTCAAATCTGCAGTCTTTTCTTTGACATACTACTATGTGTAAATTCTGTTTTTTTCTGTGGTGATAATTTTAGGTAAAATGGATGAAAGAGCTGAATCAGTGAGGATGAGATAACAGTGGCTGAATTGTATAATGCTGTGTGGGCAGGCCTGGTCAGCTACAGGAGGGTCTATACTCTTACTTGATAAAGTGCTCTGTGAGTGTACTACTTCTCAGAAAGTTATGGTGTGTAGGCAGAATAAATGGAACTGAAATGTGGTGAAAAGAATTTTGCATGTGTATGAAAACACAATTACTTTTCATGAATGTGGCAGGAGAAAGTAGAATACTGTGTGATACACAAAGTCAATAGAACTAGTTTCTAGTGGGCTTAAACTTTCTTTTTTGTTCATGCTGGAAAAAACTGATGTCTATATATCTCACCAAAATACTTTCCTGATTTAAAAAAATAAAAGGAAACTTTGAGTGTCTAATTGCCTTCACTAGATCTGCTCTTCTACCTACTTACACTTCTTATTTAAAAAGTCAAAAGTCCTGGTGAGTTCATCATATCTTCTCATTAGAAAGCTTTAATTAAAAAAGAAGCCATATAATGAGATTTTGGTGACCAGTCACAAAGTTTGAATACTAAATTGCCCTGCTGATTTCTACTGAGCACCAAGCAATATGTTCAGTCATTATCTGCTAAGTTCTGTAAACCTGTGTATTTACTGGTTTCTGCAGTTTCCACACCTGAGATTTTTCAGATTAACCACTAACCCTAAAAATGCTTTGCCAATAATGCCTGAGGATACTTTTAAAAGTTTGGGATCTTAAGATGTTTTACTGGGATCATCCCCTCATGTCCTGACCAATAATATCTCATTGTTTCCTGTGATATCCCTGCTGGTTTATATTAATATTTATCTCTTACATTTAGTTGATACAAGGACAATGACTGTCTTTTAGTTTATTTTTTTGCAGTGTATAACAGATTATAATCCTGGTTCAAGAAGAAGAGTACTCTGAATAAATTTTAATTAATAAGAATTAAGAATTTTCAGGGGTGAATTAGTCCTTTGTTTTATAATACAACCTTTGGGAAACCTGTGAATGGTGTGGGATTAAATTTAAAAATTTAATGAGAAAATTGTGTTAGTTTCAGTCAGCATCTGAACTTAACTATGTATTGGTAACGTCATGGTGGAGGTCATAAATGACTTCTGATAGTCATGCTCCAGAGGGTTATTAAATTGTGAAATGTCCTCAGAATATTTTGTTCCTGCACATGACTGGGTTGTTCCTTTAGGTTAGTAACATCCTGTGATTGAAGACCTGGTGAGAATTCGACTTGCTGCTCTGTGGGCAAGGGACAGATAACAAATCTTTTTCTCTGAATCCTTCTCTGAATCTTCCTAGGAATTGCACTCTGCTATGCTGCGAGATTTGCACTGGGAAAAAATATTAGGTACTAAATAATTCCTAGGACCCATCCCATTGAGATGTAGCTTCTTATTGTAAGATTGCTTTACCTATTGGCATGAGGAAAAGCAGCTTGTGACGTGGAAGTAGATCAGTAACTGGTAATAGCATGTTGCAATTACACCTGAAGAACTGCAGGAACAGAAAAAGTCTCTCTGTTGTGTGCATGGGAGGTGGGACTGTGAGTGTGCTTTTGGGTGGGTTTGTTTGTTTTTGTTTTGTTTTGTTCGGGGGTTTTTGTTTGTTTGTTTGTTTTTCCACAGAAGACAATATAGTGCTAAAAAAACATCTGGAGTAAGCATTTTTGGACTCTTACTGATCCAGTATTTCCAGGAGCTGTACTATATTTCAGTATGCTGTTTTCTTTCTCACAGGAATGAATATAATTTTAAATTCCCTGGTACTGTTGCTATATAGATAGTACCTTGCCTACACAGTTTGCATGCTTTTGCATTTGAATATTCTTTACTTAGCTTTTTCAAAAAATGAAATATTAAGCAGAATCAATTAATTTTCTTTCAGATATTCCAGTCAGAAGAACGCAGATGTAATCAGCATTCCTCGTCTTGTTCTTCTTCCCCTCCTTTTCCAAAGAGGGGCAAAGTGCCCCTCTTAGATAGTCAGCTGTGAGAGTCAGCCCTATCACAGCTCACTGGGGTCTGACCATTTAGAAGAATAAGTGTCTATCTTGCCTGCTAAAACCTCTCTGAGTGGCGCAATGGAACCATAATGCCACACTGCTCTTATCTTCTTTGCTGAACATCTCAGTGTGTTAACCCCCTGCTATATGTTGCTATCCTACAGGAGTTTCAGTTGAGAAAATTAAATGGATATGGTAATTTAAAGGTGTCTGAGGTGAGTCTATTCAGGCATGTCTTACTTTACAATGAAATACTGACAGGTTTCTGAAAAGGATTCTTCTTCTATTAGAATGCAAATAAACACTGTTTCTCCCTAGAGTCCCCCGTCTAACTATGGAATAATAACTAGACAAAAGCTGTATATTGTCATCTTTGACATTTTACCTTTATTACATGCTTAGTTTTTCCATAAATTATAACATTCTTCAAATGTGATTAGATGTGCACAGTAGTGAATGAGGAATTGTTAATCAAAATTGCTTTCAACAGTAACTTATTAGAACAGGTATCAGTGAAATATGGGAAAGGGCATAATGAAGAAAATATCTGTAGTCTAAATGGTACCCTTTACCAGGATGCAATTTTAAACAAGATGTTGGAGAGGTAATGTAGGCGTGTGTATCAAGCACTGTGGCAGAAATTGAGTTCATAATGATGGGAGCCTCAATAAGCTTGCTTAAAGGTTGAAGAAGATGTAAAAAGCCAAACTGAAAACTGAACTTTCTTTCTGTTCCTTTAACTGCAGTATGAGAAAGAAGTGACAGGGAAGAAAGAGGAGAAGGAAGAGGAGGGGTGGAGTAGAGAAAGAACTAGTGAACTCAACAAAACCATATTGAACGTTTGAGGCACTTGAGTGTGAAATTCCAGTTGTAGACACAATATTCATCTACTGAGGAAGCGAGAATTGAAAGTGTGATTCCAAAGCAATACTAAACCTCTGCTAGGAATCTTGGTCTGGCTCTCATAGGTTGCATAACTGCTGAGCTTCAGGCTTCTATCTCCCTTATCTAATGCAGATCATTAATACTGGGAGGATGACCCTAACAGCATGGTGTCCTCAGGTAGCCAGTCTGTAAATTTTCAGTTACTCTGCATCAGTGTATGTGATTGCACACAATATAGTCCAGAATGCTAAAAAGTGCAATTATAGTTCCTTTTTTAAAATTAGCCATTTTGATGTAAAATTCTTTTTCATTAACTCTACGTGTTCAGTCTGATAAACATTACACACTGATCCTAATTCAGTTTTGTGAGGATTTTAATTTCTATTTGCCTGATATATTCAAATAGCATTCATAGCAACCCTCTTCATTTCTTTGGAAAGCGGACTTGGTTTGGTCTTTAAGGGTTTTCTAGTAAAGGATTGGTTTTAAGCCTATGTCTGTGTTTATATTATACCTAATAATGTGTTTATTTTTGAAATGGCATATCTTGCATATTGTATATGTGGAGCAACCAAGAGGTAGGCTGCATTGTGGATATACTGGCTAACCTGTGATTCTGGGTTCTGTCTTTCTGCTTTACACGCACTGGCAAATTCTATTTATGGGCTAAATCAGACAGATTGGCATCTTGGAACTTCTACTTATCCCTTGATATGAGTTTATTACACATGATTTTCCAACATTCCCCTAACAGTAAATCCCAAACTCCAACTGCAGGGACTTGTTCTTTAGTATGTGTCTAAGCAGTTCAAATCCTTAAGTCTTTAGCTAAGATTTCCAAAAAGTCTAAAATATTTTGCAGATTTGAAATGAAGAGGCTATAACCATAATTTTATATAGGCTAACAAACACATGTGTTTTTTACAGTATGATATACGTATATATAAATTAGCATAATATCTTAAATTAATATATATAAAAATTCCAAAAAAATATAACTATATTGTGTGTATGTCTGTTTGATTTTACTTGGATAAAAGTTTAGTACATATTTTCAGAATGAATAGCATTTTCTTCCCAATCTGCTACAAATTGGAACCTGGTGGTTGTCAACAGCCTTTAATGAAATTCAGTCCTGGGCTTAGGATCACTCCAGAGCCCATGTAAGCCCTCCAGCAGCTTTTAAGTGGGGGATTGGACTTGTGTTCTTAACTCCCTTAGCAGAAGTGAGCTGAGTGCCAAATCACCCTGCAGATTTGGGAGAGCTTCGCAGGGAAACTAGGAGTAGCTGATTAGTGGGGAAAGCAAAATATCCTTGACTGTTGCCAGAAAAGCTTAATCCACTTCACTGTCAATAGTAACAATGCTGGAATGAATCTGTTAAGGCTCTACTTAGACCATAGGGCTTGAAAATCAGGTTTTCAAGCAAAGAACTTGATCAATGTGTCCTCTTTTTCATTTTGTGGAGGCTGGGTGTATTCAACTGTCAGATACTAAAAGGGAGTACAAATATTTTCACTTCTCTTAACTGATAGAAATTAAACACTCTAATACAAAGTTTATCTTCATCTTAGTGTTTATCCTGTAGCATATCACGCTCTAAAAATTCTGCAGAAACTGGTTGTTTTCATTTAGAGCAAGATTTTAATCACAGGGTTAGATATTTCTCTGCTGTCATATGTGCTTTTCTCAGTCCATGTAAATACCCCAGACAGCGTCAGGAGGATGTATTTTAAGGCTTTTCATGGCAGCCCCACTCTCTTCCTGGAAGACCAATAGACTCTTGCTGTCTGAGGTGTGAATGAAGTATTGATTCTGAGGGAATCAAACCTCTGTGGTGCTTTGTAAATCAGGAAAACATCAATGAATCAACGAGGATTTTATGGCTGGAAGACCTGAAAAAGAAGTTACTCACTTTCCATGAGGGTGTTCTAAGGAAATAAGTGCAGTTGCAATCTTAATAAGATCTAAGGACTGTGGGTGAAACTGTTGTTCACTGCCACCAGCAAAGCCAAGAGCTGACCTGTGTGACAGCCTTGATGATGACACTCACCTGTTAAGATTTGATTCTATCTGCTCTTTGGGGTCACCATGGTCATTCATAATTGCTACTGACCTCCTTAGTAGTGTCTAATATAATTATGGTTTATTTCATTATGGTTGTCGTTACTGGTGATTCATTTATGCTTCATACAAAATGTTGCCTGAGTTCTTTCAAACTGTGATGCAAGTCCCTTAGGAAATTTGCACATAACACTTGAATGTCAAAGTTCAGATGTATAAGGCTGAGAGTAACAAGTTCCATTAAGCATATTTTTAAGGTCTGCACAACTTGATTATTTGGCATAGTTCTCTTACATTGTTCTTGTAACTGTACCTTAAAATTCCAGCTACAAACGAAATATTAAGTGGGATGCTGACATTTTACATACTATCAGATGAAAGAACGTTTAGGAGGATGTAGATGCCTCGAGTCTCCAGAACCTTAATTAACTGGTGATTTCCGTTCCACCAAAGTGCTGTAACATTAACCCTGATGATTAAAATAGTACTTACAAAGAAGGCTAGAAATGAGTGTTATTTCTTCTTACACCATAAGAGGAGCTTTGTTAGAAGGCAGTCACTCGCTAGAAGAGCAGAAGGATTACTGCTCTTCAAGTGCAATGAGGAGATGTCTGTCATTAAGAATGCATGTAAGACTATGGAGCGCATCCGCTTTTGCTTTAGTGTAAGTTAAATACACAATTAAGCCTGGAATGCAGATTTCTTCTCAACTGGAAGTTCATTACATTTGGTGGATAATCCTTTTCAGCACACCATTTACTTCAGTCATTAAATAGCTGGAAATAACAGGTTGCTGTTTTCCCTCTGATTGCATTCCTAGTCCAGTCCTCGTGGTCCTATATGCAGTCTGACCAGCAGTACACACTGTTATATTTCTTACTAGCCATCCTGCCTGAATAAGTGCATTTGAGAGTTATTTGCTTTGAATCAAACTAGTGGCTTGTGGCTACTGAGTACTGGAGGGAGAGGCTGACTCGGTGCAGCTGATTGTAGAAAATCCATGCATACTTTAGGACAGTTTCAAGGTAATATAAAGAAGAAGACTGTGCCAGCAGGAAGGAAATATTAGGGATCTGGGACTACGAGCATGAATGTTATTATTATCACTGTATGTGTCTCTCTCTCAGTATAGACATATTATCTTCTGTTCTCATTCATTCTCAACGCTGACTTTGATTTCAACTCTTCTCTGAATTTATTCACATTCACTATAACTTGTCTGCTGAAAAACAAAAATAATCTAGACAGGAAAGAAGAGTATACCAAATGACTGATATATCCAATTAAGCCTTCTCTGTGGAGATATGAGATATTCAAAATGTGATGTTGGTAATCAATCCACAGGGCAGAACATAGTTGTATGAAATACTATTTTAATAAATGAATTCATCTAGGGAACCCTTGATCTGCTGACAAACTTTTTTTTTGTCAACAGGAAATAAGTTTGAAAAACATAATTCCTACTTAATACATTCTCATACATGCTTTGTTGGCCTCAAAATAACAGCTTTTATATTATTTCTTCTATGAACTTAATTTCCCTCTGAGTTGTTGCTTTCTTTTACTCATGCTCTGTAGCTTTTAATTTTGATAGAAAAAGAAGTGAATCTTCCCAGTTTCTTCATGTTCCTTTCAAGCTAGGCTTGCTCTGTCCTTGTACTGTCTGTGGAAAATGTCTTAAAGATCACAGATAATTTTTCGAGTGTTCATTAGTATTTGGTAGGTGTGTGTGTGAGGTATAGATAAATGCATGTAGGAATGCTACTGTGAAGAATGAGACAGACACTCGTGCCTTTGGCTTGCAATTACCAATTAAATGCTGTGGAGAGGGTGAAATTTAATTTCTGTGTTGTGGGAAAATCAGACTTTGAAAATTTTTTTATTCTGATTCTTAAGGAAAATTATTCTTTTCAGCCATGAAAAAATTTGAGACATTTAAAAGCGTATTAGAAAAAGAGAATCACCTAGGTTTACTTATTAACAAAAAAAGAAAAAAGAGCAAGAGAGAAAAGAAAATTTAAAAAAGGGGAAATAAAAAAAGATGGAGCTTCTTGTGTAATGTCTAATCAGCCACCAAATCCCCAAAACTTACTAGACTGCCTCAAACTCATAGCAAATGCCTCAAAGCAAGGGACAACTGTAGGGAATAAATCTGAGAATTTATACACCTTGAAGAACAGTTTTAAGCCCTCAGTCCAGGACTGCTAAATCCCAGCTCTGTGTGGGATCCTGAGCCTTTAGAAGGGTGCACTGAAAGTCCAAACCTCAGCACACAAATCTAAGGACGGCCATGTGTTGTGCATGAGCACTTCTGCATGTGCTGCTAACTCCAATCTCAAGATGTCAAAGTTGCAGAGCTCCTGTTCGTGAAAGAAAACCTTAATTGTCACTGTTATCATAACAAATGACACAGACTCCAAAGGCTGGGTTTGCAGAAATTCAACCTTTACTTCAAATTCTTCTTTTTTTATACACAGTTCCAATCCAATTGGACCAGATTGGTCAATTAATCAATACATTTCACCTGGATGGCTGGCTAGCTAGCTCAATGCCCTTCTTATAAACAGTCTTTTGGAGAATAAGAAAACAGAAAGTAGGAAAACCAGCACCTGCAGGTTGTTTGTAATAACAAGTTATCATTGTTTGGGTTAAAACTGCTTAGAGTCTCACAAGCCGATCCTGGGAAAACTTAGTTTTCTCATTCTCTGACCAGGCTGTGGTCACTTAATGTCACTTAATGTGTGTGACACTTAATGTCACAGAATTCTGGAGTTCTGAGGCAATCCTCTTACTGAGATTGCAGACTGTAAGTGATTAGAATTTTGAATGCCTTTCTGGTTTATCAGGTTGAAGCTCATTTTTCAGCACCCAAGTCTCTAAGGGCAGTTCAATGCACAGGACCACACTAAAAAAAGTCTCAAATAGAACATCTTGAAATACCTCAGTGTGAACCTCAGTCCTTCAGTATCTGTGATGCTGAGGTAGCCAATATTGCAATTCAGACATGGCTCACCTGGGTTACAAATTATAATTATATTCCTTCAGTATAAGGAATTCCTTGGCAAACTGCCAAAGACCACCACTCCAAAGTACCTTTTGCAGAATGACAGAAGTAAAAAGTATGTTGTGATAGCAATTTTAGGGATTATTGCAGGAGTAAATGTTGCAGATACATGTCCTGAGTATGTAGACTACAGGGAAATGTTTATGGTGTTAGGAGGATTTGAGATTATGATTTTTCCCTTATAATTTTAGCACTATAATCATCAATCAGGTAATCTGCCTGTGTAATCTGAGCCAGCAATCCCACTTCATAGACAGACACCTACAGAAACTTTTGAGGTTTATTTTATCTCCTTGCTTAGGTCAATTTTTACCTTTCGGTTCAAAACAACGTAGATTTACATAAATAATTTAGGTTATTGAAATTGATGCAGATATTTATACAGAAAAAAAAAGCAAACAAAACCACAATGAACAAAAAACCCCAAACCGAACACCAACAATTGAATAAATGAATAAGCATGGGAAATAGAAGTGATAACACAAACTATTATCATTTTCACCATGAATATCTTGTTTGATAGATGCTGTTTAGTTCCAACAACAGATTGGTTACCTCACAGAAAAAGTTAAAAGGTGGACAGATGTTTATTTGACAGAAGATAGCCTCTGAAGTAGTCTCTCAACAGTTAGTAGCCATCTCTTTAAATTTTTCCTTAATTTTCCCTCTTATTCTTCAGGACACACAATATTTACTTATAATACTTGCCAATATATTTTATAATATGAAATATATGAAATATAATATGAAATTCCATATATATATTGGACAATAGGTATTTTATTGTCATTTTATATGTATTCAAGATTATTTCCCTGAATTGCTATTACTCTTCTTACCCTCTCTAGCTGTACTGTCCATAGTGATATACTTCTCTGTTTTCCCCCTATCCATGCACTTACTTACTTTCGATGTAATGTGAAAAAAAGAGAAATAAAAAGTGCATAAGTTGACTATGGCTGCCTTTGTTAATAATTTAAAATAGGATATAATGGTTAGATAATAATTCACAACTTAATTCATTTATCACAGCGCTCTGACATAGAGGCTGCTGATGAAAAATCTGTCACTCCCTCCATCACTGACCACTTTTTGTACATTTACTGTTTGGAATATAATGAACCTAAGCTGAAAATCCTATGATCAGATTTGTATCTGATTATACAGCATTTGCTATTCTGACTTAGAAATTGGAACTGCTATTGCTTGCCTGGGCAGCTCATGAGTATCTGTGTAGAAAATATTTAAATCTTTAAAAAGAATCTCAAGAAAATAAAAATCTTTCAAAAGGCTTCATAAGGTACTTACCTGATTTTGAGGTTACACTTAAATACAATCTATTTAATACTAAATACAATATGTCTATAAGGTAAGTGTTGAAATTCTATTACTCTAAATTCTTTATTTCTAAAAGAAATACTTGTTGCATTTCCAGGGAAACAGGAACTGGGACTTTTATTTATTTAAGGATATTTTTGTAGCTTTTTCTAGACTATATTTGCTGATCATTATTTTCATCATTTGGATGACATCTTGGTTGTCCTGTGAGAGTTGTTCTTCCCCAATTTCACTATCAGAATGCCTTTGTCTCAGAAACATTCATGCAGCACAAGGAGTTACTGGTATCCCATCTTAGCTGAGAAACTTTCAAATGTGTAATATGAAATGTACCTTCTCTTCATTCTCTCCTCTTCTGTGCCTCCACTTCCTCAAGGTGCACAAAATTCCTGAATTCTGTACTAATAGTTAACTATCAGAGGAAATTCCTTGATATATGCCACTGATGATGGGCTTTATTGAAGGCAAGGAGAAAAAATTAATCACAAGTAAAGCTTTCTTGTTATAAACACAAAATTTAAGTAGATAACTAAGGCTGTTTTCAGAGTTACAACCTTTGGATGACTTGTTCTTTTTTTCTATCTTTTCCCCAAAGTTCCTGTTTTCATTGTTAGTTTTTTTATGCAAACTTCTATTTATACTCTCTCACAAAGTTACATTTCTCTGTGTGTTCTGTCTCCTGGCAGATATAAAATTTTCTCTATAATATTGATTTGGGAGTTAAAACAATAATGTTCTCTGATTAAAAAATCACTATTAGTGAAAAATGATAAGGTAAAATGACAGCAGGTTACTTTTATGATCAGGGGAAAATTTTGTGAGTTATTTTATGAACAGAAGTATCTTTCTTGAGGAAGTCCTTGACAATTCTTCTCAGATATTGGTACTAGGACATTTTTTGGTAAAAAAATACAATGAACATGACATATAAAACAGCAGCCATTTGTTTTACTTTTTAATTTTTAGTGCAAGATAAAAATGTAATCAATAGTTAAGAGCATGTGAATAAAGAAGGAAAAAAAACTCCTCCCAGATCTAAATTATGTTTGTTCTACAGCAATATTGTGTTTGCACTCAACTCTTACTGCAAGATTTTAGTATGACATTTTTGTCCAAGCTTTTCTATATTGTTCCTTTGTAACCTTATTCCTTCAATTGTCACGTTTGTATTTTTAGTTTAATATTCTCTGTTAAACACTTTCATGTTTGTTTGTAGTTTAAATTCTATCCCCCCATATTTCAACTTCTTTTTTCTATACACCTTTTTTTGCTTCTTGCATTTACTAACGTCTCTATTTTGTCCATTCTATTCATTATATCTATTTATAAAATGTCCTTTTGTCTTCTGTTCTGCTTTTGCACAAGAGGAGAAACTGTTCCTTTATTTGCACCAGTTCCTGGCATAAACTGAACACATCAATGCAGTCATTTGAAAAAAAAAAGAAATAAAGGGAATTTTGACTTTAATCAGAACTTTGCTTGAGCCCCTAATTTACCATGAATACAATTTCATAAAAGTATTTTCTCTGGTTTTTTTAGAACAGCCTTTGCCTTTCCAAGTAGCCTTTCCAGTAGCTATGGCTGTTTATAATTGCAAATTAATACTTATAGGCTGGAGATCTCAGAATACACAATAGATTTCTGAATGCATACCTGAGGTGGATATGATCTGAAAGTTTATGCCAGTCTTCACTGTAGATGAGTGTAGTAGGATGCTCTAAGTGGGAGGTAAAAGAGCTTGAACTTTACCCAATTTAAAAAAGTTATCAGTGGTGTGTATAAAACGGGGGGTAACATTTCTTTTGGTGTTAAAGAATGCTGAGACCGGCCTGACACTGGTCATTAATTGACTGACATTAATTGACCTGGCACTGACGTTAATTTTTTTCTCTAAATTTTATTAATTTTTTGGATATGATCTCTCACATCCACTGAAAAGCGCCATTAATGCAGTCCTCCCTGTTTCAGTAACCTGTCCAGATTTCGTCATTGGTACTAGATCATTGTCTTGAAATAACTATTACTATAGCTTGACAGCAGCAAAGGGGTGGCCTCCTCCACTGCAGCCTTGGGGTCATATACTTGCATAAAAGCTTCCACAGCACAGAGTAAGCCACAAGCCAAGGGGCACCCAGGGGTGCCAGCTTCCCATGAAAGGTTTTTAACCAGGCTGCTAGGCACCATTTCAGAGGACTGTATTGACAAATTTCACCCTTCATGGTGTTTCTTCTTCTAGCTTCAGGGAACATTTTGTCTATGTCTGCACCTTGACTTACATCCATAATTCTCTTTGAAGTCTAGATACCCTGCACATCTCTGCCACATAGAGCTACACTGCTAAGTTACTACCCAAGTTATTGTAATGAATTCTTAATGTACAACATTGTATGTTACTGCTTTTGTCTTGCAATCTCTTATACCCTGGTACAGTAATTATAAAACCAGTAGAGGTCCCAGTGAAAGAGAAGAAGAAATTCTCTGTATCTGGCTTTGTTGCTGTAGATCTACATAAGAGTCAGTTAAATACATTACTCTTGTTTTGTTTGACTCATTAATATCAAAAGAAAATAATATAATTTATTCAAAATAAATGTGAGGAATTTCTTATGGGCTGTGTTAATTGCTCACATTATTAGTTACATTTAGGTAGAAAAACAATCTTACTTATTCTGTGACATGTTCTGGAATTCTGATTCAAGAGTTCTGAGTTCTAAATTTCTGCAGTTTTTGTTTTCAGGAATACTATTTCTAAATGGTATATTGCAACATTTACAATGACAGCTTGGTTAGATATTTATTAGAAACATCTTAATGTATATTATCAACAAAATCCTTCTGATTATGGTGAAATATAGAGCTTTTCTTTATCTTTCATTCTTTAGGAGCATAAGTACTAAAACGTCCTAGTATATTCAAAATAAACTTCTGATACTACATTTCTCATGTTATATCTTAACTAAAGTTTGTGCTGAGGCTTGGGTAATGTATTTGATCCTAATTTCTCAACAATCATCTCAAGCAGGTACACATTTTTCATCATTAAAAATGCAGGTTGACATTGGTTGCTCTCATCTGTCTTTTTGCAGGATGGAGAACCCAGATTTGTATCTGTGCCCACAGCTAAATTATCACAAGTCATTTTAGAACAGCCATTTTGATTCACAGCTATCTTTAATGTACCATGAAGCTCAAGTTGCTTCCCTATTCTAGTTCATCAAATATGATGTTGCCAGGATTACCTCTTCTCCTGTTTCACTGAACATATATCTTCCTGTTTTTTTAAATTTCTTTGTTGGCTTCCAATTTCCTTTTACATCAAATTTGATCTCATGCTTTGCCTTCATCTTTAATATTTCACCTATTTTTTTTTCTCAGCTTATTTACCTCTCTCTCACCTGTAGCTCTTTGTAGTGAAAAGTCTAAATGCTTCTTAGGTAAGCAAGATCTGTGTAATGTGCAACCTGGGAATGATTAAAGCTTCTCACATGATTTCACTTCATGTTTGCATTTTATACTGGTAGTAATGATTCTCAGTTTAAAAAGCCCATTGAAATCTAAATATAAAAAGACTGTAACACTCACGCATTATTTAATTTTAATTTTAATTGCAGATTCTTCATCAGAGCACTAGTTATAAGATCTAATATTAAGTTTGTTCTATTCAAGGTTTTATACAAAGACACCTAGATGAGAGCTGAATCCTTTACCCAGTGAATTTTATTATATCTTGGTTTTTCAAGTTGATTTTTCTTTCTTGTAATGGGCAGCTGTCATAGCAAATGATCAGTGAACACTTGGACACAGATTTTCCAAAATGAGAAGGCTCAAAAGAGAACTATACATAATCCACTATCTTTGAGTGAGGAAGTAAGTCACTCTCCATTATCTAAGTTTGACAGGAGCCTGGCTGTATAGAAGATCATGCCTCCATGAAGAAATAATCTTAACCCAGGCTTTTGTAGATCATAATGGTCTTGTATTATTACATCTGTTTCCTGTAAAAGACTTGGCATTCTGAATATTTCTAGTGATATTCTTTCAGTAAGTGTATTCTCAACATGTATATTATGGTAACTGGGATTTGCAATACTGCTGGGCAGTGGAGTCTTGGATCACTTCAAGAAATTGGGAAATTCAGTTTATAAAGTCCAACTACCTGATTTCGAAGTTGGCCACGCTTAGCTATGCAAGGAGACAGAGCCTTTCATGTGGTCCCCTGAAATCAGCACTTTACCAAGATACTCTTTTTCTCCTTTGGATAATGCAAGGTTTTGTTTAATGTGCTAAATTTAATTTATGATCTCAGAGGCATGTGTGTGTTTTTAAAAATATGGTTAGGGGATCACTAAGTGGAAAAAACACAAAGTATATTTCCTTCCTCTTAAAAAACAGTGCTGTTTTGTGAAGACTTTTAAAAATAAAAACACTTTGGTTCTCATGTAAGATATCTGCTGTGCTCTGCTTGCCAGTTTCTTTAGGCTGAAAAGCTTGTGGCACTAAAGGACCTATTCAGGTACAGCTCTGATCCTAAGGTCATTACATATGAGGACTATATTAAAGGAGGAAAAAAGAGAGGAAGGATCAGGAGGAGGAAGAACATTTGCACTGAACTAATTGCATGATATAAAAGAAAAGAAAACTGTTTTTTTCCTATTTTTCTAAACTGAGAAAAATATTTCATAGCAATAACTTTTGCAATTTTTAACCCTAAAATTTTTTAGATATTTCATACTATTTTTCCAGTATGCAATCTATGCTAAATGTTTAGAAATTTTTTATGTATAGTTAAAATTTATTGTTTCCGGTGTTCTCTGCGTATTATATGTTTTACAAGTATGCTTTTCTTTAAAATGTATTACTCTTCAGTGACTTTTTGTTGTTTTCTACACTGAAATGGCTTGACAAATTCAATACCATGCTGGCCTTAAATCTCCAGGGAGGTGACATATCTCAAGTCAATATTATGTAGGCTAAACATTTACACAATTGACCAAAACGATTCCCTAGTCCCATTATGGCATCTTAAAAACCCTTTACTGCATATCTACACAGCTGGTCAAAGCACCTCTGAAGCCAGTGTTGTTAACCGAGTCAATAATTACTATTTCAAAAAGTCATTATGTAAAAGCTACCAGAGCTTTCAAGGCAATTAGATTTTATGCCCTCATGTAAGTTCTACAGGAGACTTTGAATAGCACAATGCTTCATAATAGTTAACAGTACTGAATTTGATTTACTAGCATAGAAAATGTGTGGTGCTCTGAGTAAGAGCTAACCCAATCCCTGAACAAACCCAGTGATGTTTTTAGCACTGGTTAGTGATTCATGCAATTACTGAACTGAGTGTTATAAAGAGCTTCTTTACTGTCTTTGCTTAACATAAGCTGACCAATGTACATCAAGTGTAGGACATTCAACAAAGATGGACATCTGGAGTCCTCTCCTTGTAAAAGATCAGAAAAATTGAGAGAGATCCAAAACTGAGATGAATGCAATTTAGCCTATCATATTGTATTAGAGAATTATTTCCTTGAGCTAGAAATGTTTTTTCATAATGGATTATATAATTACACTGTTAGGTCATCACTAACCTAAATACTTATTTTATGGATGTTCGTAATGATACCAGGTTCAGAGACAGAAGTTCTGAAGACTTGATACATTCTGAACTAGTTCACAAAAATTATGGAATTTATAATATATTTGTGAACTACATCATGGAACTTATAATCATCTGTGCCCCAAGGTATACTTCTCTTACAGTTTTTCAGGTATTCAGTACTTTGAAATATTAGAGTTAGACTCAAGCAGCTTAAAATCATGACTCTTGTGCAAATGCAGACTTTTTGGTTTTGGTTATTTTCTTGAACTAAGCATCTTTTAAAATTAAGTTATATATATTGTACAAATTTTAAAAGAAAGTTCCTTTTTAAACTGCATTTTTTGGACATCTTTCTTCCTTTAAGTCCAAGGTTCTGGGTGTTGTCATTTCATTTGCAGACAGTTTTAAGCATACTTAAGTTGGAAATATGGTTTGCTTTAGAAAAAAATCTGGAGAAATATTTAATTTTAATTAATATGAGAAATGTCTAATTTTCTTTTGTATCTATTTGTCTTACATAGTGTGAACAGGGTATGAGAAGCACTATGTGCTGTTTCTGGTGAACTATTGCTTTCAGTGTTTTTTCACACTAAGGGAAAAATATTTTTTTTCATCAGAAACAATGATTAAATATATATGGAGATGACAAAAAAAAGATATGGAAATTTTGAAATCACAAAGGCTTAGATTTGGAGTTCTATAATACAGTATGAGATATTCTTTATTTGACAGTTCTCAAATTATGTATGTAGTTCAATAAAGAAATTCCTGATAGCATATACAGATGTAATGTATTTACTTATAAGCAGGGGAATACAATGCTGAATTTGTAACTCAGTTTCACAAAGGCAAGGGGATCCTTGCTATCCCTCAGAACTCTAATAGTATTGTGAGCTGTTGAATGCTGCATGCATTCTATTTATTAGTTTTTATAATGGGATAACTTGTGTTAATATGGCTAGGCATAAACACAACTATCTCCAACATTGAGGGCTCAATTTAATTAATGATGGTTAAGCAGTGGACATCATCTCCAGGTCTGGATTTGGAACATATTTCTATAAACTTTTTTTGCAGAAAACCAAAAAGATATGAACATAGAAATCAGTTTAGAGTAAAAACAAATAAAATTACCAAACAAATAAAATTAAAACCCCAATGATATAAAAAGTGCCTTGTATAGTCGTTACTGTTCTTTTCCCCCCTCATTGCTCTTTATCTGAAGTTTTATCTAACCATTTTGTTTATCCTGTTAGCATTGTTTTAACATATAATCAGCTTTCCTTCCTTTCACCTTAAGCAATTGTAGCTTCTCAGTTTGAAGCAGCATTTTTTATTTAAGACTTCAATTTTGAAAATTGCCAGTCAAAGAAATTCAAAGATTCTTAAAATTGTTATTTTGCTTAAGAAATATCAGCAAACAAGAGCTTTTAAACTTCTCCGTTCCTTCTATCCTGTCACATCCTTTCAAACAAAACCAGTAAGAAGACCATCCCAGAGCACAGGATTGTGTCCAGACAGTTGTCGAATATCTCCTGTACAACCTCTCTGGGCAATCTGTTCCAGTGCTTGGTCACCTGCGCAGTAAAGAAGTTCTGCCTCATGTTCAGGTGGAACTCCCAGTGCATCAGTTTCTGCCTGTTGCCTCTTGTTGCACCACCAAGAAGGGCCAGGCTCCATCCTCTTGACACCTTCCCTTCAGATAATTATAGACATCGTGAGGTCCTTTCTCAGCCATCTCTTTTTGAGGATGAACAGGTCCAGGTCTTCATCCTATCTTTGTAAGAGAGATGCTTCACAGATCAAAAATCAAATAATATACTGAAGCATTTTAAAACCAGGAAAAGTCCTGTCAGAATCATACCTATTGAAAAATATCTTGTTCTGAGAGTCCGTGTTGAGTTTCTGGCAATTAACCACTCCTCTCTTTCTTTCTTGCACACTGAATTTTAGTGCCAGAGGTTACACTGAGGTTTCATATGCCTGTGCGTATCTTAAAAGAACTGCAAAGACAGATCTTTCAAGTAACCAATACCAACAAATCAACTAAAATAGGATCCTGCAACCATGAAGAATGTCTTCTAAAAGCTTTTTGGTATACATGCTAATTCACTTTTTATGGTGGCTTCAAACTCATGTTTGGAGCACAAGTACCACTACAGCTCTTACTTCTTTTTAAGCTCAAAGTTGCAACTGACTATGTGATTGCCATATGTAGCATACCAATAGAGCTGAAATTAAAGTTTTCAAGATTTTTTAATCAATTAAATCACTTTATAGTTCAAGATAAAAACAAGAACTGTGCTATATTTTATGCAAATTTGGTTTAATTCAGCTGACCTACTTGTTAATATTCTACTTGAAGTCAGAGACATTAAAAATGGCTGTTTGAGGAAGAGATAGCAGGAAATTAAACTGGCAGACATTCAGGATTTCCAGTGTGAATATTAGGTCTTTAGAAAAAATCAGTGGTGGATTAAACTTGAAAAGAACTACTCTAGCTAATCTTTTTTCCCTGTGTCCAGAGCATAGACCCTAGTCTCTTCCATTTGACAACACCTGCAATATCCCCAGCACACCAAACCCAGGGTGAATAAAGTTTTTGCTGCAGATGAGGAAGCTACAGGGCAGATAGCAGCTTCCCAGGGAGATGCACTGATTACAGTAGAAGCATGCAGCAAGTGTAGCACTGAGACAGTTTGAATTTGAGTTTGCCTTAATAACTAGATTTGAAAGAGGTATAATGAGCAGCGGGCAAGCCCCAGAATAAGTTTGGGGTTTCACCTTTTATTTGTGCATGTTTTTCCTCTTGTGTAAACACTGTCCTCCAATATCAGATCCTTTGTGTGCAGAATCCCAAACCACACAGCCTCAGGAGCTCTGCAGCTCTCATCCTCTGCCCTGTTATGCCCTGCTCTGGGTGATGCTGTGATGCCTATCAGGCAGTTGGGCTCACAACAGCAAGACTTTGACCACAGTTGTGTGTGCACATATATAACCCAAGAGATGTCCAGGAGAGCAATGTTGCATGGACAAGAAGGACCTTTGCAACATATGACTGTATGCATTGTACTTTTTTTTGGTAATCAAGATAATACTATCAAGAGGCACGTGCTTAAGTGGAAAATGCTGCAGAACAGAAAGAAATATAATTCTTTTCTCAGAAACCTTGAAAACTTTTCCTTGATGCCATTATACTGCTGAACACAAAAATATGATGGTAAATCTAAAAATTAGATTTCCTTTTTTTTCTTGCTGGTACATTGTTTGTGTCTGTTTGAAGTAGTAGTATGTAGGAATCCAGAAATGAAATAAAGTGATTTCTTAAAGACTGCACTGAAATGTGCTTATGCGTAATAACGACTTTGAGCTATAATTTGTACTTAATGGAACTTTATCTTAGTTCTAGTATAGATGGACCTGGGCCATTGGTTATGATTGGTCCAGAGCAATCTTAGGTTGCAGACTTGTGGCTCAATGCAGGGTCAAATGATACCATGCTGAAACTGCAAAATGGAAAACAAAAGCACATGATCACCAGCATATTGCCCTCGACTGACATTATGCAGAGCAAGACATTTTGCACAGCTCCAGAGGTCTTGACCTCTGACTTGATTTTATGTCATCAGGTATTGAAACCTAAGGAAGTGCACCTAATGAATAGAAGACTTCGCATTTCTCAATATATCCTTGCTGTCTTCTAAACCTGTTAGACGAACACTAACCCAATTATGATAGGTCAGGACTTCTTGAAAAATCTTAAAGTTTTGAGGCTCAAGAAACATTTCTAAAAATAAATTAAATCCTTGAAATTTAAAGTCTAGCAGTTTAAGGGTAGCTAGTAGTGGATACTAGCTTAGTATCCACTGATTCAGACACATGAAGACATTACATTCTTCCATGTGCAATTTAAAAGCATAATGTTTGAAAGCTATCTACCATAAAGAAAAACTCCTAGTTTTTCTAGCAGAAGCATTATCTTAAAAAAAATTGGGGAAGAAATCTATACGGATGAAAATGAAACTGAGTGGCAATCTCTCTTTCCTTTTTCATTTTTAGGAGTTTAGAGATAAAATAGTAATTAAAAATATCAGGAAATGTTGACTTCTATTTCCATAAAGAAATAAATTTTGTAAGTAAATTCCTCTTAGTCAGGCTAATACTATTGAACATGTAAAACATGAGGGTAAAGTTAAGTACAAAGATGACAGGCCAGAGGTTAAAGATATAGGGAAGTTTAGAGTCACAGGATAAAATTTCTGCTTCTGCTTTCAGTACAACTACTGACTTTGAGCATGAGAGTGAAAACAGAGCTAATGAGAATGAATGACAGACAAAAGTAAGACATGAAAAGAAAAGCTCTGAGAGTTTGACACAAAAAGAATTGAGGATCTGGCTCACACAGTGAATCAAATTGTAGGTCAGTCAGAATTTTTAACAAATCTATGAGCTTATGAATAACTTTTGTTAACAGTGAATCTCTAATAATCCTGCATCTGCTGGAAAAGGAAGCTGGAGTGACTCAGCAGCTCATTTTCAAAAGACTGTGCATTTTTTAAGAATTCTGTCTCAGGAAAGCAGACTGATGACATGGACATGAAAAGAAAGTGTAGTACAACTAAGTATAGCTCACCAAAGTCAACTCATGTCTGAATAATATATTATCCTTCTTTGATTAAAATAAAAAATTCCTTAAATAAAGGGAAGTAGTAAATCTGTTTACCACAAAAACAGATCACAAAAATTATCTGTTCACTGAAAAATGTTAGTCAAATTAGAATAGGAACTCAGTAAAATACATAGTAGAGAAGAAAATGCAGGACATACTGTGACAAAAGGTGAAATCTCAGGCTTAAGAGAAGTTGCCAGGGACTACTTTAAAGATTGGTCTGAGGATCAATTTTGATCAATATTTTCACAATTGTACTAAAATTTAAAATGTTATTAACTTTTCTGATTTAGAAACATTTGATTCATTGTCAATAGAAATAAATTTTAAACTAGAAATAAAAAGAGTTATGCTAGCAAAAGGCAAAAGAAAAAAAATAAATTACCAGGGGCCTGATATGAATTTAAGCTGGTATTACGGAAGTCAAGTGAAAGGTAATGTCCAAACATAGAACCCTAACTTTTCAGTGGGTGCAATTCTAGCTGCAGAAGTGCTTTAAGTACCTCATTATTTCATAGCAGGATCTTACCATTCCCTAGGGTGCCTTCTTTTTGCTTGTGCTGAGCATCTTTGTGCCCACATTGTGAAAGGAGCACCATTAAGTAAACATGCAGTAATTCTTTTGCTGAATCACTTCTACCTCATGTGTTACGACCCAGTGATAAAAGCAATTTACATAGATAGCAAACTGGCTTAGTCATTTATTTAAATATAAAACATAGAGACCATACAGGGAACAGTGTCTATATTAATTTCTGGGGAACGTCACTTTGTATCATGTCACGTTCCTACTTTCCTTGTGTACCGGCTTTCCCTCTCTGACAGGGAGAGCTGTAAACACCTTGCTGCACAGCCCTACAGAACTGCTGGATACTGGGTTAAGCCTCATTATAGTCTTGCTAGCAAGGGCATTCTCCTAGGAGAGGAGCAGTGGATATCAGAGTTTGCTCAGCAGGAGCAGGACAATGCACCCAGGCCCCTCCTTTCTTGGCTCTTGGAATAATGAACACTGTCATACACTTCTCACAAAGCTGTGCTTCAGCTGAGTGAATGTCACTTAGCTCATCAGAAAAACATTATAAGCATCACTCCTAGGAAGAGATTCCAGGTCAATGGTTTACAGCTGGATAACAACACCTCTCAGCACCTCCCAGCACCTCTGATGAGGACCATGAGATTTAAAAAAAAACACCCCTTTGCTCAGCAGCTCTTACTTGTGTCTTGGACTTTGGATCTCATTTTAATAATTTTATCAACTCCCTGGTGTTAACTAAGGAATCTAACCACTTAAAAGGAATCTAACCACTTAACCAGGAGTTGTGGCTCACTGCAGGGTGTTTTCAGATGCCTCAGTCTTTTCTCGAATCTAGTCTTTGTAGAAGATTAACTGTAATATGGACAGGTCTGGAAAACAGCAGGCAAGAAGATCTGGATATTATTGATTGGTAAATGTGGTATTGAACCACTAACATGATATAAAAATAAGTGTTATTATTTCATGGTATTTCTGGTAGAAAAAGTAATATAGGAACAATAATGCATTTATGGTTTGCACTGATAATACTGCATTCAAGGCTGCTATAATTGTCATGTTTCAAAAGCTTTTAAGATGGAGCTTCACCATTAAGTAAAAATCTCTCTGTGCGTGCTTATCTCTCATCCCAGGGACAGAACAGAGAAGCTATTTTCTACAATTCCCCAAAACATGTTTCAAATGTGTGGTCGGAATCATTCATCTGCCTCACTTGCTTGGGTAATGCAACAATGCCCTCATTCTTATTAAAGTAATTTTGATGTTCATTGTGAGCTTGACAATTATTTGGGAAGTAGAGCCCTTCTGGGAAAGGGGCTTAAACATGTCCTCCTAGAACCAAAACTTCCCTGGTGCATAGGAAATGTTCTAAGAACTAGGTGATTATGTACTCATGTGTGGGAGCTGTGACACTTTGTCAAGTAAAAGAAAGATATTATATTCCAGGTGGACTTGGTGGTCTTAAAGGCCATTTCCAGCATAAGGGGTTCTGTGATTCTGATTCCTAGGTTCTAACTGCAAAACACAACTGCAGAAACACAGAGGAAAAATAAAGTTCAATATCACCATCGTAAAATTCAAACTAAGCCAAAGTTTTTATATTTTTTGTCTTTTTAGTTTTGAGAGAAAAAGAACATTTTTCTAATAACAACATAAGGTTTTGAGTACTTGGAACATTATAGACACATTAGTGCAACTAATAGAATGAATCTAACTGAGAATTACTAAATTAGAGAAAAGTAGATGGAATTTGCTTAATTATTCTACAAAGTTTTAATTAACCTCTCCAGTGGCCCAATTATAGTTCAGGAGATATCAGAAGATATCCTTAAAATAAAACAATTAATTACTTTAAGTTGAATGTCAGTTGATTCCACCAAGTAATTAGTTTTATTCCTGGTACAACAATCCAAATTAGAAACATCAAATACGTGGGGGAAGAAAGAATAATCGAAATATACTGAAAGCAGCTTTGAATAAAAGAAAATATCACAAGTTTCTCCAGCTGTATAGAGGCACATTAAAGGCTGTTAGAAAGAGATTATTTCAGGAAGATACTTAGAACAACAGCAAAGTCCACTAAATTTGGAAATGAATCAGCATGTTACCTATTCCCATGCTGAGTAGATCATGTCAATGTTTTGTATCTACCAGAGATTTTTAAACTTCGATTTCTCAAAGCATAAGACAGTTCTAACAATGTTTCTGAACTCTGGCCTTGCGGTCAAACTCTCTTCAGTTTGCTGCTGCAGACTAAAAAAACTCCAGTGGATTTATTTTGGATGTACTCTTGGGAAGGTGAGCATTTCTAACCTTGAGTGTCAGGTAGCCTGATACAATTACTTCTTAAAAATTTTTGATCTCTCCCACTTCTTTTCTTTTGGATGTAATGATTGTAGGTTTTGGTAATTAAATTTGTTATGAATCTATTTTATGTGATTGGAAAAATGTCCTTTCGTGTGCAGTCAGTTGAAACTCAGTGAAAGGAGGTTCAGCAAAACCTTGTGCATTAAATGTTTAATTTCAAAAAAAGCTACATCTCTGGAAAACTGGACTCATGGTCCCAGCAGTCTACTTATGCAAAGTCTACCTGAGAAGGGATATGGCAAGGCTAGCATCCTTATAGTGAAATAGTAATAGATGCTAGTAACAGAACTAAGGTAAAAGAAAAAAATGTTTTGGAATTGGATGCAAGCTGTTTATAAGTCTTCTGGGTACTCAAAACTATTGAAAATGTTATTGCTATTCTGTTCCTATATTTTGATCCAGGAGGTTGACTTGAAGTTGTAGTTTTTACAATTAGCTTATAGACTGGATTTCTTCATGTTTGTAAAAGGTCAATAAATAGAAAAGTGTTGAGAACTACAGACCAAGAAAAGCAGGGCTATAGAAGTAGGAAGTGGACCTATTCTGAGATGAATGATTTGAAGTTATATTTTTATGTTCTGGAAGTTTTGTTAATGTTGGATCTGATGAATTCTGTCTCAAAAGGACTTAGAAATGCAATTTCATTCAAAATTAAATATTTTATGAGGTCAGGAAGATTTTAAAACTATTCATAACAAAATGAAATAGTTTTCTGGGTTTTTTTATTTTGTTTGTTTGTTTGTTTGTTTGTTTTTGCTATGAGAAATAAAGGTTTTTTCATATACTTTTGAGAAACTCAGTCCTGGACAACTACAAAAAAATTTGGCAGTTTCTTTTAAGAACAAATAGTCCCCACCCACTGAAACATCATAGTGCTATTGAAGTTTTAAACTATTAGTTTGAAGAGAATATAATCTGGGAATTAAGACAGGAGGAAGTAAGAGCTTTGTGCATCAACAATGCAGAAAGGCAAAGGCACCCACAGGCCAGGCACCCCCTGACCACCAACCCTGCCCGATGGCAGATGGGCTGGGGTCTCCTCTCTGGGAGGGACCCTCAGAGGGCTGCTCTCTCCGGCCTGTTCTGCTTTGTGTTCTCCTGGCTGGATGCCAGTCCTGATTCATCCCTCACCCTGCCTGGGATGTTGATGGATGTTAGCAGCCCCTGGTTCTCTCTAACATGCTCAGTGCCCACAGGACAGAAACAATTGGCAAGGGCACCGCTGGCATCAGCGTTGCTTCCAGCTCCAGGTTTCCCTGAGCCAAGGGAGTAACTGGCCCTCATGGTGTTTTTGCTTGTAACTGGCCTGTGGAAAAGTTCTGATGTCCAGGACAGAAAGTGGAATTTTAAAAAAGCATGATATATGAAAGCAGACATGCAAAAGCAAAGCATAGATGTTGGAATTTGAGTCATGAAATGTGAAGGCCTGTGCAGCACCCAAAGACTGAGCTGAGACGCTGAAAGGAGCAGAGCAGGTTCAGCACTCGGAAAAAGATCAGCAGTATGCTCATTAATTAGTTAACTTCTTCAGAGCTGCAGAAAATCGTTTCTGGTAGACCTGGTGAAATTCTATCAGTTAAATTCTACTAGTTAGCAGCTGACTTATGCTTTGCCATGTGATAAACTATCAGCTGCTGGTGCCAAGGGTGCCAGCTGTGGCTTGTATATGCATTTCTTGAGGGACAGCTGTAGGCTTGTGAGCTCCTCAGTGGAGAGCAAAAGGCAATATAGCTCTATCAGAGACCACCCAACAAAAAATACTGGAGTTTCCTATGAACAGTTAGCAGAAATCTATGCCACCAAATTCATTGCAATAAAGACTTCTCAATATGTTAGTATCTGTTCAGAAAAGATCACAGTGAAAACATTATCTGTCCAGGCAGCAGATGTACAGTCTTACACCTCCTACCACAAACCTAATTGCTTATGTAATTTTTCTATCCGAAAATTAGAATCAGATTACAAATATTTGTGTTAGCTAGTGTAGGAAGGAAGAATAAAGGCAGTATAAAAATATTTAGGACAGTTACTAGGATGCTCTGACCTTTTTGTAAGTTGATCTAACAGACCTAGTATAATGTTACTTTTTAGAATTATAGAATATCCTGAATTGGAAGGGACCCATCAGGATCATCAAGTTCCTGTGCAGGAAACCCCAAGAATCACACCAAGATGATAGTTTGGAATAAATTATCATAGATTAAGAAATTTCAGAATAGCTATGATAAAAGAGCATCACATGAGAATGATAGCATGCATGGTAAGAGAATGAAAGTGTGAAACAGTCTTTCAACTGAGGTCTTTTAAGATCTGCAAAGACAGTCTTGCACTTAGATTTCCATCCATGCAACACTCATTGCAGGGTTAATTCATGTGGCAGAGGACTGTGGGTCATATCAGCTAGCAGAAACTTGCGGGTTTTTCCTAGAGCTTTAAATCCAAACGGTATAAATCTATTTTATATATTTATTGTATACCACATGATAACAATCTCATAGATTTTAATTGAATCTGTTACATGTTAATATTATTAGATTAATGGAATGGCTTTGGGTATCTTTTTGAGAGGATGACATCATTAGTCAATGCCTTTTTCATCAAGATGCAGCCAGTGAATGTTAAAGACACAAGATTTTGGCAAATGGAGTTGTCTGAAACTGTGCTGAAACTCAGCTATTCCATAAAAATGTGTTTCTCCATGCTTCGTGATGTGTGTGTTTCAAAACTGGACTCTGTCAAGGGATGCAGAAAATTTCTTGTCAAAGACCTACCAGAAGGCTTCCTCTGAACTTGTCAAGGAATAGACCACACTAATGAAACATCAGCATCACTAAAATATTATTATTATTCAAGGATTATACACTTTTCTTTTTACAATATAAACCAATTTTAATTTCATACAAGTTATGCAGTACCAACCATAAAGCAGTAAACAAAGAATTAATTTGTGTTCCTTCTGCACTTATCAGTCATTGACTAATTAGTTTCTCTCTCAGGTTCTGAATGACTCTTAGAAAGAAGAATCTCTTGAGGATACAAAGGTTAATTTTGGAGTGATTACAAATATTCAGCTAACATTATAATTAATAGCAATACTTAGAGCACAGCAGTCATCTCCCATCCCTGTAAGGAGCATCTGCTAATTAGAGAGACTATTGGAATTTTTCAGGATATTTAACTTTTCAGTCTTCAATCAAGTGAGCTCATGAATCTAGGAGAAACGTTAAACCACTTCAAATTCTCAAGCATCCAAACAAATAAATCTTATGTACTTAATTTTATTCCAATACCCCCTCAAACACTTTATAAAATATTGGGCAGATCATGCCATTACATACACATAAATCTTCCATGGATTCACCAACATTTTTACGCTATTAATAAATAAAATCAAAATTACTTTTAGGCCTACAGATTGCAAAGAATAATTTATCCACCAGAGAAATTAATGTCTGTTCTGATTTGAGGTGGGATAAAGTTAATTTCTTCACAGTTGTTATTATGGGGCTCTGTTTTGGGCTTGTGCTTGAAACCGTGTTGATAACACAGAGATGTTGCTCCATGGTGCTTCCAATTTCTTTCCTTTTTCTTCTTCCACCTCACCAGCAAGGAGACTGAGGATGCACAGGGGACTGGGAGGATGACACAGCCAGGAGAGCTGGCCTCAACTGACCACAGGATATCCTAGCCCATATGGAGTCATGCTCAGCAGTAAAAGCTGGGGGAAAAAGAAAGAGGGGCATGGCAGTCGGAGTGATGGTGTCATTGCCTGTGATGGAGTCACCTGCCTGCTCATGAAAAGCAGTGAAAGAATTCCTTGGTTTTCTTTCCTTGCACATGTAGCTTTTGCTTTATCTGTTGAATTGTCTTTATCCCAACCCGTGAGGTTTCTCAGTTTTACCCTTCTGATTTTCTCCCCTGTTCAACTGGAAGGGGAGTAAGTGAGTGGCTGGGTGGTGCTTTGATTCTCACTGGGTTTAAACCATGACATTTTCTTACTAGTAATAGAAACGAGTATGAAGTAAAACAATTGTGACATTAGGCCTAGTATAATATTAAGTATACTCAATATTTCAAAATGGAAAAATTTATATCCGTGGGGCAGAAATAAAGAAATCAGCTTATTTATTGTAGTTCATAAAATTGCTATGGGAATCTCTGACCATGGTTAGGTTAGGACACAACATATCCTATTCAAATGCAGTATGGCTGTATTGAACTGACCACACATAAAATGGAAAATATATTTTTTTATTTTTGACATGCAAATGTCTTTTGAATGAATGCAGGTAACCCCAAATGTGAACTCTGCTCTGAGACCTGTCAGTAATTCAGCTTTAGGTGATCAAGCCTTTGGCAAACAGAAGCATTTCAAATTTTCATTCCAAATTAGGACACTTGAAAAAGAAAACCTTTAACACCGACATATTTCTGGTGATTGTTAGCCTGCATTCCTTATGGAAGAAGGGCTTGTGATGCACCTGTTTGAATTGACAGACATAGGACAGAAAAGCAGACAGCAAATGTAGCCATAATTTGTCAGTAGCTTATAAACGAGCAGCATTTTGCACAGAACTTGATTTGTCCCCATCCACTACTCATCCCCACAGACTGTCTTTATTAAAAATATGCAGTTATTTATATTTATCTGCCATCATTTCAATAACTAGTTCAAACTAATATTATTTGTTGTCTGGAAAAAATCATAAAAGGAGCGAGTGTCAAAGGTTGTTTGCAATGGTCTTTTTCGCATGTTTAATATCCCTGGCAGAGTAAGAAATGGGCATGAAATGTGTGCATGCTCAACTAATACAAGTCTTATCAGAACCTTTGTGTGGAAAGGTCTTTTTCTGATTAATAGCAAATCAATTTGAAAAGGTAATAATCTTTTTTAATGTCAAATAGAAAGACAAAGCTTGAAATACATATTTTTGCAACATTTTAAAGTTCAACCAGAAACTCCAATAGAAGAAGGGCTGCTCAAAACATAATTTCTGGCATTAATTTTTGATTTTTTTTTCTGGACTCATAACATATATCTGGTCTTGTTTTTAATAAGTGGATTTTTAAACAGTCATAAATGCTGAGAACTGAGTAAAAATTTACATAATATCAAAGCTGAATTTAAATTTGCTACTTAGAGAAATGATGGTGTTTTATACTGATTATTTTGAATGTTGAATGCATATGGGAGATATCTGCTGGAATCTGACCTTTTTTGTAAACCATGTATTATATTATGCCTCTAAAACTTACAGCATTGTTTGTTAATAGTAAAAAAGAAAATAATGAAAATAATTGTTATTTCCATGGGGAATTAATTGTTTGTCTCAGGAATGAAGTATATCACTAAATTATAACTACTGAAATATCTCTTTTATTAGTTTGGAATTGCAGTGTCTGGTGCCTTTTTTCCTGAACTGTAGGACCTACTCTGAAGCATGGGAAATCAATATCCTTTAATTGGTCTTTAGCTCTGAAGTAACATAAGAAAGAAACTACTATTCAAAAGTAGTTTTGAAGCAGACTCTTCATTGCACTGCTTCTATGGGACAGGAAATGTATTTTCTGTGTTTGTATTAGGCCTTACTAGAGCATCCTGTTTTGAATCCTTCACTAATATAAATATTTTTCTTCATACAGACTGAAACATTTAGTCCAGAATACTATGGTCCCAGCTACAAGTGTGAAGACATTTGTGCTAATGTTTCAGGAAAAGGTAGAGACGTACCTGAGCAGAGCTGTATGGCAAGGCGGGAAATAAATGGATCCAAGATACTTCAAGCAGCAAGTCCAGAACTGAGATTAAAAAAATTCTCATTTAGTTGCCTCCTATACTTCTACAGTGCAGAATGGCTTGGGTAAACAAATGTCCAGTCAATAGCTAATGCCTGGAGGTACCCATAAAATCAACAAAGCAGGAATTACCTGCGTAGACATCCTGCCCAAGAGATACCTGTGACTATGGATTGTATAATTAAGATTGTCTCATCACATGAAGAAGACAAATTTTTCTAATTACTTTACTTTTTGATTTTTTTTCTTTACTTGTTAATTAATTTAAATCTGGGCATATTATTTTATCCAGCCTGCTATTGCCCCATAAATCCAGTTCTATTTTACTTTTAATGGTTTGCAGTAATTGATCTATTAAAGATCACAGAAACGATGTAGTCAAGGTTGACAATGTTTTTCTGAGGAGACATGGTTCAAAACTCTAAGGCCAAGATGAGATGATTTTCAGAGTGGCTGGAAAGAGGAACAGGAACTGTTTGCTTTGAAGCAAAGAGAGGGAAAAATATTCTGCTGCAGAAGCTGACATTTTGTGTATTTGGCCAGATTGCTATATATATTTATGGAATCCATAAGCAATATGAAACATGTTCCAATGAAAGATTTGGAGCACCTAGAGTAATTATACCATATAGAATATGAAAAATAAGCAAAATGAGTTTTTCAAAATTTAACACAATCTCGGTAGGTTCAAATGCCACACCAGAGGAATGAGAGTATGGTATTAGGCTGTACTGGGCTGACAGTAACAGTAACCATGAAATTCTAAGGGAAATTTAGAGTGTGATCAAGGCAGAAAACTAATTGTACCAGGAAACTTTGCTTGTTCCTATGCTGACTCTGTAACAAAAAATGCATGATGTAAACTCTACATTTTAGTTCCCTTGAATGCTTACTTATTGGAAAAAACTGGTCAGTTAAGGAGCAAGAGGGGACATGAGTCTTGATATACTTTTTTGCTGTGCACAGGACCTGTATCTAGAATTGCTTCATGCAGCTTTTGGGGAATCAGAGTTGTAACACCCGAGTGTGAATGTAAAAGTAACCCAAAGCAGCAAATTTAATATGGAAATGGAAAACTACAGGAAAGTGTTTATATGAATTACTAAAAAACATAAGAGAATAAGTTAAATAGAGAGCTGAGAAGGTAAAACATACACAGACAGTATAAGGTTTTTCAAAAATTCTGCTTTATAGACACAGCAAAAATATATAGTGATCAATAGACTCTCTGAGGAAGAAATGTATTTTCTGGGCTAACAGCAGAGCCAAAATATTTTGCTTCTATTGAAAAGTGCAAATCTTGTCTAATTTAAAAGAGTACACATTTTGACAGGTTAAAAAAAGTTGTTTTTTTTTAATCAAGACATATTTTGAGCTGCATCTAAAAATTTTTTAAAAGAGTGTCAAAATAATTTTAAATTATTTTAATTGATAGGAAAATTAGATCTATAAATTAAGATGCTGCTGCACTAGAACCATTCTGTACAGAAAATGGATATCAGGAATAATATTAAATTAATCTTACATAAGAGATTTCAGAAAAAAAATCAATACAATGATTGGTAGGAAAGTACTAAGAGTGGATAACATGCAAGCTAAAGAGAACCAATTATGAAAATGCTGAACTGCTAATTTTATGTACAACCTGCTGTCTAAATCAGCATTTACAGAATTATTGCAGATTCTTTTTTGAAAACATGAGGTCAAAATTCAGCTGTGCCTCAAAAATCTAAGACAGTGTCATTAGGAAAATAATTAAGCGGAAAGAACAGTTCTGAAAATTGGTTTATAAGACAACAAGGCACTCAAATGTAAAATACTGAATGATGCATTGGCCAATCCATCTCAAAATTGATTTAGTAGACTTAGAAAAGTTAGAAAGAATGGTTCTTATCCAAAGTGAGATTGCAGACTAGAACTGTGAAAATAGGAAAAGGAAAAGAGTTGAAGTCAAAATATTTTGCTTTGAAATTTTCTGAATAGAACTTTGTTTTTTTTTCCTTCAGCTTCATAATTACAATTTTTGAAGCCATGCAGCAGAAAGTTGAATATTTTAGCTTTTATTTAGCATATTTTTATTTTAGTGTATAATTATGAGCATTGTTCTAAATAGAATTTACTTATAACTTAAATTTTTTGTATTAATTGGAAAAAAAAGCTTTTTTAAAAAATCCAATGTATGCCCAGTTGTTCAGTAAAACAAGACATCTTGTTGGTTACGAACCATCATTACTGAACTTTTTCTGGTGGCATTTTATCAAAACTGGGAGTGCTTGAAGAAGGAAAAATCAGAGGTTTTTTTGAAATCTGTATTCTACAGATGTGATATCATCCTGAATTTTTCTCACCCTTAGTTTTGAAGTTTCCCACCTGCTCAGTGCTCATTTGTATTTTGAGGTGTATATTTATAAATTTTTATATTCATCCAGATGAAAAGTTTTGTGTTTGCACAAGCCCAGTTTCTATATTTACTGTCACCCTTTGACTTTCACCAATTTAAACTGAAAGTTATTTATGTGTAAGAGAAAGAAGGTGAAAATGCTCATTATCTCTCCATACAAAAGCAAAGAAAAATGGGATATCTGGCCATTCCTGAAAGAGTGGAAGGCACATATGAAGAAAAGTCGCTGGCAAAGCTGCTTGTATTCACTGCCATGCCCTGGTTGTCTTCTGCCCTTCTTTTCTCCTCAATTTCATATCTTTTAGGCTGACGGTGGAATTTAATTGATCTAATAAAAGAAATTTCTCCTGTGGAAACAGGACACAATTATTTGCTGTAAGGTGTGAATTCCTAATATTACAGCAACTTCCAGACATCTGGTAGGGAGGGAATGGTAATGTTTTATGTGTGTGACTGCGAAGATCAGCCTGTCATGTTATGGCCTGAGATTACAACAGGCTTCAGACAGCAGTGAAACAACAGCCTTTTTGCTTTTGGAAATGGAGGATGCACTATATAATGTCAGGTATGAAATTGCAAAGATAATTTGTTATTGGAGACATATGGGAAGAGTATATGTGAGTTTCTTTACAGGAATATTATGGTATGAAAATAGCCTGTTGGCACATGGAAGCTTTGATATCAGTGGGAAAAAGAACCCTTTAAAAATGGGAAATTCTCATCTTGAGCTAAACGGA
The DNA here is from genome assembly GCA_013397155.1 of Irena cyanogastra. Classification (NCBI taxonomy): domain Eukaryota; kingdom Metazoa; phylum Chordata; class Aves; order Passeriformes; family Irenidae; genus Irena; species Irena cyanogastra. Next base: position 208,933 of record VWZV01008048.1, on the reverse strand, counting down.
AAATAAAATAAGACAGTTCTCCAAGGAATTTCAGAAAGTAATGTGTGGTAGGCAACCAGCCTGCCAGAGCAACCACAGTGTTTATTTTTCCCTGTTTTTTTTCTCCTAGTTGACCAGAGGGATCAGTTTAAATGCAGGCTGCCTGTCAGAGGAGTCATCTCTGAAATGGCTTCTGTGAAGGTGGGCTGATGTAGGTTAGACTCAGCCAATCAGGACTATGAGAAATGCTTTGTGACTTAGGCCATTTGACATCTACTAATGTGCCAGTCTCAGAGGTAAAATATACTAAGAACATCAGCCTGAAAAAGTTATTTTGCAACGCATGTAGCAGGAATGAGCGAGGGAGAGACAGAGAGAAGGAAAGCGAAGGAGAGCGCTGGTCTGTGTGAAGGCTGAGGTGTAAAGAGCTAAAGGCAATTTCTGTGGTAAAAAACATCAGAGAGAAACTCTCATGCTCCTTCTTGGAAAAAAATCAGGCTTGAATCAGAGCTAGTTGAGATACATCTAGGGTATACATTTACCACATTTGTTATTTGCTGTGGAGAGAATAGCAATAGCATGTGCTAATGCAGCATGCAACGTTTGCATTTTGCTGTTTATTGAAATACTCAGGATTGACCAAAAAAGTTACCCACACTGAAAATTATATTAGTAAAAAATACTTAAATTTTGTGGGTCTTCCCCCAAAATAGTAGTGCCTAGTTGTTTATATACTCCCTTCCACTCCAGTATTCCAAACAGTTATTATCTGCTCCTCTGCCTATCCTGCAATTTCATGTCTTCAGTCTTCCTGATTTTCTTTTTTTATACTCTTAGTTTCATCTTTACAATACTTTCATTTGCTAAAAATTTTTAATGCTGTTGAGAAGAAGACAGATAATAAACTTTGGCTCTATAGCATCGGATGATTTTTGATAGCATTTTTTGTACACATTTCCTTCAATGCTTTTGAAAAATTATTCCTTAAAGTCTTTTAGAAATATTTAGGTAATTGCTATGAACTAATCAATGTATGCATTTGTAATCTATTCAGTTCTCAAAGAAGTAATCTTAGTAGGAAGAGTGGAATGATATTTTACATCATATGAATTAGTTTTAATGAACAATATTTTAAACAACAAATTTTAAATTTTACTGAAATAAAATTGTCTTTTTTCTTTTGTTTGTTCTAAAATTAAATACTCTGTCTTGAAAGAAGAGTTTCCATTGAAAAAATATAGAAAGTTTCATATATAGATGAGTTAATTTTTCTCCATTCTATTTTTTTTAATTTCCTTTGTGCTTTCTAGTAAAAAGTAGATTGCCTCCTCCTTATTCTTGTTTTCTATTCAAAAACAAGAACATTTTTCAAATTCAGAAGAAAATAAATGCATTTTGATGATGTCTGAATGATCTCCTAGGAATGCACGCAACTAAAATTTCCTGTCACCTTAAGAATGGATGTCATCATGATAAATAATTTTGTATTTGTAAAATATTTGAAGTATTTCATGTTACAGAATATTACAACCTGCCTTTTTTTTTTAGTTACCCAGGCCTGGGTAAAAGCAGCTTCCAATTTAAAATTTTACACTGTCTGGAAGCTTAAGCAGCTTCTTTTGAGCTCTTATTGGCATGATGAATGTATTGCTCCGTACATCATGCTCCTTTTGTCTGTTGCTTCAGGTGGTGTGGCAGAGGCGTCGCAGACAATGAACTAAAGACAGAACTTAGCTCAAACCACTGGTGATGGAATCTTCTTGGTGCCCACAACCACAGCCAGTGGAGATGGGTGGGGTGGCTGCTTGACATGAGAGATGGCAGCAGTGACCAAGAGCTGTGGAACAGGTTACTGAAAGGAGGCACCTTTGCTGCAGCTGGTTTTTATGTAATGTAGTTACAGGAGAAGGAAGTGAAATTGAATTAAATTTTGTGCCTTTTACAGTCTTGACAGAAAGTCCATTGCCTCTATGTTCAGAAATGCATTTTGAACATAGAGAAGCACTTTAAAGATTGTCAAATATCATACATCTTTCAGCCAGTTTACCTAAGTTATAATTAAGGTTGAAAGTTCTATTTTGTGATTGTGCTTTAAATGACCATGACATTTGGCTCAGATCTCATGGATGTGAACATCTGAGGAACACCTAGGGGAAAATTTAGATTAATACTGCAGTGAAGACATGTTTGTAGAGAACGGCGGATTAGATAAAAATGTTCATTACAATGAAAGACATTGCACAAAACTATGTTGTCACTCAATCATACCAGCACAGCACAAAGAGAAGCAGACCGTGTGGTAAATCAGTCCAGCCATTCGGATGGGTAAGCACTGCCTGCATTTGTTGTTTTAGAATGTAGTTTCATCTCTTCCCGGGGCTGTGATTTCAAAGGTAGCTGAGGAAATTATACATGCTTCAATAAATAAGCATTTTTAAGATGTTCTGAGTATTTTGTAATAGCTTAAATCTGAGATTAACAATTTGCAGAGGAATATACCACAATTAAATTTTAAAGAGAAACATCACAATGTGATCGGGTGATATAAAAAATGCTCTATCACTTTTCTCAGCCATGACTTAAAACCAGCTGTAAATTATATATACTATGAAGCTATGACAAATGAACTTCCTCAACCAGATATCTTGGCAATATTTTTATGTTCTGCAGGTATTCTCTGATTGTTTTGGTTCAGGCCATGTTTGAATTGAGGTCCACATTTTTCCCATATCCTAAACACGACTAGGAACTAGTGGAAATAATGAATTTCATCACTTAAATAATGCAAACCAGAAATCCACAACATGCTGTCAGTCCTGTTTCACGAAGGTTTATAGCAGCTTCATGTGAATAATGAGAAGAAGACATGTTTGAATGCAACACTGGAGAGGTTTTCATTGAGGCGAGCAATTTCTTTTAGGTATGGTTTGAAATCTTTAAAGCAGTGAAAAAATGCCACTTGAAGTAATCAACACAGTAGAAAATCCTTAGTTTGACCTATGTGGGTGTAAATTAAGAATTTAAACTTCCTGTTAATTACAGTAAACACTTGATTATTTTTCTAACTTGACCTGGAACTTTTTATACAGGTGAATTACATATAGTTTCTAAGGGGTAATGACACAAGCAAAGCAACGACAGGAGAATGAAATAATGGAAATGATTTAACATCAATGACAGTTTATTTAGAGCAATTCTTTAAAGAGGAGAAGCCAGACCATTCCTTTGCCTTGTAATTGTACCTATGAGCATGGTATTTAAATAATTTACAATTAAAATATCCAAAAGCCTGAAATAGCACTGCACACTCTGTCTTCCTAAGAAGAATAGTTACTCATTCTGTTACTAACTACTAAATGGTGTTGGTAACTGAGCCATATCTGATGCTTACTGTTCTAGATCAAACACAAATAAGAGCAAAATAATTTTGTAATAATTGTTTTTGTACAATGTTTTTGTAATCTTTCCTGACTTACTGGGAAGTTATGCTTATTTTGGTTCAATAGACATTTTAGGCAAGTACACTACTAAAGATAAAGGAGCTATATTACAAAAATAAGCCCTCACTGTTCATGTACAAAGCTATTCCAAATTGCTCTTTCTCTTCAAATTATGTTTCATCATTTCATTACGTTCCCTTTTCATTGTGTTTCATTGTTGTGCATCTTTCTGAGATTTTGAACTCTGCAGACAGGTGTCTCCTACACATAAAAGACTCTGTCTTTTATGTGTAGGAACATATGATAGCTGCTTTGTGACTGTCACATCTGGCAGGGCCTCTAGGATCTAGCACAATGCTAGTAATAATAATTAGTGACAACAGTATTAGCAGTAGATGCATATTACATTCACCTTATGAATTGGAAAGATTAATGCTTTTTAGAAATTGCTTTTATATTTCATGTGTAATGTAAACTCTTGACTACTCTATCAAATTAGATTGAAAACAGCAGGTTTCATAAAAGTCTGGTAAGAAATCTAAGTTACTTGGAAAACTTTTTGGCCCTAGTTAATAGTCGTTTTCTTGCCTTGTCTGTGGGACACAGTTTGGTAACCAGAGAACATCTTGTTAAGGACTGTCAGCATTTGGAACACAAGAGTTAGCACCTGTTCATGTCTTTTGTAAACATATTTGACATAATTATAATACCATATGTTACAAATGGTTAACAAAATTTGCTTAATACACATTAGTAGCTCACGGTACTTCTCATGCCACTTAAGTGTTATACAGTAGTTAGCATTTCCCTAAGCATTCACAAGATGTATTTTTTGGCTTCTGAGATATGAGAAAATTGAAATTAAAAATATAGGAGGAGTATTTATTGAAACAGATTAGAACTTTTACAAAAACCTTTTAATTTCTACATATTTGAGACACAGCACAGTCTCATTACAAAATCTCTCACATGCACAGCATATTTGCATGTTTCTGAATTGTTCTGTAGTAGCAACAGAAACAAGATGCAAGTGACTGCAAGCTAACATGCTATATATTACTTTTGTTGTCTCTCATCCAACTGTTTTTATGTTTATTTACCTGTGGAGTTTTTACAGTCTTATACTGCAGTAGTAGCATATCCCTATTTCACTATAATCATGGGGTCTTGATCCTGCTGGCATCTGTGGTACCACACAATGTTAAAGATTTCCTAAGCAATGTTTGAAATGAAAATTGAGAAGTCTTTTCAGGATGCCCCTTCTGCAACCGATTAACTGTTGTTTCCTGGGGAGAAAAAGTGACTGTGTGGATCTGTTGTGCTCAGAGAATTACCAGCTAAGCATAGGTCCATTTTTTGTCATGCCATAAAGGGTGGTATGAATCTCAGCCTGCCTGAGAGTAAATAAAACAAAAGGGTAGGAATATATAAATAAAATTGTGGAAGATGGAGAGACATCAGACTTCCAGGAATGCTCTGGTGCAAACTCAATGTGTTTGTCTAAACATAGGCTATTTAAAACTAATGTTTCTTGTGGACAAACTGTATTTGTGGAAGCATTTATAGATTAAAGCAAAGAGGGAGATAATATGCAGAGTGAATATTTCAGGGCTTTTGTTTAACAGATGAAATCTTGGATAAATTTATGTGTTAGATATAGAACTTTCGGTAAATACTATTTCAAGGAAAAGGAAGTGATTTCAGCAGACTATTCCTACGGTGTTCTGTAACATGAAAAATATCTTCAAGGATGCACATAAGTTACAGATATGGTGAGGTCTGAAAAGCAGCAACAATTTCATTTCAACCTCTCTAATCATATGTCTAGATTAGCATGCATGCTCTGAATAAGGACGCAGAACTGTAAATAAAACTCACCACCTTTTATCTTGACATAAAATGAAAGTTTTTCTTAGAAGCCTTTAATCTGTCATCTTTTTTCATTCACAGCAGTGAGCCTGTAAAGAGCTCTGCCTCTGCAGTGAAATACTGCCATATAGAAAGAGGGTTATCAAAAAGCTACTCTTGTTTGTGTATTGAAATCCCTATCAACAGAATGTCAGTGCTTTTGAGAATGAAACACTTTTAGTCTGAGTCCTGTGTCTGAGCAAACTGTTTCTGTTAGATTTGGAAATGATAACATCTACTGTAATAAATCTTTGTCTGTGCACATTTTTCCCCCAAAGGATAGAGAACTCTAGAAAAATAAATTAAAAAAAGAAGCCTGCCTAACTACTGCTACTAAGTCTGCTTTAAGAAAATCTGTCATGTAATATTCACAAAACTCCCCATCAAAACCACCTGAGACTATTTTTGCCTGTTAAATTATGCATTATTTATGCTAAGAGTCATCCTTTAGAACATATTTTATATGTTAAGAATCACAAGTACCTAAAGATCAACTTTTGAGAATAGTCATTGAGAATATCTTATTACAGATAACCATAAGGACAAAAAAATGCCTTGCTCCTTTTCAGCTTTCTCTGTCAGTTCCATTTGAACATGGACCCATGGGTGGGGGAGTAGATGTTAAATACAGTTTAATTTGACAAAACCTGCTTGCAGTCCAAAGTACTGAAGTGGGACTTACATACCTGACAAAACCAAAACCCTGTAAACAAAAAACTTGTTGTCATAAGAGCATTTCATAAAAAACATTGATTTTCACATGTACCTCAGGCAAGAGGAACTAGATTGTCCTGTTAGTGGAACTACATGGAAGTAAACATCTTCCTTAAACACAGCATTTTCTTTATTCCTCTAGATTGGTGTCAGCTGGTCTCATAGGTTGCTCAGGTGAATGAATGTTTTCATTGCTTTCAAGTAAAGGTTTTGAGGCAAGATTCTGTGCTCATTCTTCAGTGTTTTAGGAATAATTCCCTAGTAATTTCTAAAATGGTGTGTTTGTTTATACTCCAAATGCAACCCTGCAGAGCTTTGAAATTTGTAGCCTCCCTAACCTCAGAAAAATTAGATGAGAAAAATCTTTGGGATCTCATATCCCTGATGTACACTTTATTGTGTCTGCAGTTTAATTATCCAGCTCTCAGAGGGAGGAAAAAAAGATTTTTTCCTTTTTAGATCAAGTCTCTATGTTTACAGTACTCAGTTCAAAGGGATAGATGCCTAGGAAAATCCCAAGGTGTCCCTCTGAGAATCCATTTAGTGGGTAGAAAACATAGTTACTGGTTAAAGACCACTATTCTATATAAGTTATTCTACAAAAAAAAAAAAA
>VWZV01008048.1:65499-202260 GCA_013397155.1 Irena cyanogastra | reverse complement strand
AAAAAAAAAAAAGAAGTTTGCATATCTTACGGATTTAGTCTTGAAGAAAAGAATAAGGTCAGGCTCCTAAAACAGGAATGTGGTTACAATGTCTATCACTCACTTCCTTTTCAAACCAATGCCATGGATCAGGCATCCACTAGAAATGATGCTGAATCTTGGAATCTTGTTGGGACACTTTGAATTGGGCCTGTAGCTTTGAGGTATGAGCCTGAGACTTCCAGATGGAAAGTAAGGAATCAGGCCTAGATGACTGCAAAATATTCTAAAAATTATATAACCTAAGACCTAATCAAGATTACTTAGGTTTTCTTACAGTGGGAAATACTGTGAAGATAAAATGCAACACTTTCTATCTGGATATATCATCTAGGTGGTGAAAACAGGAGGTTTATTTAATTTTTAGAAAATGCAACATTTTCTTAACAAGGTGTTTCTCTGTCATCCTACTCCCATTTCAAGGATAAAATCTATTAAATGAGAAAGGCTTAGATAGATTGCCTAATTTTCTCATTTGTTTGTTTGTAAATAACTTGCTGTGTTTCTTCTTCATGTAGACAGAATTCAAAAAAACAGAGATAGAAGCCAGAACGATGTGTCAAGAAAACATTGCAAAGATTGTGCTATAGAACTAATTATTTTACTGGACTTTTTGCATCTCTTTTTCTTTACATATTGCATAACTGATTCTGTTACAGAGATGTCAAAAATAGAAAACATGCCATATTTGTTCTTTGCTTTTAAATAGAATTCAATACAAGGAATTCAACAAAATATGTAGTTGAGTATTTATTTCTGCTTTGGCAAATGTATTAAGATCTTATTAAATGAATGAAAAATTATTGGCAATTTTTTTTACAGAAGGGGTAGGAATCATACAAAGAATCATCCTTTTGATTTAAAAAGTTGTTTTAAATGGAATTTCAGAGTAAACTAAAATTGTCTCAGAAGTTACCTTCTTCTAGTAATATTAACTGCTAGTGTAACTTAATAGGCTAGATGGATAATATTATGTTTTCATCGGGATAACACTATGACAATATTTCCTTCCAACTTGACTTGTCTCTTTTCCAGCAATCTCCATCTGATTGACTCAATCTCCATCTTTCTGTGTTTTTGAACTTTTTTTCCTTTGTGAATATTAGAAGAATTCAGATAAACTTCAAATTCACGTCAAGTGATTTGGTCTGGAATTTAATGTAGGACATGTTTCTCAAGGCTCCATCACCTAAAATGATAAGTATTAAGGCCACCAGATTTCAAGTTCATGTTTACTCTTGACAATTTCTGCAGAATTCTGTATCTTCCATATCTTTCAGAACTTCACTCAAGTGAGTCCTTGAAGGAATTTGAGGACAAGAGATTGCATAAAACAAAATTAAGCTCAGGAAACACAGTGTGACGCATTTTTTTCTCTTCTCAAATTGGCAAGAAAAATAGTTTTGCTTCTCTTTCCTATATGTGTACGTATTTATATTTTCATGTTTTGTTGGCAGCTTTCATTGTTCACCAGCTTGATTTTGTCTTTGAAGTGGTTGAGTTCCTTTATATCTGGAATAATGATCACAGCGTCAACAGCCAAATCAAGGATGCTCAGATTTTTACTGGCGAAACCAGGCAGCTGGTTTACACACAATTGGAATTTTGCTACTCCGTTTTTCATTGCCAGCTGATAGCAGATTGCAGGGTGACTGTCATGTTGTTTCTCTACTTTATCAAGATAATGATTTTTCTAATTTCTAACAAAACTGTTCAGTTATGAGTTTTATCTTTATCAAAGCTGATACATTGTTTCTTCTAATAAGGGTCATAGTGGTTTATAATTTTACATCCTGTGTAGCTCTTGGAGCATTGATTACTTAGTAAAGCAAACTAAAGATAAATGTAGGCATAAAACTGTTATTATCAACAAGAAATAAACTGGAAATTTGTAGCTGCTCTACAATTTTTAATGGGTATTAAAAATTGTATTTTCTTCTCTTTTGTCCAGTTGCAAGTAGAAGCTGGAAAGCACTGGGAGATAAAGGCAGAATATAATGTTCTCATACTGTTTCTAGCTACCTATACCTGAATTCTCTCATTGACACAGTCAGCTGTTCATTGTAATTCTACTGTTCTTTTTTAAGTCCTGGTATGGTCCTCTCTGCTCAGGTGTGTCTGCTAATCCCTTCAACAGATTTTGAAAACAAGATGGAGTTTCTCTCCCCACCAACCAGTGCCTCTGCTGCTTCTCTGACCAACATGCAAGAGTAAGACCTCTGCTGTCATTACCTTTCACAACCTCCACTCCATCTGAAAGGGTGCCCAAGGCAAGCTCGCTTGCACTGCTGCAGAATGACTTCTAGCTTTCTTCTTCATGGGAAATTGCAGCCCCTACTGCTCTCCCTTCTGCTGCCTTTAAGACAAATGTGTGGTCCTAATCTGTCTCTAACCTGCTTCTGTCCTTTCTGCCACTCCCTCAGGAACCAGTCCTGACCTTTTATTCATTTCCTTGCTTGCTCAATAGGTATATTCAAGCTCAGTCTGTTTAAAGGTGTGCATCTATAGACTCATTTGCTTATTCTGTTTTATGTGATAAATTCACTTTTAGTTTTTAGAACTCTGAATGCTCTCTTCAAAAGAGTTTTGGTCTATATTGTTTGCCTTTCTGCCTCTTAATATTTTTTCCTTTATTTTTCCCCAGCAGTGGAGTTTTCACTGTTTTTATCTTAATGTCAGCTTTCCTCATCTTTCCCTGCTGCAGTCAGCAAAAGTCACTGGCTATGCTCAGTTCAGTATCATTAGATTGTACTACAAGAACCCTGACATTTTATGTAAATAATGTCAGCAATGTGGTGTCCTGGAGCACAGGATTAATTTCAAAACTCTTTTTACACCTTTGCTGTGAAACTGTAATTTCAGCCAGCTCTCCTGCCACATACCCTCTCAGTTCTACTAGAAACCACTTTCAAACAACGCCTTACAGAGGGAGGGAACACATCTAGCAGGGAAAAAGCTACCTCAGTAGACTAATGCTGTTATACCCGAATAAGACACACACTTCTTTACGAATTTATGAGGAAGGTGGGTGTAATTACTTGATATTGCATTGCAACTCTGGATTCAATATCCAGAATTTAATTTCTAAAATGTTCATGTTTAGATGCTTTAATCCAAAATTCATATTCTGATTCTTTTGACACCAGATTCTAAAATCTGTTGTTTGCTAAGGTTGTGATTACAGGAAAAAGTCAACCCAACTGCAACCTCATTTATCCAGGCCCCTTTCTCCTTTAATTCATGCTTTTATAAGGCGAATTTACTGCAAGTTCATCTGGCTGTGCCATTGATAATGTGTCATGCACGTAAGGACAAGCAGAGTGGCAGGCAGGAACTCTCATGAGACTGAAGTTCCTACAGCTTACTGCAAAACTGTGTCTCTAGAGCTGGCAGCCTCAGATCCATGAATGAATGAATGAGGTTCATGTTGCTGAGTTCAAGAGGTCTTATTTATAGGTTCTTAGAGGTTATGATTTTTATTGTCTACCATGTTACAAGTCACTAGTCACTACAGTAGTGCAGGAAACAAAATGAGCCCTCCCAATCCATGTATCCAGAGGTTTAAATAAAACGCGTGGAACTTGCAAAAATTTGGTGATAATGGACTTAATAGATCTGCAATAAAAAATTGTGTTAATCACTAAGAAAGGCTCAACAAAATGTGCGTCTGTCTCTGCTGTCTTTCACACCAGTAATTAAAAAGGGCTGTGGCTGGTAAGACGAAGCTTTTTTGTAATGGGGCCCCAGCCTTTCTTGTCTAGCTTTCATATATTCATTTTTATGTATTCTCCACACTCTTTTGCTATATGCCTATGATTTCTGTTGGGAAAAGCAGACATACTTTCTACAGGTAATGTCTGTGAATGCACCAGTGCACAAACTGAGGCAGCACAGAGCCCTGGGCAACCTCTGTTCCACTTGAATGGCAGATGGATTTAATCCTGGTCCTGTCATATTGTTATCTTCTCTGGTTTTTGTAGCAAATAATAAACTACTTTCCCAGAATAGTTCAGCCATATGTCTGGAAAGAAAAGCTACTGCTTAAGAACAATCTCTACTTGTCCACTGATGAGATTTTTCCAACAGCTTTCATGAAAATTTGAAAGCAGTATCATATTTAGCACCTCAGGCTTAAAACCAGGGCAATTTAATTAAATATGGTTAATCACAGAAGAGATATATCCCTAGAAGCAGAATCTCTAACAGTATCTGTTACTTAAAATTATAAAATATTGAATGTTTGCTCCAGAAATTCAAAGAGGCTCTGTGAAATGACAGTTTGAGTTGCAAGGCTCCTTTGATGATCTTGTGGAATATTGCAGCTTGTAGAGGAAAAATAGTAGAGGATGGTTGCAGAGGATGGCTGAGCCCGTATGAAATTTGCAGATGTGGTGAAAAGACACAGAAGTTTTCTCTTGCAGTAGAAACTTGCCCTGGAGAATGAACACATTACTCATTTCTGGAGTGAATTATTTTGGCAATTGGATTTGTTTTTGCAAAATCCAGTTCTAGGTAGATTGAAATCTAGATGGGTCTGTGCATACACAGATACAATCGTGCACTTTTTGCCATGAAGATAACAAAAAGCCACAGCCATCACGCTGTTGCATTGCTACATTCTAATGCCACATAAAAGATTATATTAAAAAGGTTTAAAGCACTTCTTCTCACTTCACCTACAGCGTTTCCTCTATTCTGTGTTTTCTTGCTGCCTGAAACTGTATGTTTCCAGACCATGGGCTCAAAATGTTAATATAATAATTAATTACTAATATTTGAACAATGTTCTTAAAGAGACTAATTTGGCCATAACTCAAAGTTGTTGAACTTGCCTCAAACTGGACCGATGATGAATTCCAGTTTACCATTTTAGGGCTGCCTGTTTCTCACTTCTCCTTTTTATATTATGCTCATCTTTGGAAATAGATAGCTTCCATAGATTTCAAAATACTACATAGAAGAGCAGCCCAGAATATGCATGCTCAGGTCATTAAGGATGTTACCATTATCTTGTTATTCTGCAGTATCAATCCTATCACCTGTTTCATAAGGACAACGATAACAGTGTTTTTGAAAGAGGGAGTTAACGTACTTCAGAAAAATGAACAAGCTGAAGAAAAAAAGAAGGAAGAAAAAAGAGAATTTCACAAGTGATCATCCTGCTTCTCTAAGATTTTATCAGATGAGAATTTCACTTGAGAATTCAGCTGGATCACAATGGATCACTCTGCCTGAGAAAGCTGGCATAATTTTTTTTCATCAGTATTTCCTGTGGTTGCAGTAGAGACATAGCAGAATGAAACTGAAGATATACTGAAATAATTGAAAGACATTTATATGCAATAAAATACATACATGTGATTTTATCTAGAACTATAAACATTTAGGTACTATGGCTGGATACTATTCAGTGGTACTGCAACTGTTACTACTTAAAGCTTTTAACAGTATCTTTACCTGGGTGAATGACTTGAGTGTTAGAGACTAAAACAAGAAAATTAATTACTAAAGAATAAATTTTAAATGGAAGTTGAAATCACAGAATTTCTAAGTACACTTGTAGCTCTTCATTCCTCTTTTTATAGCTTTAACAGCTGTTCATTTAGCTAGATACTTGTCTGTTGGTGAAAAAAAAATAAATAAAATGTTGGACTTTTATTTCTTAATAGATCTATTGCAATCCAGACAAATATTTTAAACCTGAGAATTGAATAAATTGTGAAGAGAATCTCAGAATGTTCACATTTTGGTTGTGCTAGAAAGCTAACATGAATGCATATTTAATCTCTTTAAGTGGAAAACTTTTTGTGTATCAACCCAAGATGGTGATTATGTAGTAGAAAACTCCTCTAAAAGAGGTCTACCATTATGAGAAAAAAACCCCAAAACATTTAGGTTGGAAAGTTTAGCAGCTGAATAATTGTGTGCTGCAATTCGAGAAATAAAGAAGCTGATAAAAGCAGGAAAAAATGAAATTGTAGTAATCTCCTCTGAGATTAGAGACTAACATACAGGTCTGAATAAGTCCCCCAATCTGCTGATAATTCTACAGATAATGTTAAATTGTAAAAGACAGAATTGTTTGAAAATGAAAAGTTTCATGTCATGTTGCGACTACAAACCACACTGCTTTTCTTCTGAATTGTACTGTTTCAGTAATATTTAAAAATATATAGCATATTGTGTCAGTCAGTGAGTGGTTGGTTCAACCTTTAACCAGTGTCAAAGCCAAACTCTCATATTTGATTACTTGTTCATCTACCTTTCAGTTCTGAAACTGCGAAAAGCAGTGATAGTTTTGATTAAATAATAGAAATTCATTTTAGTTTCTTTGATAAGGAGCTGGGAGTCATGCACATTTTACTTTTAAGACCCAAGGGTTTTAAACAATGACTTGTTGTCATTTATTGTGAATATATGAATGCTGCATTTCTGCTGCTCTTAGAAGGTTTGTCTGAAGTCTGTCACACCCAGTGTTAAATTGCAGCTGACTTCAACTATAGATTTTTTAATTCACATAAACAGATCTAAATTTTTATTCCTCACTATCTGCCTTTTGATCAAAACCAAGGAGAACAGGTTGACTTCTGAAACATTCAAGATTGAAATTCTTTTTAAATTCTGCCTTTTTCACTTGAAAATTATTGATTGATTGATAATAGGATCATATAGGAGAGAAAATGGGTTAGTCTTCTAACGATGTGCAGAATAGCAATAGACAAAATAAGTTAAATAAAATTAGGTTTTACTCTGATGGCATCGTAAATTGAATCTAATTGATGGAACTGGCAATTCCATTCAAGATTTTCTGTTAACCTCCTATAGAACTCTTTTATTCAGAAATTTTATTCTTTATAGCTGAGCAACAGAAAGGTTTGGAGCCCATTGAAGAGATTTTAGTTGATTGCTTTTAAAAAAATATTGCCTTTCTTCTCTGTGAGTCAAAATGCACAGATCTGAACAACCTCTTTTAAGTTGTTAAAGTCTTTCTTTAGATGACGGTGTCAGTGCTACAACTTCATGAAAGTGTGCTTTCTTTCAGAACTATGAGCCAGACGAGAGAATAGGAACCCTCCAGGACAGTTCGTAAAAAGAACAAACACAAGGTGGTCAGAAAATGTATAGAATGGATGTCTACAACTCATAGGCCAGAATGCGAGTGATTTTTTTTGACTCTGACTCTTGGCCTGCCAAAATTAACATGGCAGTTCCATTTTATCACCTGCTACTTGCCTCTATCATCTTGGTGACTGAGGGCTTGTTCTCTTCAATTTATCTATCAGTAAAGTTTCTATTGTGACGTGACCTTATGAAATGTGTATCCATAGGGAACCAGTGCTTTGAGTACTGTCAAAATGCTCTATTGTATCAAAGATTTAGTATGGCTATTTAATAGAGTGGTATGCTGAAGAAACACAGTGCTATGCTGTGTTTCTCTCACCTGTGAAATGAACTTATACACAGCTGTGGGGGTGCACAGTCTGGGTATACAGAGAATAGCACTCTGTGCTGGGGAGAACAATCTACAGAAGCTTTTGCAACTTGACGTGGGAAATTAAACTTAAACCAATGTTTCTTATTCAATCTGGCACCCATAATCTATTAGAATGCTGTGTATCTAAAGAAAAATGTAAATTGTATTTTTTTCCAAGTGATAGTTTAGATCTAATCAGAACAGGTTGCTTGTAAGTGAACTGTTAGAGACTTGCTGTAGTAAACTTAGCAATCCAACCAACCTGGCAACATGAATAAGTGAAGACAGCTGGAAAAAGTGGAGAATAAAATCCTATTTCTCAATATCTTAATATAAATATTTTTATAGAAATTACCTTAACATCCAAAGTTGTTCGCTAACTGTAGGCTAAACTGAAACAGAAATGAAATGTTTGAAGTGACAATCCTTACTACTCATACAGTGAATTAAGTCTAGACTNGCTTCTTCTCTCCCTCCTTCGCTCTCGGAACAAGTCTTAAAGGTGCAACACTTATTATCCAGCCTAAACAGAGCAGACGACTGGGGATACAGGCATCATACAGCCAACCCAGGACAACTCCGAATGTTGATTCTTCATTACCAGACTCTATATCAAGGGTAGCATTTCAGAACAGAAATCTATCACAAAGTCTACTTCACTTTTAAATGCTTAGCACTTAAGCATTGTTTGCCTGCCAGAAAATGAAGCCGCAGGATGAATTAGCCCAAGTTGCTGACTAAACCCTTACTAATAAAAATATTCCTTACCTAAAAATGTCATGTTTATTATTGATAAACAATGCGAGAAAATACTTGACTGCAAAAGCAAAGCAGAACATAAAGCCATTTCCTTGTGCCTAGAAATTATTTACAAAACTCCAACACTGACAAATATCTCTGGTAAGACCATTTTTTCCTGACATGGAAATTTTGCTTTAACTAGAGCTGTGTTTTAAATTCCCTCTTTCCTAGGTCCCATGCACAGAGTAAATTAGCTCTGGCTGAACTTGACTGCTTCAGGTACCTGAGCCAGCTTGTTGAGCATGTTCATACCCAAAAACGTATACTACATTTCTGCCTACCCTTAAGTCAGTCAAAAAAAGCTATTTAGATTTTTTCCCTGCAGGATCAACTTCTGTAAATGTTGTCAATGTTTTGGTTGCTTGGTTTTTTCATCTCCAACAGCCAGGGCTCAAGGTAAAAGGAGTTCACAAAAGAGAAGTTGGAAAAATTCATCATGGAACAAAGAAAAAATGAAAATAATATAATAATTTTTACCTATCTTTTCACTGTCTTCTTTCTACAGCCAAAATCATAAAACTCCTCAGTTTCTTAAGCTTCTTCTCCATTTGTATCCCCCTAGAGAGAGACCTTCAAGTCTTTACAAGTAATTCTTCTGCCTTTCTCTGTATAAGGTGCTCTCTATAATCCTGCTTATAATATTTGCTGCTCTTTCTCTATTCAAGGCATCATTATATTTCTACTATACCTCAAGAATTTTTCTACCACCTATTCCAGAAACAGGTTTTGGTATGGCTTTTCCTCCATATTTTTTTTCACTTTTTTGTTCAGTGATCTTGCATTAGTTGCCGGCATTTCACAGAAAATGTTTTTTCTGAGAGCTATCATGATATGGCCTTCTAAAACAAAAAAACTTTACAGGTGCTTAGGTCCAGATTCATCTTGTGCATCATTAGACACAGAACTGAGTAGCCTACCCTCTGAACAGAGCTGCCCTATGGACTCCAGCAGCTGACAGAAAAATAGCATTTTTGAGGATCTGATTTACCATATGAAGGTGTCCATGTCATTGCACTGGCAATAGACATACTGTGGTTAGTCACTTTGTTTTGGTCCCAAAAGTGAGATAGAATGAGTCTAGGTCTGCATTTGACATATTAATGTGTGGTAAATAACTACATTATTGCACTGAGCTAGTCCATTTATTCTGTTAAAATAGTCTCAATATTATTGAGATCATATATAATACTAATACAGTTCAGTATGAACCTCATTACAAGGAAGAAGGAAGAGAGAAATTTTCCTAGGCAAGGATTAAACATAGACATATAGAATGTGAAATATTAGCAAGCTGGTAGCTTGGAGGAGGCATATTCCCAATTTTTCAAAGTAACAAGTGAAGTTAGAGTTTCCCACAGTGAAATAAATGCTATCTGCATTACCCATATGTCATGCTCAATTTTTTTCCCCATTAAAATATGTGTGAAAATTTCACTTACAGACATTCTAAATGCCACCTAGAAACAGCAATGCTGTGAGTGAGATAGAGGCAGAAAGGGCAGGTTAAGCACATGGAGAAGGTAGCCAGAGGGCAAAGTCCTAGCAAACGAAGAAAACATCTATGTAAATTAATTAAAGAATTTTCTTTCAATTTTTCAACTCTGTCCTGTTTTCACCTGAGATTTTATTATTGCTACTCAGTTAAACAGCTCTAAAATTAGCACAGTTCAACAGCTATCAACTTTCTCTTCTGCTACAAATGCTTTTTATATAATTAGGCAAATTTTCCAGGAGATATTTGAGGAAATGACTTGAGATTAAAGTGACGCACAAGACCACAGACAAGAGAGAGATGAGTAAGAACATGTCTATCTAGAGCATCATTCATTGGTTCTGGATTCTGCGCTGTTTTCAACCCCTCAGTTGCTTTTTCTCTGACTTTGCTGTTTACCAAGGAATTCCCCGAGAAAGAAATGAATATCTGTTTTTCATTTATACTAGATAAGGACTCTCAATATCAACTTTCCTCTTAGAATGTCTTGAAGCAGGGGAAGACACCAACAGGTTTATCGGAGTTTACAGTGCCAGGTTCTGCTATGTTCACAGAATATTTAGAGGCTTGAGAGAGCTTTAAAGTTTTGGAAAAAAAAATCATTTTTCAACTAAAACCATGATGATTTAATTCAGATTGTGTTAGGCTATTGCCATTTCAGAGAGGAAAAACGGATATTCATAGAGAATGTCTCCTGCTTTTCCGTTACTCTCAGTGCTATATATCCCTTGAATTATATAGTATAAAATACAGTATTGCAGATCTGATGGCCTTGAAATTTATTTGCACAGATCGATCAAAAATGAATGTCAGAAAATCATCTGTCATTCACAGCTTGAAATGTCTTTTAAAGGTTTTTTAAACCTTTTAGGTTGATGAGAACTTTACATTTCTCTCTCACAAGTTGACCGGTTACATGGATCTTTCTGATATCACGGTTGAATTGCTGCAGTACGCTTGATTGTGTGCTGCCAAAAAGGTTCATCCATCACCTGCAGCTAGAGCAGATTTCAGCAGAGTAAGTGTTTGCAGGTGTGGAATGGGGGATTCTGCTGCACTTCAGGTTTGCTATATGAACTCAGTATAATGTGTTAAGTTTATTTTTTTTCTGCATAGTGTCTGTCTCTAAAATCTTCTCTGCAAAAGCCCAAGGCTTTGAAAGTTTCCCCAGGTGTCAGATCCAGCAGAGGAGTTCTGGTGGTGAATCCACATAAGTCATAGCTCTCCCTGGGAGCTATGTGCTTCCCTTAGCTCAGTCTATCTGCAAACACTGCATGAACACCTGGTGTGAGCCTTCCTAAACATTCCTTCACAAAGAACTGAATCAAATCTGCCTCTCTACCAACACTTTGCAGGTTTTTGATTGAAATAGGTCTTGTATTCTTAACTCTTACTAGCAGTGATTATTTCCTTTAAAGAGGTTTGAGACATCCTTTTTGAGGGCTACCATACGGAAAGAAACCTGCTTAATTCATGTAGTTTAAAACAAATAATGATAAAAGTGGTGTATTGATTTATTAATGACACAGAATCAACAAGGAATGAGCAAGATATAATTCAGGTCCAATATGAGAAGTGTAACAGATAAATAACAATAATAGACACAAAAAAAATGTTGATGAACACCTTTGCAAATACCTTCTACAATGAAATGTCTCCAAAAGTCTAATACTCTCCACCATGTATTCACAGTTACCCGCAGTAACCAGCCATGTGGGTCACTACGCCCTTTTCCCCTTCAGGGAATGCTCCCTACAGCTGCAGACGTCTCCTTCCCTGAAAGATGTGGGTGCCCCAGCTCTGTGCCTTTCCCCCCACCTCCAGCTATCCATGACCAGCTTGAGAGCACCCTGTGGATTTCACAGGCAAAAAAGCATGAGTCTTTGCATGCTGCACCCTGCACTGTTGCTCCACTCACTGCATGTAGGCTACTTGTAGTGTCCAATGGAGAACAAAACAATACTCTTTCATTAGACAACAATTTTAATTTGAAACTCTTGATATTTGAGGATATTTCCTACTCTGAGGGACTCTACAACGTGAATCTCAAGTGTCCGAGCAACCTCAAAGTGAATCACAGTGTTCAGAATTCTCAGGAACCAATCTACTTTCTATTATCATCAAGTAATTGTTTTCACAAAGAATGTTGTGCATTGAAACCAGAAATTTCTGGAAAGACAGCCTTAAATATCTGAAAATTAAGACTTTAATAATCTGAAAATTAATTTAATATCCTGAATATGGGCTTTGTGTTCCTGTTCCACTGAATACAAAAATACAAACAGAAACAGCCTTCCATGTCAGGTGAAGTTTATATACTGCCTTTATTTATTTATTTCTGATTGACAGAACATAATTAGCATGGGAAATTCTAATCTAAGATTTTCTACAAGCAGATCATGCTACAGTTTCTGGGAGTATAAATGTACATAGCTCTGTTTTCTTTTGAACTGATTATTTGTATCAGTAGGAAACAGTTATATTAATTTACTTCAGTCATATCCAATATACAGATGTTGTATTGTGTCTTGTATTATCTCTGTTCTGTAATGGTTTTACCCTTGTACCCCTGTTTTCCCCCCATGGTTTGTCCCAAGTTCTGTCCCTCCTCCCCCAGGTCAATCCTCTCCAGTCTCCTCCCTGGACCCCTGTCTGTCACTCGTCCTCCCTTCCCCTCTGTCCAGAACCTTCCACCAGGGGCGTCGAGTGATTAGCCGAAGGCCAGGGTCCTCCCCCTGAGTGTTGCCCAGTTTGTAGCCCCCTATGCCTGTCTCTCCAGTTTCCCCTCCCCCCCGTTCCCCCATTGATTGGTGGGTGAATCCCTCTCTTGTTTACACCCCTCTTTAAAAACTGTTACAAGGGCTCAGTCTGCGCTCCCTGCAGCTGGTCTCCCTGAGGGGCGGGGCTCCTTGGAGTCTCTCAATAAGCCTTGCATTGGACGCCTGCACCGAGTTGGGTCTTTATTCCTCCACCATCATCTGCCAGCTGCTGCTCTGCATTAGGGCTAACAACCCTAGCTGCCCTCCTGTACCCCAGGGCATGGGAGAGTGTCGCCCACTGTCCACCGTGTCAGAGCTGGCCGGGAGTGACTTGGTGGTCACCAAGAGGCACGCAGACAGCTTGGTGCCCAGTGTGTGGCTGAGAACACCACCGGACCCCACGGAAGAAGCAGCTGGATTTTCCTCGGACCTTCTCCCGGACTGTCCAGTGATTGTCTCTTGGCCGGCAAGCTACGCCAGTGGGAGCAGACCAGTTTTATTGGGTGGCGCTCCTGGGGACAGGACTAGTAGCTCCTGAGGCACCACAGGGGTCAGTCCCAGGTAGAGGACACTGTCCAGGACCTTTCTTTTCTGCAGGTGGACTTGTGAGTATCCCCTCTTGTTTGTCCCCTTTCAGTGGGATGAGAGTTGTCCTGTGCTTCTGCTTGTGCTCTCTGGGAAGAGAGCCAAGTTTTCACTCTCTATAGAGAAAGCACTAGTTTCTGCTCCCTGGGAAGCGGACCAAGTTTTCACTCCCTGTGAGTTTCTTGGCAGGCTGCCAACTGCAGGTGTTTGTTTTGCTTTCACTTTCTCCCTTGGTCCGTGATCTTACAGGGATACAGAAAACTTTGCATCGAAGCCACAATGGGTGCCCGGCTGTCTGTATCCCAAGAAGGGGTCTTTTTCCAAGCTGTGGGTCTCCTTGAGGGTGAGGGAATTCAATTTTCAAAAGGGATGTTAAACAGTTTGTGAGTTGGTCCTTTCTTTATTTCCCCGACTTGAAAACAGAGAGATGTCAAGATTTAAAATTTTGGGATCTGGTTGGGAATAAATTATTACAAGAGAGAAAGTCAAAGGATAAGTCCAATGCAAAATTTGTTGTATTAGCAATGCATATTAGGAATGTTACAAAATCCAGTCTAGAAATACAAGAACAAGCACACAGGCAAACTGAACCCCAGTCCTCCCTCTCTTAGCCCTCGTCCCTCGCCTTTGTCCCCCAGACTGGGTATTCTGAAGGGAGCAGCCTGCCATTTGGCACAGCATTGCTACTGTGTCCCTGGCTGCCTTCAGATGCCGCGGAACCCCCGCCCAGGTAGTCCTGGCCAGACTTCCCGGGACCCTACCCTTCCCCCTACTTACCCAGTTTGTGAAAACCCGTCCCAAAGACCTGCAGTTTGTTTCAATCTCCCTGATACCCCTCAAAATGTCCCCCTGGAGGTGCAAAATAAAGGACGCCACGTGGCTGTTCCTGCCACTTGCCCTCCTTCTTCCCATAACCCTTTTCGCCCATCTACCAACCCTTTCCTGCCCGTCAACCCCTCCCCTGAAACCTTCCCTTCCGGTGCCCTTCCTTGTTCTCCCACTCCACCCCCTTGCTCTGCCCTCTCAGGGACATGCCCATCATGTGTCCCCTCCCATCGCCCTAGCCACACCCTCCGCCCCATGCTTCCGGTTCTCCCAGGTCTCACGCCCCGCCTTCCGGTTGCCACACTAGGGTTTCTGGAGGGGGGAGTCCTGAGAGCCGGAACCTGGAAGCGATGCCCAGCTTTTCCGCCACTCCAGTTACATACACCCCTTGTTAGGAGGGGGGAGCGCGTGCCCAGTGATCCCCATTTCCCAGCAGTCCACAAAAGAGCTTTGTAAAGATCAAAAGGAATTTGGTAGGGAAAGCAAATATTTTAAGGGACTCCTTAAAGCTACCCTCTCTTGAAGTCCTCATACCTCTTTCCTCAATCCCTCCTGTAACTCATACCCATTACCCCACGACCCCATTTACCTATTTCCTTTACCTGTTAATGCGGGTAGGGGAAAGAGACAAGAGGGAAGCCAAGAAGTTAACATGTGTTGAGGATGAGAAAAACATAACAACCATAATAACTGATCTTACTATTCATATTTTTGCCAGTGCCCACACGGTGTGCACCTGAATTCATCAAGGATCCCTGGCTGGGCCGGTGCGTGTGTGTGTGTGTGTGTGAGTGCGAGTGTGCTGGTGTGCAGCGTGGGGCAGCTCCGGCCGCCTGATGCCGGCCAGGCCACATTTATCCTGATCCCGATCCTGGTGCGGAGGAGCTGCCTGCTGGCTGCCCGTCACCACTCGCCAGCCAGTTGTCAACCAGAAAGATTTAGAATAGTGAGAAGGTTGTGACCATCAAGGGGGGATGTTAGCGTTGCCTTCCTAAGACTGGAGGATTGAAAAGGAGAAAGGACCAGAACTGTTTGATCCAAGCTACTTTTGACTGCTGGCGCAACCTGCTGTACCCTGGTGGTGGTGGAAGAACAAGGCAGTCGTTCCTGCTTGGTTCTGTGGTATCACCACAGCAGGATCACCATGAATGTAACAAGTTTATTCTCCTTCACCAGCCCGGCAGTGAAGAGGCTGTTGGGGTGGAAGCAAGGGGATGAAGAAGAGAAATGGGCAGAGAAAGCTGTTGATGCATTAGTGAAAAAACTGAAGAAGAAAAAAGGTGCTATGGAGGAGCTGGAAAAAGCACTAAGCTGTCCTGGTCAGCCTAGCAACTGTGTCACAATTCCTCGTTCCTTGGATGGCCGGCTGCAGGTGTCGCACCGGAAAGGGCTCCCACATGTCATTTACTGCAGAGTGTGGCGCTGGCCAGACCTGCAGAGCCATCACGAACTGAAACCTCTGGAATGCTGTGAGTTCCCATTTGATTCAAAACAGAAGGAGATTTGCATCAATCCGTACCACTACAAGCGAGTAGAAAGTCCTGTTCTTCCTCCAGTGCTGGTTCCGAGGCATAGTGAGTACAACCCCCAGCACAGACTCTTGGCACAGTGCCACAACCTGGGGCAAAACAAGCCCCGCATGATGTACAATCTGACGTTCCCTTTCCAGCAGCCCAACAGTCACCCGTTCCCTCAGTTGCCCAGCAGCAGCTACCCCAACTTACTTGGAAGCAGCAGTAACACCTATCCACATTCTTCAGCCAGCTCAGACTCAGGAAGTCTTTCCCAGATGCCAGCTGATACTCCCCCACCCACTTACCTGCCTCCGGAAGATCCAATGACATGTGATACCTTCCAGCCCATGGATACCAACATGATGGCACCTGCAATTCCCCCTGACGTGCACAGAGGAGGTGTCCAGGCTGTTGCTTATGAAGAGCCGAAGCACTGGTGCTCTATTGCCTACTATGAGCTGAACAACCGCGTCGGGGAGGTGTTCTACGCGTCCTCCACCAGCATCCTGGTAGATGGCTTCACTGACCCCTCAAACAACAAGAACAGGTTCTGCCTGGGGCTGCTCTCCAACGTCAACCGCAACTCCACCATGGAGAACACGAGGCGGCATATTGGCAAAGGTGTCCATCTTTACTACGTTGGAGGGGAAGTGTACGCTGAATGTTTGAGCGACAGCAGCATCTTTGTGCGAAGTCTGAACCACAACTACCACCACAGGTTCCATCCCGCCACGGTCTGCAAAATCCCCAGTGGCTGCAGTCTGAAGATTTTCAATAATCAAGAGTTTGCTCAGCTCCTAGCTCAGTCTGTGAACCAGAGCTTTGAGACAGTGTATGAGCTTACTAAGATGTGCATTCTCCAGATGAGTTTTGTAAAGGGCTGGGGAGCTGGATATCATCGCCAGAATGTAACGNCCCCCTGACGTGCACAGAGGAGGTGTCCAGGCTGTTGCTTATGAAGAGCCGAAGCACTGGTGCTCTATTGCCTACTATGAGCTGAACAACCGCGTCGGGGAGGTGTTCTACGCGTCCTCCACCAGCATCCTGGTAGATGGCTTCACTGACCCCTCAAACAACAAGAACAGGTTCTGCCTGGGGCTGCTCTCCAACGTCAACCGCAACTCCACCATGGAGAACACGAGGCGGCATATTGGCAAAGGTGTCCATCTTTACTACGTTGGAGGGGAAGTGTACGCTGAATGTTTGAGCGACAGCAGCATCTTTGTGCGAAGTCTGAACCACAACTACCACCACAGGTTCCATCCCGCCACGGTCTGCAAAATCCCCAGTGGCTGCAGTCTGAAGATTTTCAATAATCAAGAGTTTGCTCAGCTCCTAGCTCAGTCTGTGAACCAGAGCTTTGAGACAGTGTATGAGCTTACTAAGATGTGCATTCTCCAGATGAGTTTTGTAAAGGGCTGGGGAGCTGGATATCATCGCCAGAATGTAACGAGCACTCCATGCTGGATAGAGATACGTCTCCATGGTCCACTTCAGTGGCTGGATAAAGTACTTACTCAGATGGGCTCTCCTCATAGTTCTATTTCTTCAGTGTCTTAAAAGGTTCCAGGCTCCTGGATTTTAGAAACAGTTGAGCCTTACATTTACTTGAAAGATTTATGAGTCAGACACACGTTTTTTTTTCTTTCCCCCTTCTCATCTGGCAACAGCTGAAAAAGACGATTTGATAGATGCAAACTATGATCAAGGACATCAAGCAGGAGACTGCAGGCTGGATAGATGGACTTTTCAAAGGATGGGGACTCTCAAGCTGGGTCGGGTCAATTTTGAAGACTGTACTTTTGGTTTTGTTTATCCTTCTCATAATTTCGATCAGTTTTGGGGTGACCAGGAAAATGATTTCAAGACTAATATCAAGTGCTACCTCCCCCTTGGAGGTCAATCAAGTAATTGTTCCCACCGCTCCAGAGGAAAAAGAATGGACTTCGTCAGCACCAACAAACTAACCATGGTTTGCAGACAGTTATCCAGAGTCTGAATATCAACCCCAAACTGAGTTTTCCTCTTTTTAAAGCATAAAGTTACTCTTCTTTTTTTAAACGAAAAGGGGGAGATGTTGTATTCTATTTTGTATTATCTCTGTTCTGTAATAGTTTTACCCTTGTACCCCTGTTTTCTCCCTATGGTTTGTCCCAAGTTCTGTCCCTCCTCCCCCAGGTCAATCCCCCCCCAGTCTCCTCCCTGGACCCCTGTCTGTCACTCGTCCTCCCTTCCCCTCTGTCCAGAACCTTCCACCAGGGGCGTCGAGTGATTAGCCGAAGGCCAGGGTCCTCCCCCCAAGTGTTGCCCAGTTTGTAGCCCCCTATGCCTGTCTCCCCAGTTTCCACTCCCTCCTGTTCCCCCATTGATTGGTGGGTGAATCCCTCCCTTGTTTACACTCCTCTTTAAAAACTGGTCAGGGGCTCCTTGGAGTCTCGTAGTAAACCTTGCATTGTACCCCTGCATCGAGTTGGCTCCTTATTCCTCCACCGTTGTCTGCCAGCTGCTGCTCTGCATTAGGGCTAACAACTCTAGCTGCATTCCTGTACCCCAGGGCATGGCAGAGTGTCCCCCACCATCCGCCGTGTCGGAGTTGGCCGGGAGTGACTGGGTGGTCAAAAAGAGGGCACGCAGACATACAGAAATCCAAAGAGTATCTAATTCATTAAGTTTAAAACATAAAAGAAAAATTTCTGAGATTTGTGGGCCAAATCGAACTCTGTTTTGAGACAAATACACATAAAGCTGCCCATGTACCAGAAGAAATCACAATTTATATGTTTTATTGTAGGTGTAAGATTAAAGTGAAGAGATAGTGCAGCAAGTATAATAACTTATAATGAATATTTGTATGACAGTGTTTAGTAATACGGGGGAGTATTTTTCAACTGGATTTCTAGTACGTGCAGTCCTGCTTCATGTTAGTGTGCAAACCAGTTTCAGTTTATTCTCATGTTAAATGAGTTTACCTGTTATTTATCACTTGCACTGGTTTTTGAACAATGTATTTGATATATATTCTTTTAAATTTAAAAACGTATTTACCTTGCGCTTTTAAATTTAAATACATGATGAAATCTATGAGATCTCCACTGAGTCATTGGAGACTGAATTTGACATTGTGGACTAAGTTCAGAGGTGTCATAAATTGATTTGTAAGTAAGTTGTGTATAAACTGGTATAACAAATATGCTGGAAGACATCTAGTATAGACATCAAGCAATTTCAATCAAAAAGAATCAGCAAATGTGTGCAAAATATAAATATTAATTTGGAGAAGCAAGATATATTCATATATATGTTTATATAGTTCTATTCCTCTCTTACCTCATCATAAGTGTTAAAGAATTTGTATATCCTGACTTTACCTAGAGAGCAAGCCAAGTGATTTAAAACAGAGTAATCATTTGCTAGGAGACAAATATTGAGGAGACTGTGTTTGAAACAGATCAAGGAGAGGCCTTGTGCTAAATTTAGATAAGCTAAGGTTAAACCCTATTGATCAAACATTATGGCTTGAGAGAGTGATTATGAAAAGGTTTTATATAATTAGTATTGTATAAGCTCAGTAGAAAGGACTGTTAGAAAGGAAGCTATCGGAAGTTATACTGACAGGCTTTGTAAATGCTGTGCAAGTGTTTGATTTGCCTTTGAATGACTTTGTCCATCTCTGCAAAAGGGTTCTTTGATACTGAGAAGAATATTATGCTATCCTATCTAATTCTAAAATAGTTTTGGAAAAATTATTGCAAATAATCCTTGTTTATAATGCACCATATGATGTTACGAAAACAATCAATAGTAACAAAACATGTAGGATCAGCTGTAGATATTGTAGGAAAATTTTGACAAAAATCAGAGAATAATTGCCAATTAAAAGTGTAAACATTTCTGTATGGTATTTCTGTTCAGCTGTTCTATTTGAGGAACATAAAACATGACTAACTACATCAGCAGGTGCGGTGTAGGTGTAGTGCAATTATACGTTGACATTTTTGCTGAAGCCTACAAAGTATTATTTTGTACTGGCTACCATTCTAGATGTAGACCTGATTAAAAATAATTGAAGGATCAGTTGTGTGTTAAAAATACTTTTTCCTCCAACTAGAAATCTTAGCAAGGATTGATTGTTCAGACAGAAATATGAATTTCAATCTGAGAAGAAGTATTATAGTAGTTTTAAGATTTTTATTTCTGTCTTATTGTACAGTTTTTTGTTCTAATGACAAATGTTTCTAAATTTATTACCAGTTGTGGCTTTTTGTATGTTTCCTATTGGATATTAATTTTAACAATTGTTTGTAATATTGTGAATACTGTTAGGTCAGTGGCTGGTTAAGTGACTCTCATTTACCAGCAGTCCTTGGCTAATGATATTGACTCGTGGTTGACTGGAAGTTAGCAAGTGTAACACCCGTATACAAGAAAGATTGTGAAGAGGGTCTGGGGAAACTCTCAGACTGACCTCAGTGCCAGAAAGGTCATGGATCATCCTGAGTGCCATCTTGGGGTATGTACAGGACAACCAGGGAATTGGGCCTAGCCATCATGGTTTGTTAAGGATTTATGACAGGCAGATCCTGTTTCACCAACCTGATCTTCTTCTGTGGCCAGATGACCCACTTAGTGGCTGAAGGCAACATTACAGGTAACATGATGAGAAGAAATGGCCTCAAGTTGTACCAGAGGAGATTTAGTTGAATGTTAGAAAAAATTTCTTCGCTGGAAGAGTAGACAGGCAATGGAACAGGGTATCTAGGGAATTGTGGGAATCATCATCCCTGGGAAGTTTTTTAAAAACACGTGGATGTGGCATTTATTTAGTGTTGAAGACGGCAGTGCTGAGTTAACAGCGTGATAATTTTAGAGGTCTTACCACTCTAAATGATTCTATTACTCTGTGAATTTATTTAGACAGGTTTAATGATTTTCCAGAAGCAAAGCACCTTACCTCTTGCTGTCTTTGAATTCATAGAGTCACAGAATGCTTTGGAAGAAAAGGGTCCTTAAAGATTATCTCATTCCAATCCCCTCAACACAGGCAGGGAAAATATCCATTTGTCCAGGTTGCTAAAAGCTCCATCCAACCTGGCTTTAAACCCTTCCAAGAATGGAGTATCTACAACTTCTCTGGGTAACCTACGCTGGCGCCTCACCACCTTCATGGTAAAGAATTTCTTCCTTATGTCCAATGTAATCCTCTTTCAGTTTAAAGCCATCCCACCATGCACTGTCAGCATATGCCCTTGTAACAAGTCCCTCTCCAGCTCTCTTGTAGGTTCCCTCTAGGTGCTGGAAGGCTCTGAGGTCTTCCCAAAACCTCCTCTTCTGCAGGCTGCACAACCCCAATGCTCTCAGCCTATCTTGTAGCAGAGGTGCTCCTGCTCTCTGATGATCTTCATAACCCTCCCCTGGACTTGCTCCAACAGCTCCATGTCTTCCTTATGTTGGGGCCTCAGAACTGGACACAGCTCTCCAGGTGCAGTCTCACCTGTCTGAACCTGCTGGTTATGATTCTTTTGATGCAGCCCAGGACATGGTTGGTTTTTTGGGTTGCAAACACACTTTGTTGAGTCATGGTTCATCACCCAACACCCCACTGTCCTTCTCCTCAGGCTGTTATTGACCCATTCACTGACCAGACTGTGTTTGTGCTTGGGATTGCCCTGGCCCATTTGTAGAACCTCACATTTGGCCTTGAACTTAATAAAGTTCACACTTGCCCACTTCTCAAGTCTGTCAAGGTCCCTGTTGGTGGCATGTGTGTTGGTTGCACCTACAGCTTGTTGTTGTTGGCAAACTTGCTGAGCTGTCACAGCTGTCACATTACCAAGGCATATTTGAAAAATATAAAAAACAAATTCTTTAGAATTTCCACAAATCAAAAATGAGAACTTGTACTGCCAAATACTAATATTAGGTTCTGCAGCTCTTCACCTTATGTGCTGTATCATAGAAACCATCTGTAGATATGAATGGATGACTTCTAGTAATTGATCGGGGAATGTTAATGGTAATTATGCAGCACAACCTATCAAGGATCTGGATATCCTCAATATCAAGTGTTCTTATAATGTAGAATGATAAAAATAATGAAATATATAAATGAGAAAATTTCCATATTCATTTAATATTCTTTGTTACTAAAAAATCAACAGACAGTCAGATAGGTCTGTAAGCCATTCTGCAGTTAAATATTTTATTTCAAGAAACCTTCTCGTGGATATTTTTTCCTCCATTGAAAAAGTGAAAATTAACTCTTGACTAAGAAAGAATGTTATTTGTCAGGAGTTGTTTTGAAAATTTTTGAGAACTATAGTTGACCCTGTAATAAGAAAGGACATTTTGAACAATAAAGTTCATTTTTCTTTAACGTGAAAGGAAAGGAAACCTTTAAAGGTGACAGCTGCAGAACCGGTTTTGTCAAAGGGTAACAGAATAATATTTTCTTGTGTGAATAATAGCTCTGTTGAGTGGACTGAGACCTCTTCTGACTTTTATGCTCACACTCTAGCCGCTGTTATGTGACTCAGTTTAGCAACTAACATGAATAGTGGTGCCAGCATCAGTAGAGAACAAAACCACAGAAGCTGTCTAAATTGTGATAGCTGGATTATTAGTTGTGTAATACGCTGTGCAGTCATGGGGCTTACATGTAACAGGTAACTAGAACAAAGTTGGTTGTGTCAGAGTTGGTTTAGTGGTCACTCCTTGAGTAACATACTTCAGTAGAAGAGGAGTGATGGGATACTCTCATTCTGTGGGCTGGTACAGGTATTTTAAGCTTTTCAGGCTTTCCAATATGGTGTATGACTACTGGAAGGCAGTTGTCAACGTCTTAATAGTATCCTGTTTGCTAAAAACAGAATGGAAGGAAAAGCAAAAGACAGTTGTGGGTTGATATTCCTGTGCTGTACTGTTAATACCCCCAAAACTGATTAAAGATAAAACATGCAAATAAAGCTGTACTTGTCAGACACAGGGTCTATAACTGAGTTAAAGAGTGGGACTGGATTGATGGAAGGCATGAATTGGGGGGAGACTGTAAGTGGATTCAGTATAACCAAATGGTCGAAGATGAGTCTTGTGAAGTGAGTGATCTGGTACATTTTGGCCTGAGGGACAATGCAGTGTTGGCTTGCATTAGATTATTAAGGTCAAAACACAAGTATGTCCATATGCTTCTTTTGCTAGCATCCTAGCAAAGTCATTCTCTAGCATTTGTTTTGCCTGTGAAAGCTAACAGCATTCCAGAAAACACTCGGCCGTGGTCTGGGTTACTGCAAATCAGGAGTAATTTCCAATGGTTTTGTTCTTGGCTCAGGCGTGGCCGTTCTCCTTTACAGAAGAAAGTTTAGGTATGTGGAGTCATACTAGCTCATGTGGCCTCTGGACCAGATAGTAATCACCCAAATCCTGCTCTTTGTCACAATCCTTAACTGAGCTACTGGATTTTGATATTTTCACAGCCATGGAGTAGATGAGAGAGTGGTATCTCCATCCAAGACATAATTTATTCGGAGAGTATATATGTAAGGGTTATAAATAGTGATCTGCTCTTTGGTGTCTATGCCTTCCTTCAACCTCAGTCAGTCAGTTAATAGAGAGTCAACCACTAGGCAATTAATTTCCTTAGTTGACATATATTTATTGTGAGTCTAGTCAGCACACTCAGAATCATCCTTCTAAAAGAAGTTTGAGCTTCTGAAAGGTAATTGAAAGGCAAAGGAAAAAAGTATTTTTATTCCTGAACCAAAATTCCAAATCCAAAACCTATTAAATTGTACAGACTGAGTACGTGCATTCTTTTCAAAGGACTTTTCTACAGAAATATTATCTTATCCTTGGAATGTCTCTTTAGAGAAACATTTACCTTAAACAAATAATGTAGCACACTTATTTATGTTGTCACACTATTTCGAAAAGCATCTTGTCTGGTAATTAATGATTCTACTTCATTCTAGTAGTAATAATAATAATAAAAATAAACACTCTCTTGTTTAGTAGTCATTTCTTCTGCCTGTGTTCTCAGAGCTTATAGTAAGCATTTACTGTTTTAGAAAGTGACAGTTCAAATCTAGCACAAACCCAAGTGGCACTAACAAGCAAATTGTTTCCATTTGTGAAACCTATTGTAGTAATTGCTACTGACTCCAGAGACATTCCCTAGGCAAGAGCAGTAATGATAATTTGGTAGCTTTCTTTTAAGTAGACTTCGTTTACAGCAGCTGGCAGATATTTCTGCCTTCAGGGCTGAGGAGAGGTTTATGGACTACGGTAATAGTTTCCCACTTTAAATTTTTCAAAAGTGGTTGCTTTAGTAGTGAGCAAAACCCACTGTATTTTGCAAATGGTATTTCTTAATTATCAACGGCTATCAACACTGATTCTTTATGAGGCTCCCAAATATACACAAGACAAAACTCTTGTCAAAATTCCAATACATTATTAATTAGGTTTCATATTAGAAAATCATGGAATCATTTATGTTGGAAAAGTCCTTTAAAATCATCAAGTCCAATTTTTAACCCAGCACTTTTAACATACTATTTCTTGATATTGGAGCAAGTATAGCAGGGATACCCATCTCCTGCAGTCCTTTATGTAAAGCAAATACAATTTCTATGCACTTTCCTTGAAAGTCTAGTCTCTAGGCCCTTTACCAGTTTCATTGCCCTTCTCTGAACATGCACTAGTGCCTCAGTGTCCTTTATTTGTGAGCATCATCTTTTGAAGATGAACACAAGATTAGAGGTGTGGCCTCACCAGTGCCAAGTGCAGAGGGACAGTCATTGCCCTGGATCTGCTGGCCATGCTATTGCTGATACCAGCCAGGATGCCACTGGCCTAGGACTGCTCTATTTCCATTTGGAGGACCGTGCTTTATATGTCACAGCTGTTGATGACAATAACTTGTTATTTGTTATTCACTGCATAGACTGGAGCATCAGAGAGCCTTATTTGAGGAGCAAGACCAAGTTGTAAAGTGCAGTGTAGAGCAAAAGTCTCTGAGTTGAATAGTTTATAAAACAATATGAGGACCAGTAGACAGTTAACTGATGCTTTTACCCTTTTCTGTTTTGATTTAAGAACTTATGCATTGTTAAGAGATTGGGACTCTAGGATCCTAGTTTAGGTTGATGATAAAAAAAAAGTTGGATTGGCAAAGGATCTTAGTATAGTGTGTAAATCTGTACCTATTCATAAAGAAAATGTAAATTTGAAATCTGGCTTTTAATTTATACTTAAACCATTTTCAAAGTAGACAAAAATTCTCCTTTTGGAGTTCTAGTCAATGACCCTTGTCGGTCCCTTCCAACTCAGGGTATTGCAGAATTCTATGATGGTGATATGCTCCTATAATTTTTCGAAATCTGATTCTAGGTCATCTTTCCCATGCACAGGAGTCTTCATTGAGAATGTGGAATGTTTGTTGCAGTCAGTTGCCCATTCCTGCTGCACTTACTACTCAAAACCAGATACAAGTATGTATGTCAAACCTTCTTTGTGAGGGCTAAGCTTTGAGTTCTGTTTTCATGTATATGTGCTAATATAGCAAATTAGAAAGAGTTCTATAAATAGCACAAAAAAAGATGTACAACTGAGAAAAGTGAGAACAGGAATATAAAGCAGTCTAGAATATGATCTGTTTATTTTATCAAAACCATTGTGTTAGAAATTTTGACACTGATTTATAAGAACCAAACCAGCTGACAATCTACATTACAAGAATTATTGATAAAAAACAGTGCAGAGAGAAATCTTAACACCCCTCCTGTCCTCACTAAAAGACAAGTGTAGGTGGCTCACAACTGAGTGGAATGAGGCTCACAATGAGTAAATTAATTAATAGACCAATGTCATTGCTAAATGTCATTGGTTTCTTTTTTTTTTCTTTTTTTTCATGATGCATATAAAGCAGAAACCACTTCCCAGCTCATTGTGTTTACTTTTGTTCTATTACATAAATAAACCCCATGGATTCTCAGTTTAGTAAATGTACTGAAAAAATATTTTGGGCATCCCAGTGTTTTCCGCTGAAAAAACTAATTATTTCTTGAAATTGGAGTGAGTATAGCAGGGATGCCTACCTCCTGCAGTCTATTATGTAAAGGAAATACTGGAAAAATAATCCTTTCAAGGAAAGTACATAGAAATTGCCATTTCATATCTTTATACCCCAGTATTTCTTGCGTTGTTTTGTCTTTGTCACATCCTTTTCCACTGAGTACATCGAGTGCATAGAGACTGGAATTGCAATGGAAGAAATTATTAATTGCAAGAAAATTATCAATTCATTTCTCAACAAAGTTTGTTTCTCCTATTCGTTTGGACTCAGAGGCAATTGAAGACAACATTTGCGATTTTTAATCATATAATGCCTAGCAATTAGAAGGACTAAGACAGTAATTATTAAAAATTCTAGATCTAGAGAGAACCTTTAATAAAGATTCAACTTTTTTACTGCAGTAAAAGGGATGTAATGTGGAATGTTTGAAACAGACTACAGTGACTCCAGTTACTTTCTGGTAACTGGGGTATTATGTATGGGAGAATATGACACAATTTTCTACTTTCCTTCTTTTACTTCAGTACCTCAGAGAATTTCCTAATTGCTCTTCCTGTTAAGTGGAAATCCTGAAATAAACTGTGTTGCAGTCAAAATTATTCTTAGAAAAACAGCAAACTTCAAAGTTAGCACAGTGGGATCAGCAGCACACCACTTTCAGAAAAGTTACATATAATAATGTAAAAGTCACTGACATACTATATATTTAACAACTGAAAGAAAAATTCTGGCTGACTTAAAACAGAATTCTGGAAGTAAAATAGTTCTACTTTGTGAATTATTTACAGGAATAAATCAGTGTTGTCTGACAGCCTGATGTGAGGGTACTGAATATATGTATGCTGAATATATTTGCTATATAATATATTTACTATATATTTACTATATGTGATATATATTTTTTATTGTGATCGCTTCTTCTTGATACTAAATTATTAAAAAGCCATTTGTTTTATATTAAATAATTGAAGCATGTCAGAATTTCACGTTGATACTGTAGGTATGTCATATTAATATCCATGGGTGTGAATATTAGCTGTGTTTCTTTCAACTCTTGACACAGAGAATTGGGGCTCCTTCAGGACTGCTTTACAGCTGTGGGTTTATTTAAACTCTGTGAGGACTCATTTTCATGCCAGCAATTCACCTTACTCATCATTCCTCTGTGCTGTCCCTTCTTCATTACTGTCAGTGAATTCTGGTGTCTTCCTAAGCTGTATTTTCCTTAGTCTGGAAAATGACTTATTTATGCCTTCTTCTTCACCATTGGTTTATTATGTCTTCTTCTATACAGGTGTTAGATCATGAACCTCTAACACATCTAGTCCCTGTTTATTACCAGGTTGCATTTTCGCTTTGTTCTGTCTCAGGATGCACGCCTATGGTATTCAATGTAAATTCAAATGTTACCTATGTCAAAATGATCCACATTCCCTGAGCACTATTCTGGATTTCCTTTTATTCATCTCCAGTGTATTTCATTTGACATATTTGTTCAGGAAGACTACCATATGTTATCTGTGATATTTTTTCCCAGTGTATGGTGTACAAGAAGTTATTTAGTACAGGCCTCTGCAAAAGAAAAAAAAAAGTACAGAACTGTCAGCTTGAAATCTTAAAATCTTCTGTTGCTCCTGTTGTTCATTTGGACTTGGATAGTGTGGGTGGCACCTGGGGGCTGGTTTGTTGCTGTCTATAAAAAGATGTGCCTTTTACTTTTTTCATGTAGCACTGCTACAAGAAAATACATTGAAAGATTCAGATGAAGATTGAGTACTTGTATTTTTATCATTAAATATCTACATGATACCAGTGGCAGTCAACCTACCTTGCTGGGCTGACCTTATTCAGTTTACCTCTGAGTGGAATTGCAATTCCTTGTCCCTCCCTAGGTTACTGTGTTGGTAAAAGAAATGTGTATAAATAAATTTGCAGTGAAAAAGTCTTACCTTTTAAGTACTGAAGACTCATCCTTGGTATTAAGCTGTGAGAGGCTGGACTAGTGACACCATAATTCAACTTTCAGAATCTGCAGCCTCTGACAGTCAAAAAGTGAGGGACACGCAGCCTGGTTTGTCAGATACCCTGAAAGGGGCAATGCCACCTCTGGAGCACAGTCTGCTTTTCCTCTCCCAACCTTTTTCCCCAGATATTCTGGTTTATTGCTGAAAGTATTCAGGCAGTGACTGAGTAGAATTCTTCCAAGAAGGTTATGTTTTTTTCTGTCCTGTATCTTGGATGGGTCAGAAAGCCTCTGAAGATTACCAGTGGCCTTTTGTTTCTAACTCAGCTTTGCAGCTCTAGCTTGTGAAGCCATTGTAGACAGCGAAACACTTCCAAGTTTTATAACTTTCGGCAAAAGTGTTTCAAGTTAATTTGTCTTCACTTCCGTTTTCAACACGTGGTCCTGAAATTTTTTGACATTCATCTACTCAAGACTTAGAGCTCAGAGTATTAGATTATATGATTAAAGGCTAATGCCCATAAACAAAAAGATTTGTGAGGATCAGGGCAACTGTGGCAGGTAGAGGGACCCCAAGAAGCTAAGAACTGGTGATAGAGTATCATGGCCTGGTGCTTCCAGCACCTTCCATGGTGAGTAATGAACCCCTGGAGCTAATGGGGAACTCACCAAGATGAGTCAGCCCAAGGAACTGCCTCTTCTGAATGCCGTGCAGAATACAGGGTACAGGGACTATGATGGAATGCAGGGGGAAATGTATTTTGGGATTCAGATTAATAAATCTGATATTTATTATCAGATACTTTATATTTAGGAATTTTGGGATGGTGTGAAACTTTTATAATGGGATGTTTTGTGAATAGAAAAAAGGAAACGAAAGGGTGGGGATTGACTGTACTGGAGAGAAATAAGTGGGTAAAGAAAGAAAGGGTAAAGGCCAGTTGACTATAAGCAGGGGTTGTCCGCTATGTTTGTCTGGCTAAGCCCTGTGCTTTATCACTGCAACCTGTCTTATATTCTAACTAAATAATTTTTTTTTTTTTAATATATGTAGATGTTACAGAAATTCAGTCTGGGCTGGTTGGTGATTAAGACATCTGATAACCAGCAAATGAGGTGGGACCATGAGTCTCAGAGGCTTAGGAACCTGAGGTTATAGGAAGTCAGGAAGACCTAGGTCTTGGAGAGTGCTACTGGGTAGATTGCATGTCCAAGACCCTTACTGTGTGTAAATTCCACTAACATAGTTTGATCTGATCAGCCACAGAGAAGGGCCAGGGCTGAGCCTTTCACACTGTTCATGTTTGTGCAGGTGTTCTTTGTGTTTAAATGTGTCGCTGTTATGGATGCATGAAATGAGACTCTAACATTTCTTAAGATCAGAAGGCTTAACTTTATTGTAACACGGCGTCTTTTTATACCACCACTCGCAAACCATTATTTGATTGGCCAGGTGGCACAGCGCCTCTCTGCCACCGCTTGGGCTGAGGCAGAGAACAATGTTTTGAGAATGAACAGTAAAGGAAAAGTAAACAAAAGGGATATTTGTAAAATAAGAGAAGTTTACAAAAAACCTTTATCAGTCCATTGCCTGAGAACATGAAATTCCTCACAGAGCTGTCCTTGGAAAGGCAAGCAGCTCTCTCCTGGGAAGGCCTAAAGCCTGTTCGGAGATTTCTCTTAAGTCGTACTGAAAAACCAGCCCCACAAAATGGATGCCATAAAATAGGCTTTATTCTCTCTGTGTTGGTCTGTGTATCCAGCTGTGTGTTTATAGTATGTATGTGCATACAATTGCATGTGTACATGTTGGGTTTAGCCTTGACACTGCCTGCACCAGGGGGTAGGGCACTGCCACTGCCTCACATCTTCATGGCTAGGTCAGGAGTACTTTCTAGGAGGGTCCTGTCGGCCTCTGTGTTGGGCAGTCTCTAATACAGAGACACTAAAAATTAGTCTGTGTCCAACAAGCATGATCTGCTTGTAATTTGCAGCCCTGAGAAAGTAAAAACCCTCACAGTTCCCATTTGATGTAATTTAATCAATGCATTCCATTAATATTTCAATTTTTAAGTCTACTTTTTTTAAAAGTGGTCTCTATAACAACTTGAAACAAAGTATGATATACTCATGTTTGGCAAAATTCAGGTGATGATGCCAAACAGGAGTAAACCTGTTTGGTTTACAACACAGATCTGCAACAAAGACAGAAAGAAACAGAAAAATGGGAAGTATGATTTTTTTTTTGTAATGGTGTAAATCACTTTTCATTAGCCCACAGCAGATACAAATCTATTAAACGTCTAAATTTTTTTTGTTGTCTTTTATAAATGTAGATAAAGTTTGGACCATTCCTACCTAGTTTGTTCTTTTTCTGTCTGTGTTGAGCTCATAGGGTCTGGAGGTCACGTTAACAGTGTGTTTTTGAGCTTCACACAATTACCCTCAACCCTGTAAAGCATTGCACAGCAGGAAAGTATTTATGACTTGTCACTGGGAAAGCCGCTGTCTTCTGCAGCCCTATAGGAGTCCAAGTATAATGCAGTGGTTATGAAGAGTATGAAGGTACAATGTAGGAATAACATATTTAAACATAACATTACTGTGTCTTTGAACATAACTTTTTGCAATCCATATTTTCCACTCAGAAGTTAAGCTGCATGTGTCCTCGGTGGGTTGCTGAAGTAGAAATCCTATTTATCTACTGCCTATTATTTTCTTAGCAAAATTATCATCTTATATCCCATTATTTGGAGGGATTATTAACCTTAACTACTGACATCCAAGGGCACTTCACAAGGTATTACTCACTTAGTCCTCATGTTACCCAACAATTTGTTTTAATTCTTTTTCAAGAACAAACGATCACATAATCTTACATTAAGCTCAAAGTAATTCTTCATGCAATAGAAGTTGTTCAGGTTATATATATGTTGAAATGAATATATATTCACACCATGTGAAAATAAGAAGCCATTAAAGTGATCCAGCATGTCAGAAAAGGGTATTTTGCTCAATAAAATAGCCCTTTCATAATGTGGCAAACAAATGTTAGTATGATAAATGTAGAATTTTACAGTCACTTAATGTCTTTCTAAAAACATTTTTCCACCAACAATATGACTTACATTCCTCCAATAAGAAATGTGAAAGGGATTAAAAACAAAAATTATAAAACTAACGATGAATATCGTTAAAGTAAAGTGTGTTCTCAATTGCTTTGCCCTCACTTTGACATTATCTTTCTAATGTCTTTCTGTTTACAATCTTGCATAAGTGCAAGTGAATCACTTATAAAAGTGATTTCTTGGTTCTATGTTTTGAGTATTTTATATTAAATACCTGTCATAAAGCTGTTATTTCCTTTTTTTTTTTTTCATCTGGGAATCAACATCTATCCTTTGAAAATCTGTTATTTTAGAATTGTAAACCCCAAATTATGATACACTTTCAAAGTGTCAGCATGTGTGCATTTTTCAGGTTAGTTTTGATGTAATGGAAATATGTGAGTATTTCTTTATGTCTCTCTGTGGAATCCATCCTGCCCGTGATTACTCTCACAGCTTTAGTGTCGGAGTGCGTCACACACCGACGGTTCGTCCCAGCTGTCATTGTTCTACAACTAGTCAAGTGAATATCTTATAATGCTAAAGACTCTCTTTAGTTTACAGGCAAATGGAATATCTGTTAGTGATTTTGTCTTAGCAGACCAACAACTTTAGATCTATATCACCTGCCATTTGATTAATTATGTACCTAGGGCAGCTGATCATAGAAATTTTCCACCTTTTCCCCTTAATATTGTATTTGTTCTTCACAATTAGCCATAGTCACTCAATGGTTGGATATGAAGAAGTCAGCAAAGCAAACCTTATCAGGGTGTTAAATACTGGGAAAAATAAATGGAATTTGGTGTATCCAGTACATAAAAGAAATATGACGAAGACATTTTTGAAATTAAAGTTTTACTACTTTGTTAACTTGGGAGAGGTACTATTTCTCCTTTAAAATGCAATTACACTATTTGTGTCAATGACATTGATCCTCTCCTCTTATGATCACCTAATTAATAACATTTTCTCATATTTTTCTTAAATGTATGTTACTTAGATTAACAATGTAGGATTCAGTCATGTTTTTTTTGAGGTTTTTTTCCAGGATACGCATTATATTACATGCTCAGTGACAAAACTCAACATTTTCCTGTTACTATAATACTGATTAGGGAGCATTTTGCAGTTCACTCTGGTCTACCATGAGCAGAATCATTCTGTGAGCCTTTGGGGCAGAGTGTGTTTACTGGTGGTCGGGGAGGTTGCCAAGGGTGAGAAGGATAACTATGGATGAAGGCAGTGCAAACTCAGGGCTGATGAGGGGTAATGCTGCAGTAAGCTGCATTCCATCCTGTGCAGAGAGAAACACCCATGGGCTCAGGCAGCCATCCTGACCAACCTGTGCCTCACCAGAAATGCAGCTTGCTTCAGTGGAAACCTAGAGAAATTTGAGGTAACAGTAAGTAGGAAGAGGGTGAATTATGAGAAGGTTTTTTTAATTACAAATATTTTCCTGGTTGACAACACCTGTTTTAAAATATTTGAATCAACTTGCTGGTTTCTATAGCTCTATAAAAGTCTGCTAGATAACGATACCCATGCTGACTGAAATGAATATTTAACCAGCGCCGCTCAGTTTTCACGCACGGCCTGTCTTTCACCTAAAAATTGAAATGTGTTATTCCTCTAAATAAGAAGAATCGGTATCCTAGACCTATGTCCTGGCTACATATCCATATGCACTCTTGGATTTATCCAGCTAGTAATTTCAGGAGGAGCTCCTAGGGACTGATCCAAGACAATCATAAAACTGGGTGCTTTCTTTTCATTCCTAGATGTCCCTGAACAATCCATCTGAAAGTCTCCTACAAACTGTCCTGCCTTTCTCTGTGATTATGACATACCATACAACAATGCAAAGGATGCCAGTGGAGCACAGAATGTCTCAATATGCAGATGTAGATGACAGGAGGTAATTTGACCTCATAAACAGTACAAAATCCATCTGCTTTACTATCAGAATCATAATCTGCTTTACTATCAGAATGCTTTGCAAAATAGGGGTGCATTTTTTCCCTTTAATAACTTCCTTTCCTTTCAAACTTTTCCTTTTATATTTTTAAATCAAATGGTATTGAAATCCTCCGAACTCCTTATGTGCTCTTTAAATCACCATGGAAAAGGTTTGTATTTCTGCAATATATTTGCTTTTGAAAAATATAGTGTTCCTAAAAACACTACAATAAACATTTTGAAAGCTTTTTTTAACTTTACTACTCTTTCTTCCTAGATGAATTGTTTTGTGAACAGATAACATTGGTGTGAAAACTAAAGCTCTTAAATCAAATTTTTGTAGCACAGATTTGTACATGCTATTTAAAATTTTATTTCCTTCAATGGATACCAAAGCTTCAAATATTAATATGATTTTAATATTACATAGAAAAAGACAGAAGGTTAAGATGCTTTTATACCTTAATATAATTCCTACAAAGTAAGAAATGGTTATGGATTATCAAGGCTTGATGTAGCTGGTGGCACATCAATGAAAAATAACAAATCTGAATGCAATGGCATGAAGAATGCTGAGTTACTCTTTCATTACTCACTCCAATCTCATAACTTCAGTGACATACAAGGCATGAAATACAGTGTCAAAAATATATAGTTCAGAATACAATGCCATTAAATATTTTATCCAATTGGCAACAGTGCTGCAAAGAGACTCAACATTAAACTGAACCCTGTTCTTAAAAAAGATGACATTGCACTGTGCTTTCCAGCTCTTTCTACAGAATAAAGTTTTTTGTCAGCAATTTCTTTTTAAGTAAAGTGAAGCAAGTCTCTCTCTCTTTTTCCTCCTTGTGAATATGCTGCAGAAAGTCTCTACCTCTGGATAGAGTGTAGTCTCTATCCTAGGACATAAAAGAAAACTACTTTCTGTGACTACTGGCATACAGATTTAACTTCTAGTTAGCAATTTTTTCTTATAAGGTAAATTTAGAATATTTTCTTAGCATAATAGACAGTAAGGAAATTCTGAGTTACAAAATGTGATATCTATTCATGCAAGGGAGAGATGACACACACACACGAGTAGTTCAGGATTTCCTTATTTCCTCAGATCACAGAGAATTAAAACTACTCTGTTCTACAACAGATTCTTACTATGTATTGTCTCTGCATTTTTTAAATCTTATTTTGCCAGTGACAGTTGGAACATCTAAGGAATCGCTTTGTTATCTTTAAGTAACAGCCCAATATTTTCTTTGGATTGTCTCTTTTACCCTCTTTTATGTCTCCTACACTTGTGTGAATTATGGGCACCAACAAATTTTAGAAGATTGTACAGAAGCCCTTTAAAATCTACATTGCATCTAGTTCAGATAGAGAGCAAGAGAATAGTGCATTTTCACACAAGTAAATAAACAGATTCTTAGAAATCTGTAGTCAAGATAGCTTGTGTGCAAAAGAGATTTTTAAGAAAGGACTTAAAGGATAGTACTGAGATGACTGATGTAAGTTTAGGGAGAACTTTACCCAAGTGGGAAATATGG
Source organism: Irena cyanogastra (assembly GCA_013397155.1). Taxonomy (NCBI): domain Eukaryota; kingdom Metazoa; phylum Chordata; class Aves; order Passeriformes; family Irenidae; genus Irena; species Irena cyanogastra. The sequence continues at coordinate 168,129 of VWZV01008048.1, read as the reverse complement.
TGTGAGAAAAAGGATTTTGCCTGAAAAATCTGTCCTCAGTGCTATGTAGAATGTCCAGCCTTGACTCTTCCCAGTCAAGCTTACATTGATGAGTGTGAATTTATATAACTTGGTATAACCCAATAATATGAATTCGTATAATCTTTTAACATGTATGGAAAAGAGTTCTTGACTTGCTTACCTGCTCCTATAACCTTAAGTATAGCCACTTAGTGCTTGGGCAGAGAAAAATACAGAAGCTTTGTTCATTTATGTAGCTGGTCACATATAAAATATACATATGTGTGATATACAGGACACTTATAAGTTGCCAGCATGCCTTTTCTGGGGAGCCTTGCCTGACGGGCTGAGGGTGCTTCCACAAGGAAGTAGCAGAGAGGACTCCTGTTAACACCCCTCAAATGCTCACTGTCATCCTGTCTAGGAGCTTTTGTTTGAGCTCTACCCCATTCCAAGGAGCCGTACACATTGCTTCAGGTGTTCATGTAATAGAATTGCAACATGGGTCTTCTCTTGTACTAGCTAGGCACTATCTTTTTATCACTCCTAAAATGTAGGCTCTCATGTCTGTTTACAAAGACATGTAGTGATAGGACAGGGGGAATTGGTTTTAAGATGAAAGAAAGTAGATTAGATGTTACAATAAATTCTTTACTGTGAGGCTGGTGAGGCACTGGAACAGGTTTCTCAGAGAAGTTCTGGATGCACCATCCCTGTAATTATTCCAAGGCAGGTTGGATGAGACTATGAGCAGCCTGGTCTAATGGAAGGTATCCCTGCCTGTGGCAGGGAGCTGGAACTAGGTGATTTTAAGGTCCCTTCCAACCCTTACCTTTCTGTGATTATATGATCTCAAAGCCACAATTTAATTATCCTCATTTATTGGGTTTTTGCTTCCCAACAGCTAGTCATGATCCATATTTCGATGAGTCTGAATTAGTCTACGTCATAGATTATGAGAAGGTGAGGGGGAGTTGGGCTGCATGCAATTGACCAAATTTTTTAAAACTAAGGGTGACTTTGATGGCAGCTTGCTTTGATGGCAGATACAATTTTTGTTGGGTAATGATGGTCTAGCTGGTGTATTGTTCTATATGTATGTGTTCTCTGTTAATAAACCACGTGTTGCTGTTTCTGGGCTCAGGAGCTCTTGATCAGTACTCAGCAAATGAAAGACCTTTTTGAGAGCTTGTGGAGGAACTTTAGTTCAAAATTTTTGTAAGCCCTTTTTGCTTGTACAACATTTTTGCGAGGTCAAAAGTGTGCAAGGGAGATTATGGGAAGCTGACATTTATGGAGGGATGTTTATGGAGGGATGAAAGTGAGTTTTAAAAAAATATCACTCCAGCCTCTGTGTGGGAATCTATTGCCTATGCAGACACATTAGGTGCATGGGGCAAGAATTTCATTTCACTACATCAGAAGCAGTGAATTCCTACCTTGTCATTGCAATTTTTCATGTGTTTTCAAGTTTCTCTGTTTCCAATATCGAAGTAAACTCATCTTTTCGACCTGTTGTCACAAGCTGACAAAGAAAGCAACAAACCTCAGCTGAGATTCACACATAATGAAAACATAAAAAGTATGAGTTAATAGCCACAGCTGTTGAAATGTGTCCTTTACACAGGGGCTTTGCATGTGTTAGAACAAGCTGATACAATGACATGAAATTGCTTTTATCTTCTTTGTGGTCTAGCTTGTCTGTAGTCACTGAGGAGTTCTCCAGGAAAAAATATTATGTGGGAGAATACAACTTCAGTAGCCCTTTTGAACACTTCCAGTGCCTCCTCAGTCTTCCTAGCTAGTGAGCTATTAAGAAATTCCTACATTTTCTGGTGAGACTTTAGACTGGGCTAGATTACTTATTGTAGCAGTGCACACAGGACACCCAAATATCAATGTATTTGATATGACTAAAAGTTTGAAAATGAGTATACTCGTCTATAAGCATATATTAATTATTTTAACAAATTAATTGACTTTATGTTTCTGCCTATTCTCTGCAGCACCTCCTGAAATTTTGTTAGGCCACATTGGAGATATACAAAAGTAAAACCTAAAGCTTTTTATATACAGATATTCAAATGGGCTTTCTTAAAGTAACCTCTTCTGGGTATGCCTATGCTCACCTTACTGCACACAGTGTTGCATCTAACCAATTAAAAATTGTGGTTTGTTTATGACAGGATGCCAAAGCTGTTCAAAGGATGGGCTACCTGTGTGTAGCAAACAGCCTGTGTGGTATTGCTGTAGCTGTCTGCTCCTCATACCACAGGATACACGCCCTTAGGAAAGCAGAGTTGCATTTAACCGTCAGGCATCAGAGAGAGGTGATATCACCTCACACAGATACCTGTTAAATTGTTTTTCGATAACAAGCATAGTTTGGAAAGAGAACTACAAAACAGGGGAAGTGCTGCTTAAACAGCTCAAGTGTTGCCCCTGCCTTAGGATAAAGTAATGCACATGCCGGCTTGAATATGCTAAGCTACTGAATGCATTTGTGAGATAATTATGTTGTGGTAAGACAAAAGGGCTTATCTAGCAGAACACCAGTGAAGCCTTGTTTTCTTCCTTGATCATTCTAGAAAAGACAGGGCTTTCTGATCCCCATTTTTATCCAGGAAATTTTTTTAACATTTCTGGAACAGAAGGTATGGATGCATCAACCAGAAAATAGTCACAGCTAATGAGAAGTACTAATGAATTAGTAGAACTACTAAATTAAAAAAAAAAAAAAGAAAAGCAAGAAAATCCCAATCTGTTTGCAGGAATAAGGTTCTGCAAGTTTTAAACACCACGGGGTTAGGCAGATGTTAAGAATTTTTTTGAAAATATTGTCTGGAAGTTTTGTTCCATCCTGTATTGATGCCTAAAGAGGCTACCCAGAACTGAGGCTAGACAGTGTTAAAGGAATAAAGTAGGTTTTTATTAAAAGGCCTTTAAAAGATTCATCTTGGGCAGTACAAGAGTCTGGCCATGGCTCCACCCAAGATGGACGCCCGGTCACAAGTTTTCACACTCTTCTAAGTTTTGGTCCATTTACATATTGGGGTTAATTGTCTAATTACAGCTTCAAGTTATGAAGTCCCGTCCTCCCAGATTGCTCTCCTCAATTGCCTGTTGTTTGTACTTTTTGAACCCAAAGCTGTAATGGTGTCCTTGGTTTTCGGACTGGAAAAGGATTGTTTTGTCTGCCTAAACTATGAGGAGAACTTGCTAACACTTTATATGAAATACAGAGTTAAATACTAATGCAGTACAGAATCTGGAAAATATGAAAGCTAAAACTTAAGGCATCAGTATATGCAAATATTTAGCAGAACATCTGCCCAGTAGCAGTGTGAACAGTTGATAACAGCCACAAAAATGCTGTTGTTCACAACACAGTTTGCCTTCCATTTACAGTATTTTATCAGGATAAAATTCCCTCTTAGGCCATGCTCCCCTCATCCTCTTCCCCCTCAAAAGCTATCTAAATAATACTTTGACTGGTTTTGCTGGTATTTGTAAAATTAAAAAAAAAAGCCACCATAAACAAATAAAAACCAGATAACAATTATTTTTGTAATAGATCGTTATTACTAATACACTTACAGGAGTGATTCAACATAATATCATGCTCAGGGGACTTGAGTATATAGGTGTTTGCAGAGAGAAAGTAGTTACCCTTTTACCCTTACACTGTTCAACTCAATAAAATTAAATTAGAGTTGTAGGAGGATAACAGGATTATTGTAGAGTCATCATTTCCTGCAGCATTTATCCTTTAAATTTGACCTTTGCAGGAGTTCATTATGCCAAAATTGATAGATCATGCTCATAGGAAAACGTCATCTGAAACACCCGAGAGCTACTGAGCTAACTAAATAAACAACTCAAGACAGTGAATGTATAGATGTAAAATAGGTTTGTGTGTGTGTGCATTTATATATATATACACATACATATATATATGTGTGTGTGTATGTGTGTGTGTGCATATAGATGCTGCAAGAACTGTCCAAGGTGTTTCCTTTTAATTACCATTTGTGAATGTAAACAGAAATTTAGTTATGATGGAAACTAGCACAGTGCTTAAAAAAGATAGCAGGAAATGACAGAAATGTGACAACCCGATATAAAGACGTATGACCAAATCTTCATTACAGTGAAAAAACTCAGATATTTCCTCTATTTTTTCCCTCCCTCTATTCCTATTCTAGATAATTGATGAGATGAATGCCTCAGGAGCCAAGGAAGACTGATGTGAACCTTCAGGGAGACAGAAATACTGTAGAAAAACAATGCTCTAATCAGTCCTAAGGGAGCTACTTCCAGGCCTTCAAGGAGTGCCAAACTCATCTCAACTCTGGATTTGCTTCTGAAGAATTACAGAACATCCATGAAGCAAGTGCCTTCCAGCAGCTGTAATATACCGGTCTTTTAAAACCAATTGTTTGCATTAGTCACTGCATCAAAGATGGGATTAAAGCCCAAATCAACTTTGCTATGCTCATCCCAAGACATCTCAGCCTTCTGAAGAAATAATGACTATGTCTATCCTCTGGATTCCATCTTCTGTAAACAAGCATATTGCTGCCCAGTTTATTGTAACTGAGCTAGACTGTTCACTTTAATGATTAAATGTTTTTTTATCTCCTAGTTCTTTTGTGATATCTAAGTCAGTCAGATATCTAAGTCATAGTCTATCTGAGAGATCAACTTTTGGAGAGTTCTGTGACCTCTTTAATAGACTCATTCTCTGTAGAGATCCTTAATAATTTAAAAAATTATTTTTAATTTAATTTCTTGTTAATACCTATCTTTCATTTCTAAGGCTGAAATGACAATGTCAAACTTTAGCATAATCCATCAATTTATATTGAAGGGTTGTGAGAAAGTTGTCAGCCAAACAAAGACCTTCAAACCTTAAAAGAGTTTGCAAGTTCTGTGACCAAAATGCAAATTTTTGTCTCTCTGCTGTCCCACTCTTCGAGTTAAGGACAAAATCCATGCTGGTCCTATAAAATGATGGTGCTGCAAATGGCCCTAATGCATTGAAGTGTTGTGGATGCCTTGGAACAGTTTTGGTTTTGTTCCTTAGTGTCACAAGAAAAGAGAATGTAACTAACAAACTGCTGTGGCAGCGTGCTGATCAGAGCTTCCTGTGCAGAGAGGAGAGAGACAGAACACACTGGGTCCACTCTCCTGCCCGATGCTATTTGGGGCATTGAGCAGTTAATCCTGTGACTGGTTTGGTTTCAGCTTTTTTTTATTTTAATATTTCCTGGTGACCTATAAAACTGATAAATGCTCATTCATTGTGAAAACTATTATCCTCTCACTTTTCTGCAGATGAGTGAGTTTTTGAAGTCCGCAATATACTGATTCATTATGTACTAATTACACTGTAGCTCATACCTCCTTAAACACATTTTGAAAGATTTAGTGGATGTCTGACTCTGATTTTTTGAATGTAATATTAATCTGTTTTCAGTTTTTTTACTTTCTAATCAGTACACGTATATAATACTACAAATGAAGGATCTCATGTTAATTCCTAGAGAAGAGGTATTTCAAATATTTATTTGCCTGAATCAGGGTACCTCTCATGAAAATAAGCCTGTGAAATTGATATCTTTAAAGGTTTCTTTCTTGTGTTAAAATTAAATGTCTTGCAAATTTCACATATTAAAGTTAGCTGGGTTAGAACTGGTTCTGATAAACATATTTGCAGACTTAGTGATAAAATGCAGATTAAATCTCTTGCAGCAAGCTTTAAAGATCTTTATGCTGGGACTTGTACTAAGATTCTTTTAATTTCAGCGGTTTGTTTCCTTGTTTTGTGATAAAATACATAGTTAAAATTGATTTTGGCTAAAATTAAAGATGATTTTTAACCTAAGATGGCTGAAGATTATAGAATGATGGAGGGTAATGAATGTTAACTATTATTGAAGATAATAGGACTGTATCCTGGGGCTTTATTTTACTTCTGCATTTTGTACCTCCTCAGAGGACACTGAGTATTTCTGATGAGGATGCTATTCTAAGGAGAAGACTAATTGAGGAAAAAAACATTCTGGATGAATTCTTAGAGAATTTTCTTTTGCAGTTCAAGATTTTTCCTGCTTCTTTCATTGCCAGAAAGTCTCTATATATCAGTTTTGGGTGACCACAGAGTAGTTTAACAATATAAGAAGAAAATATGAGCAAGTGTCTTTTAGACACACATTTAGTTTCCCATAAATTCATCATAAAGGAAAAACCATAATGACTTGAGGTATTGTTTCTTCATTACACTAGAAAACAATTGTGCTGATTCCTAGTGCATTGTAGCATTTTGAAATACTACCAGCCAAAAGTAATACTCGTAGAGCAATATTGCAATATTGCACTCACTGAATCTCTATGAGTTAACTATGGATCAGTGACAATACAGATCACTGAAAAACTGTCAGAACTATCCAAACCAATGGCACATTTATATAAAGATGTGATATTTGAAATATCCTTTGTTTTCCTACATTTGCAAAAGCTCGTGATTAATTTCTTCCCTTGTTTTTAGCACACAAAACCCTTTCTCATGTGCAGTGTCTCAGCCAGAATGGCAGAGGTGGCTGATCACATATACTGGGTAATATTACCAAGAATGTGGTCAAGAATGAGGAATTTATTACTTCAAGTTTACTACTCCAGAATATCAAAAGCTGCCTTCTGGCAATAGAGAGCATTCCTGGATTTAATCAAGTTTAGTGCAGTGAAAGGGGTCTAGGCAGTATATGTTTTAAGAATAAATATAGAGAATCATCATACTTGTAATGAAGATAATCCCCAGCATATTGACTGGGAAGATTTTGACTTCTTTGGGGAAGATTCATCTGCGGAAGCAAAATTGTAGAATGAGAAACTCAAGACTTCCATTTACCTCTCAACGTCTTTTCTTACAGATGACAACAGTAGAAAACTTCTCTTTTGCTTTGAAATTTTTAATGTGCATATAGCTGAACAGTTGTTGCTCTTTTCATAAATGAAGATTTAAAAGGCCTGTTAGTTACAAGGAATTGGATTACAATTGTCACTTTTTTTTTAACGTTGTCATCTTTTCCTGTTTTACATGTCTGTATAATTACAGTAGCTATGTTTTTTACATAGACAATTCAAACATAGCAAAGTATTAACACCTACCTTCCTTATTGACTGGTAGCTGTTAATCTTTCTATGGTGCCTGTAATTTTTTATTGTCCTCTTATTATTATTTTGCCTTAAGGAAATCCTTTGGGAATTGAAAGAATGAATCATTAGAGAGAAAGTCAGTGATCAGTGTTATCTGCTATAGACAAGCCCTAACAAAGATATTTTCTTAAGATTCAGTGTGCCAGGCTACTTTACCCAGCTGTTAGAAAGAGGAAAGACAAGATGATGTCCAAGCCGTGTCTAGGTTAAAGCAAACTGCTGAGTATTTTTGTGTGAAAAGAACTGTAATGTCAGCAAAATAGAGCTATGCTTACTTTTTTTTTCCCCTAGCTGTGTAGAGTGCTGTGTTGCTCTCTTGCCTGTGATTTTTACACTTCTGATTGTTTTTATTCCATCTCTGTGTTGAAATAACTTCCCTGAAATTTCTGTTTGTGGGATCACTCTGGCCTCTGTGAGCCTGTTTTCCTTGAGAATCATTATGTCTGCTCAGCCTAGAAACCCAGACTCTCTCTGTAGTCCAGAGTTATATAATTAACCCCCCTGAAGGCAATTAATCCTGTTCTTACCTTACAGACACTTTGTGTGGGACAAGGGCTTTCAGCAGCTGCCTCTCCCACTCCCTCTCCCTGACTGTAAGGAGGGTCTGGATGGCTGGTTTAGCTTAGCCACAGAAAGGCAGGTGAATGGGATCCTCTCCACTTGCCTCCACTGCTTCTAGAAAATGAGATGCCCTTCAGAAGGCTGGATCCACCACCAAAGAATGAGAAAAGCTACACCTAAACTAAATCCTGAGTTGATCTCATCACACCTGAGACAGATGACCATGAACCTGCCATGCTCTGGGCACACCAAACTTCCCTCTTTCCCAGCGTACTCTGGCGTCAAATGTTTAGAAACGTCCATGTGGCAATGACTAGCACAGGGATATTTACGAAAGGTAAGTGTCTTGTTCTATGACATTAAGGAGTTGTAGGTCAGTCTCTTCTCCCCCTGGATGTTTCTGTGATATTTCTTAGGATCAATGGATTCTATTGTTTGAAGGAGCTCACAGACTGCGAATTTGTCTTTGTAGGGCTACAGGAAAAGCTCAGCATCTAGTCCTACTGAGCTCTTTATAATGTTTCTATTTTGACTTTGTTGCTACTTTATTATTTCAACCAAGATTTTATTTTTCGAAAGCAGCAAAGTAGGCCATTTGATGCCACCTACGGTTTCAGAAGTAGTCTTAACAGTACTCCCTTAAGCAAGGGGTGCTTCTTCACAGCTTCTCTTTTCTACTGCCAAAGCTATTTTCAAAACACAACCAGCTCAGATGATTGCCCTGCATTCACAGCAATTTTCACTTAATTTGTTCGCAGTCATCAAAATTAGTGTAGCCCTCGGAGGACTTATTCAGCACCATTTATTAGAATGCTTTGCTGTGGAATAAACTGCAGTCCTTCCAGTTTTGTAGCATGAGGAGTGTGAGCATTCTTAGACTGAGAATGCTGCTAGGAATACTAATAGGAGAATCCTGGTTCTGATGCTCATCTTCTCTGAAATTTTTGAAAGTTATCCCTAATGTCTGTAAGGTACAGATGCTTTCAGTTTCTATTTTATCTATGCTTGATGTTTCCTGATGTGAAATTTATTTGTGCAGCAAGATGACTCTCAGACCTTTCCAAGAGCTTGTTGCAATTAAAAGCAACAAGCTTTACCTTCAGGTGATTGATGTGGCTCATGAAGCTAGCTCCCTGCAGAGAAGTACATTTCTCCTTCTGGAATATCCTTGGATATAATAGCTTTGTAAAATTTGTTTTAGTTCAATGGCAGAAAAATATTTATTTAGTAAACCAGAAAAAGAGATCCAGAAAATACAGTTTTTGCTGCTTCTTTGATTACTTTATTAATTTTTTTCTTTTTCATATTGAATATCTTTTTTCTACTTGTCTCTGAATCTGCAGGGGAATTTTTAGTTTGAAGATTTGCAGAAAAAGCTCTAATTCTTGGAAGAACTGACGCTTGAGTATTTAATCTTAGGACAAACAAGGGAGAAGATTGAAGGTCAAGAGCCTGGGCTAGCAGGCAAAACCATTTGTCTAAATCTCTCTCATCAGTAACAGACTAGGAAGGATGTTAAGCATCCTTCTCACTTTTTTCTTTATTAGTAAATTTTTGAACTGAAACATCACAAACCTTCCTCAGGGTAAAAATTTTGTTGTTGAGGAACTGATGATTTCATTTAGTTCACATTCCCTTATTTATTAATTTGATTAGTTATTTTACTGAAAATCTGTATGGTCACTTCTTAAACCACTCAATAATCCTAGCAGTTCCATGTAGGAATTCTCAGGGTTTTGTTGCTTTGAAATTAACTCTCACAAAGCTTAAATATTTATGGTAAAAGAGAGACAATTTCTACAGTACCTACTGTCTGTCAGAATGATTTGTGTGGCTAATGCCCTTGAACGCTTTGGAGAGTAACCCTTAAGGGACTGTCTTGTTGGGGCTCGGACAGTGCCTGCAAAACCACACAGAGCCACCAGGAAATTTTTTAGTTAATAGAGAGAAACATGATTTTGCAGAGGAATTCGGAGTTGGAGCCTAATTTTGGAAATTTTCAATCACTTTCTGCATGTATCTTTCCCTTCCTGAATAAAGGACTCTGCAGAGACCAGTCTTGCCAGCTAAAACCACTTGCGGGGATGACCTCGTGAGGCTAGTAAATTGCATAGATATTTTTATACATTTTAGGGAAAGCCTTTTCCCTTCTATTTGAAGTCTATCTATCATGATCATAAGGCATTTATTTTAGGACTGCTGTGAATCAATGTGTGTGTTTGGAAACTGTATTTTTAGTATTTGTGTGGCACTGAAAGAATATAAAACTGATTTTGGTTGTCCTTCGGAATTTCTCTATTTGCAAATGATTTAAACTTATAGTAAAATTTGTCTAAACAATTTAACTTTAATCAGTATTTTCTTCCCTGAGCTAAAAGGTAAGGCTACAAATTTGAAATTGATTTTTTTTTCCTTCCTAGTATTATGTGAGGTTGCATAGGGTGCTAGAGAGACAATCTGCATTTGGTTTTATTGGTTTGTTTGGATTTGGTGGGGGATTTTTCTTGGCCTTTTTTGACGTTTTTTGATTTTTTTTTTTGTTTTGTTTTTGTTTTTAGAAAATGCTGTTCTGTTATTTAAAGCTTAAGAAAAAAAAACAGTACATGGAGAAATGTTTCTTTTTGGTCTTTTTAAGCAAAATAATTCAGATGATGGTAAACTTAAACAGAAACACACATCCAAAATGGCAGGAAAAGATAGGAATGGGAAGAAATAATGTTAAGTATTTGTTTCAAAAAGCCCAAACCTTCCTTTTGTGATATTATTGATACGTGTTTCTTAAGAAGTAAAGTTTACCCTCAGTTAATATGGTTTCTTTCTAAGCATTGAGAATGTGAATAATCTTTTCATTTAGGTTTCAAAGTTTGCTATTATTTTCCAATGCCAATTTAGTTAGCATTTTTTGTTCCACAGAAACTGCAGTTATATGCCCAGGTTTATTCCCACTGTGCATCAGTTCTCTTTTATTTTTTAATGGGATCTGAGTTATTTTAACCTCAATGAAGCAGAAAAAATAATATGCAACTGTCTTCCACATTTTTATTAAAATTATTTAATTACAGTTTCTTTCATCATTGAAGTCTCATTTGCAAACACATCTGAAATATGTATTCCTATGTAAATGTACCTTGTTTAATTATTAACATGTAGATTATTCATATATTTGCAGCATATTTCAACTGATTTATTACTGTTTTGTAGCACAAGCAAATGAATACCATTAGCTTCAGTATTTTCACAGCATTACAGGTATTTGGTTATGTTTTTTTGGTTAGCCTTTGGAATTCCTTGCAATCTCTTGCAATCCAAACTCTGGTGAGCTCAGTAATGGTGGACCTGATGGACAACAGATTACTAGCTAAAAAAGAGAGAACAGCAATAAGAGGAGCAATGAAAATGTTGCAAACTTATGACTACTGATTTTTTTTCATTTCTACTGTATAGCATATAGCAGCTTTGTATATTAAAAAATAGGATAACTAAAGTCTCATACCTGCTGAAATTTCCTGTCCTGAACCACTCAGTCTGTTTCAAGAGCAAAACTCACATTTATACTTTCACTTATCCATCTTTTCAGTGCCAGGTAGCAGCTATGATGGTTCATAGCCAGGGTATTCAGATAAAAATGAATTGATGATTGCTTCATCAAATAGAGGAACTTAACCATGACCTAGCTAAGGGAAGTGGATTAGATGATATCTAAGAGAGAAGAGGGAAAAAAAAAGAAAAACAAAAACCCCAGGGACTTCATTGTTTATGCACACCCACTAGGTCCACACTAGGATCCTAGTCCAGGACCACCCAGAATTGTGTTTGTGTTTCACAACTGGGTGCTCAGCCTAGTGCCAGGGGTAAAAGGAAGAATTACCATTCTCGTGGGTTTAGTGAACTATCCACTTTGTATCACTATCAATAAGGACTGTTATAGCTGTGAAATGCACCAACTAATTTCAGGCTGAAAATAAAAGGGATGTCTCATTGAGACTTAGCAAGAGAGCCACATAATGCAGAAAGAAAGCTTTGTTCCGTCTTGCTCCTGAAAACTCTTTCTCAGTCTTCTTTTGGGCTCTGTGCTATCTCATCGCTCCCTGTTGTGTCACTTTAGAGCAGCCAGTGAGGCAAAAGAAATCCTCTACAAGCCCTCACAAGAGCTGCTCACTAATTTCCCTGTAAATAACCCAAAAAAGATGAGATGTGCTTCTGACACTTGATTTTAAGTTTAATGTTGCTGGCTTCCATCAATTAGCATGACTGCAGTAGCAATGCAGAGACAGTGGAGAAGACTGGGAGCAGAGAGGAATTTTATTATCTGATGTGATTTTAAATTTGGTTTCATATTCCCAAAAGAGAAGGAATGCAGTTGTACATGTAAGATATTCCTTACATCCCCTCTCAGTTGCCTGGTACAGGTCATGCCTTTCTTCTAAAATGTTACAGAAGGGAGAACTTTTTGACTAGAGGGGAAAGGTTCTCCACTTTGCTAGATCTTATTTTTCTAATTTCTGTTAATTTGAGGTGGGCTCAAGGAGATAAGGGCTTGAGAGAACATAAATTTTCAGAGATGACATCTTAGGTAGGAAAGTGCAGTAACATTAATAGATTAATACTACTAGCTAACAGTGTGCAAGGCCTTGCCTTCCTTTCTTTCACCTTTGCATGGTGTATAATTTATAATGACTGTTATGCTTTGTCTACTATTGTATAATATTTTTTATGATATTTGGATACCGGCTTGGCTCCAGGCAGTGACTACAATTGAGTAAGTTTGTTTTGATGTAGTTTAAGAGGAAAAAGAAATTCTGACTTTGTACTTTCTTTCATGTATGTAGAAAGTGTTACTTCAGATAAAATAATTAGAATAAGGAATGATATAGGTTGACAGACTTACATCTTAATAGCTCTCAAATGTGGTTTCATTGTCCTGAATTTTTCTCATCTGTATGTTGTGAAATTTATTTATATACCATGCTTTTCCATGTAGTACAATTTGTGATGTAAAATAAGGGTAATATTTCTTGGGTTGTCTGCTAATAATTTTGATATCCAGGATCAGAAGTAATTTCCAAGTTAATTGTGATTGAAAAATAAACAATCACAGTTTTCTCTATAAAAGGCATGAAAATTCTTTTTTTTTCTTTTAAATTACACAGTTTAAAATAATTGTAAAACCCAGTCAAAGTAAAATTTGTTCTCTAAAATTTGTGTTCTTACAGTGTTAGTTCATGTATTCTATATTACTCTTGAAAGCTAAAAATTTTTCACCACTTAATTGATAAATTCAAAGTCTGAATTAAATGTGAAACATTAATGATCAATCTCTTTTTTTCAAGAGTATCATTTAGGTTGAAAATGGTCTCCAAGACTTTTGAGTCCAGCCTGTGACCACCTTGTCAATGTGACCAGTGCACTAAGTGACACATCCAGTCCTTCCTTGAACATCTCCAGGGAAGGTGACTCCAGCACCTCCCTAGGAAGCCAGTTACAGTGCCTGACAACATTACCTGTGAAGAAAAATCTTTCTGGGGAAAAAAAAAAGAAGGTCTTCCTTTGTTATTTGCAACAATGGAATTTTTTTGCTACATGTTAGTATGCATTTGTAAAGGTACCTGCACATTCTTGGCAGGCAGGAGCTGGGCAATTATTATGTGGAGAAAACAATAGTTAAAGAATGTATAATGGTTTAGAGCTTTGAGTTGAAATTTTGGAGTCACCCTAGGCAAGCTGGCCTTTGAAAACCATCTTCATTTTCATATCTTCCAGTTTCCAAAAATGAAAGTAAAAATATTGTGAAAAACATCCATTGAAGTGGAGAGTTCAAATGCTCCTGTTGCGGGAGACCTCAGCTCCATGAGGAGTATTGTGTGTGTTCACTCTTGCAGCACCTCGGTGTCTGATGCATACAAATCAGTGAAACCTGAACTCACCTTTTACTCTCACCTTTTGTGCCCCTGTGGGAGATCCATTGTAGGGATAGGACATTTTACAACCATCACCCTTTTAAAGCATCAGCAGTAGGGAACTTAGAGCACATTTTTCTAGTTTATAATATATCTGTGTACCTGTATGTCTGTAAAGTGGCACAGTTGAAACAGCTCTGCTACTTATCCTTTAACTGCATCCCATATTGAAAATAAGACTGGGAAAAATGGGTCTGTCTGTATGTAAATACAATGGCAATGAAAAAGCTGTAGCTGGTTTTCTTGTGATGCAGAGGCTCGAAGTTAATGCAGCAATGAATGGAGCACTCTGCTGGGCTCCTTCCTTAGGGCTACTTTAGCAGATTAAGCAAAGTCTAGTAGAGTGCAGTCATCTCTGCTCCTGAGCTGTGAGAATGACTGCTAGCCTGCTTTTGGCTCCTGGTGTCAGGCACTCTCCCAAATGGTTCTGGGCATGGTGTGGAACTTTAGACATTCCAGGAACTACTCATGGTAGACGGTTTGTACATAATCACTTTTTTTTTTTTTGTAAGAGTTTACCAACAGTGACAATGACTCTGCTGTGACTGTTCTTGGGATGTTTAATTCCTTGGTTTAAAAACAGACCTTGGCTGCTGATACTAAAAGATATGATTCAAGTGTTTTGATCTTATCTAGAAAGCAAAGGGAGGATGAAGTGGATTTCATTCTGATTGTAAACTACTCAGGAAATTTCCAGTTAAGTATTCCAGTTCTGCTTTGCAGTATATTCCTGTAAATCTGCCTCCTATTAGAGGGGTTTTTTACATCAATGGGGGTATTCATAACAATATTGTTAATGCTAAAGCTGAGCAAGTCAGGTTCTTCCAGTTATGAGACACGAATGAACTGTACTATTGACTTGCCCTTTCTTTTCTAGCTTTATTTTTCACCCTGTTCCCTGAAACTGTGAAGAATACTTTTTCTAAATGAAACTGAAATTTTTATATGTAAACATGAAAACAGGAGTTTATGAAATTCTGTGGAGTTAGAGATGGATTTTTGAAAGTGGGAAGTGTTATAATCATGAATAGTTCGATTTCATGGTGGAATAATCTCCAGGATTTGATAGTCTGTTTCTAGTAGACATAGAAGAAAAAGGAAGATTTCTTTGAGATCTCCAGGGTTTTGGTTACATTTTATTTCATTGTTTTACAACCTTCTACTTAGTGAATCTGTAGATACTTAAGGAAAATTATCAGTGAAAAAAACCTATAAAGTATATAAATTTATTCTAGTCTAATATGAAAATGTGGGTCAATTTGTCAATGTAGATTCTGAAGTTATATGTCTCTAGAACTGCAGTTAGATGCCATCTATGATGCTAAAGTAACACACCTTCTGAGAAACAGTAAGGAGTTAAAAAAAAGAAACTACTGGTGCTAATGCCATGGATATAGTTTTAAATATTTTCAGGAACCAGATGAAAATGCCATTTACATTCATATGCACTTAACTTTACCAAGCTCATGCTGTAGTCCTTTTCTACCTTATGTTTATATTTTTAGTAATACAAAGCCAGTATACGCAGTTTTTTTGTGACTTGATGTACTTGTTTCAGTGGATAGCTGGCTAGTTTATGATAGTGTGAAATGTGAAGGTTTCTTATCTTGTTTAGGAAAGAAGAGCAATTTGCTGTTATTCACCCATTGACACAGAAATTAGATATCCACTTACTTCTGATGTTTAATGATAATCTATTTGAAGACTTTTTATCATCATACTTATCTTTGATTTAATTTTGTAAAAGCCATTAATGTCACACAGAGGATTCAAGGATAGATGGGGACAAGATTAAATAAGGGTTAATGTTTGACCATAGTTTAGCTATACACAGTAATATTTCTCTGCATCGCATTACTATTTTTGTAGAACTGTGATTTTAGTAAAACTGATGGAGATATAGAAAATATGTTGTCCAATTCAGTATCTTTCCTTTTCAGATTTATAATATAATATAAGTAAATTAATAGCAGTGCACCTAAAAGTACTTCTTATATGATTTTAGGATTACATCTTACAAATTATAATGTGAAATATAGACTGCTGGTACCCAGCTCCTTTGAGTTCCCATTTCATTTGCATATTTAAACACTGATACTACAATACTAAGTTAAAAAATAAAACTTTCAATATTTACTAGGTTCAAAATCCTATCAGTTCTAGAATGCACTAAGATATTTCTTGAAGTCTTGAGCTGTAAAATCCTAGTATTTTGAATATAAATTTTGTATTTTTTTTACCTTTTATTTTCCACGTAACACTTAAGAATAACAGGGTTTAAAAAAATGAAATTAAGGGGTGTTTTCTACAGCTTTGTCTTCTTCTCTCCCCTGTCCCCCCTTTGCTAGACTTGTATTTGAAATTAAATTGGTCTTTCTGTTTCGTAGCTCAGGGGGCAGAAATAGCAAAAACCCAGGGGAAAAGCACTGTGAGTGTGTGTTTGTTTAGCAATCTTCAGTGGGGCAAAATTTGATCTTGATGTATGAGCACCTAATCTGATATTTTAATAACAGTAGAAATATTCTCATTCATCACAGGAACAGGCACAGCTCCTGATGATTTCAATGGGACTTATGGGTGCTTCATACTAACCAAAATGTCATCTCTCAGAAAGGATTAAGGCTGTCATCATCCTTAGTCATTGTAGTTCAGCTTTCACCATTTTCCAGTTATTCTAGCCACAATTTCATATTTTCTAAGAATTTAGATGTTGGTGTTTTAAAAAGTCTGAACTTTGCTGAGTTTTCTTCTGAAGCGATTCTTTTTATTTGCCAGGTGTAAGTGAATCATAACAGTAAGGGAGAGATACAATTATTAGAACAGCTAACAAAAATGAAGTCAAAGTCAAATCAATGTATCTCAATAATGTACTGGGCTAAGCCACATTTGGCATTCCCTGTTTTGCTGCAGCGGTCCCACATACACCAGTGTCAGCTGAACTCAGGAGAACCTTTTCTTCATGTTGTTTTACATGTATAAAACATATTCTGTCTCTGCTGCTCCAGATAAAACAGTCAAGAAAACCACATTTTTTGTTAGATCATAATTTGTGAATCAAATAGTTGCAGACATTTATACACATTGCTATCCACTATTTACCATCTTCAGTGCAACCTGTAGTCCATACAATATCTAAGGCCAGCTCTTCAGCTCTCCTTATCTCCCTTGTAAAAAGGACAAGGATTCCAATCAGGCTCTCATTACTGGGAAATCAGCTTTTCCCTCTGGCTAGGTCACTACCAAAGTAACCCTCCCTCCCCATCAGAGCTTGCTGCCAGGTCACCACTTAAGAATTTACAGATCCCCAAGTGGTATCTAGAATAATTTTCTTAGTCTTACTATTTTTCTTCTAAATCTGCAGTTCTTGATCCTTTTTGAACAAACATTGCTACCCCACAGTTTCTCTGAGAGCTCAACCTGTCTGCTTGCTAATATTCCCATAATATTCCCAGTAAAATATTTTATGATAGAACTTGTGTGGCATAAACTGCACAAAATAAAGGCGTGCTATGCTGTGTGTGCCTTACTACTGAAAGCCTGAAAGGAGAAAGAAACTCTATTTCATAGCATCTTTTTTATCTAAAGTTACTTGTTTAAAAAAATGAAATATTACTGCCTAATCCGTGTATATAATATTCTTGAACCGAAAAAAGTCACATCATCACCATTTTAATTATGTTAATGAGCAAAATTATGAAGAAAACATCTAGTGATAATTATTCCCAATTTAAATTTCAGGGGACAGAATCATATACTGTTTAGCCTTTCAGGTATCACAAATATCTAAAAAATAAAACCACAAAAAATTGCAGATCTTCAGTCTTCTGCAATAGTAGAAAAAAGTTGTGTAGGAAGGAACTTCACAAAACAAGTTTGTTTATGTTTAGACAAACTGCATCAGTATAGGTGATATGTATTGTTACATGAATTTATTGACTATTCTCATTAGTTTTTTATAATGTTACCTCTTCAGCACTGTAGAAAGCCATTTTGTTATTAGGAAACTGAGAAGATTAGGAACAAACTTTTCTCGTGCTCAGGTATAAGTACAGTTCAGTCTAAATGTTGGACAAAACTGACATTAGATAGCTCAACCACAGAATACAGTCCTTAAAGAAGTGGCAGTGAATGAGGATCACTCCTGTTCACACACTTGGTGAAGATATGCATATATCCAGTGCTCTGAGCTAGTGGCATAGGGACACTTTGTCAATATTGCTACAGTAAATGTTGAAGTGAAATGACAGATTTTCCTCTTGGGACTCCCATGAGAAGCTGATGTGTAATCATTATTGAGACTTAATTTCTTTCCTGCTCTTAGCTAGAGGGAATGTGAAGCTCAAAGCCAGAAAGGAATCTGCAGTCCGGCTGAGAGCAGGAGATTTGCCTGTAACTTTCAGAATGTGACTTGAATCTGTTTGCAGCCTGGAAGATGGTGCTCATAATTTTTGTTACAGTTCAATGCATTCATCAATGTATTGTCTTCCTTATGCCTTGCTTTGACCAGATAGATATGATCAAGTGTAGGGGTTAGCATCAGGGAAGATGATCCCAAGACTGAATCCTATCCTATAAAGACAGGGATTCTCAAATAGGAACAGTGTCATCCTCCAAATGTTCTGACTGAGAAGAAAACTCAAATATGGCAAGCAGAAGAGGACTGATTTGTGTAGAAAAAGGAGGTTATAGTTGGACATACAGGAAACTGCTAAAAGATTTTTGGAGAAGGTGATCTGTTAACTGGGAAGGGCTGTGACAATAGGGAGATATCTCAGTGGGGAAAAGTTGGCATAATATGGCACACAAGATGTACAAATTATCATCTTTTCAGTTGCAAAATCTCAGGCTATGACAAACTTCAGGCAAAGCAATTCCAAAGGAGGTAAAAAAATCAGGATGACTTGGTAAGGTGACATGATAGAAATGTGGAGAGGGGGATGAATATTAGAGAATGCGTTAAACATACTATAGCAGTTTTCAGCTTCCAGGAGAAGTTTAGATACATATAATAGTTATCTACCTTGTCTTTCCTTCACAAAATATGAATGATATACTTATTTTCCATGAGGATACAGGTGGTCAAAATGTTCTTCCCAAACACACTCTTCTAAAGACGTGGGGCTCTCTTGAGTCCAGCACAGTCCCACAATTGCCCTGAGATCTTAGATCTGTAATCACATTTTGACAGTCTATGATCTCCTGATAGAACAACAGCATTGTTTACATTCAGCCATATGAGACAGTGTTTACATGGATGGTTAAAATAACCTGCACAGTAAGGAGCAAGGCAGGAGAAGATTTAGATAAATACTAATTTGGAGACAATCCCTTTCTAGACTCTGTGGTATGTCTTTCAACCCAGGTAATTTTGTCTGGGGTACAAAGAAAGTGAATATTATTTAAAAGCTATGCTAACGATCCTTCCTATTCAACCTTATTCTGAAGGCATGGTAAATTTTCATATCCCTGTGCAGACACTGAAAACCTATTGCTCAGCAAATTTCCTTGTACAGTCCTGGAGCTTTGATCAAATCAATCAAGAAAAGACTTCTGTAGGTTTTGGAATCTTTTTTTCAGTTGGGCAAGAAGTCTCAGAGGAAAAAGAATAAAAATGGAAAGCATCTTGGCATAAAGAAAAAGCATGTGCTTTTCACCTTTAATGTTCCTTGCAGCTTTATGTTTAGAAATGTGATTCCAGCTTTCAGTAATGCTTTACTATACAGAAGCACGGAGTGCTATCCTAGTTTAACTGTCCTCAGTCTCACTCTGTGGCCTTTGTTTGGTGGAATTAAATAAATCACAATATGTCAAGGAAAAAATGACAGGGAACTTAACATACCAACACAGTCAAATGTGTAATAAAAATATTAATGTTTCTTTTAGAAAATAATCTGAAGTTATGAAAATACTTTTGCTTTCAAATACTAAGAGGGGCTAAAAAAACATCTGTAGAGTGAGTTGATGCTTTTGAACAAACACCACCAAGATCTTTCCATAACAAGAATTCCTCAGTGTGTTCCATATGTATGCTCTTTCAATATTTCAGGAAAATCTTTTGAACTCTCTGTTTAATCTCCCATCTGGTGTGTACCTCAGCACTTGCTTTTCTGAACATGAGTGGGTATCATGCTTGATACCTGTTCTTGCTTGATACTTGCTCTCAAAAACTACCCATGGGTAATCAGTATCTTCACTTGAAACATTTTGTGTATGTTCAGCATAGAAAAAAAGATTGGTTTTTTTTAACACTTTTGATCCATCACACTGCTTAAAGAGGATATTTTCAGGTAGAGTAAATGTGTCATGTGACAAAACAAAATATATTGTGAAAGGAGCTACCATTGAAGCTTTTCTTGCAGAAATAGAATGTAAATTTGATTTCAAACAGCTTGTCCTTTCCTCCTGTTGACAGATAACCCTTGAAATTCAGGTAGTTCTCAGAACATTCAATTAAACAGAGTTCATATTGCTCATCATTAACTTTCCTCTGTGCTGATTTTCCATTGTGAGCTCATAAATGCTATCATTAGAAGAACCTTTCAAAAAGGTTACAGTTTTGAAAGCATTTAATTTGCTTTTCCAGATGGGTTATTGCTGCTGTCGTGTTATTAACCAGCATAAAGAATCATGCATCAGGTTTACTTAGTGTCAAGCTGTTTAACTAAGATTACTCTTGTTAGAGGTGCGCTGTGCATACTATTCTGCACCAGGTAATGCAAACCAAGAAGCAAAAACCACAGTTGCTGAAACAATGTATATAAGCTTTTGTATCTTTCCTGATTTTTCCATTTCAGTGCACAGATCTGCTTCCAATGAACTTAATCACAGAATTTCGAGCTTTTTTAAAAAAATTCACCTAAAAGACATTTTTTTTGGTCAGGCATGGAAAGAAAACTAATTTTCTTCTTTTTTTCCTCAGACTTCATTATTTCCAGTTAGTAGACTGAAATGATTGCTTCTATCTCTTGGGTCTAATAAAGCAATTTGGCTCTTTAATGGGCCTTGTTAGGGTTGAAGACCAATGTCTTTCTGGTATTACTTTTTGCATTATTGGTGCACTACCTGCTGAGTCACCAGCACAGAAACCAGAGGTTAATTTTGCTTTCACTAAATGAAGCAGATAATCAGCCATCAGAGGATGGCTCCTGTACTGTAAATAAGTCTTGACAAGATGAGGGACAGCGCTGTGGATCACTCAGTCCTCTTCACACCATCTGTCCACAAATTAAGACAAAGTAAGGATATTAATTCATTACATTTCAAAAGCTGTACTGACAAACCCACATGGACATTTTTAAATGGCAATGAAAACTAAAACATTTTATTAGTATTTCATTGAGTCATGTGTTATAGCTGTTAGTTATGAAAACTTATTTTCCAACAGTGAATGTGTGGAAAATGTCTTGACCAGATGTACAGCTAATGACTGTCAAAGCAGATTAATTCCAAAGTATTTTGCTACTGCGTATTTTTTACTTAGGTTGAGAGTAGTATGGCACAAGCAGCTGATGGCCAATCTGTTGGCTATACCAGAGATGTTATATGGAGAATAAACTTCCAGCTAATGGGGATGCTGTTACATGGTTTCAGGGGCCAGAAATATTATTGAAAAAAAAAAAAGAACTCACCAGAATAATGAATGGTGGAAAAAATTCTTGTAAATTGCTGAATTGAGACCATATCTTATCAATTTCACTAAATCCATGTGACACGAAGGCAGAGCAGTGGTTCAATTGAACTTACATTAAATCACACCAGCTTGCAGTGGAAATAGGAATGGATTTGTCAGCAAGAGAATTAGTTTTACAGATATGTTTTAATTATTAATTAAATAATTAATTCCCCTGGGGGGGAAGTGCCCAGGCCGCGGCAGGGCCACCCGGCCCGGCCCAGCCCTGAAGACAGGCCAGGTCGGACTGTTACTTCTCTGCCTGCTAGAAATGAAGGAAGACTCTTCTCGAGTTTTTTTGTTGTTTGACATGTGTTTTTCACAGAGGCGTGTCTAATTTCTCAGTGGCTTCTTTACCTGCCTGTCAAACCAGGACAACATGGTATGTCTATTTATGTGCAGCTCTTATTGTCAAATAAAAGAGAGCTCAAAGGTCAAGTATGTATTAGTGAATAAAGCATAAAAATATTATGGAGTTATTCTAACAATCTCCAAACTAAGCGCTATGAAAACAGGAAATCCGGAACTGGAGTCAGATTAAAAGAAATTATGGCAGAAACCAATTTTCATTTTTACCTGGAACAGGGCCACACAATATCTACAGGGATATGAAATATCTACAGGGCTATGATTAATGAGCAGTAATGCTTCCATATCCAGATTAGGCTAAACAGCTTTTTAAAGAAAGTGTTCTAAATTTTCCTTCTTCATTAGAAGACAGGGATAAAATTAGGCATCTAAACAGAATTTAGCAAGAAACTTTTTTTTTTCATAATAGTTATGTAAAATGGCTTTGAGTTTGTATATAGTAGGGCCATAATTATCCAGTTTAATGGGTGCTTGGATATCTAGTTTACCTCCTGTCACCTGAATTTAGATGTCGTAATCTACAGCTGGATCCTATACATAGGATACAGCTACAGACATATAGTTCTGTTAGAGCAATTCTCTTCAGTCATGTGTGCCTCTGCATTTACCCTGTGGGGATCAAAGGTAACAGGCGTAAATTAAGGAGCTAATTTTTCATCTGCTAAGCATAGATGAGATAGGAACCACCTATGGTTCAGGGAAGTACTTTCCAAGCATTTTTAATTAATGTTGATCAGATTCTCATTACAACCAGAGGACTGTTCCTTAATTGTGTCCTCAGAAGAAAACCCATGCAGAAAGTGAATGAAGCCGCACTAGAGTTTTGGACTAGGTTATTGATGAAGTTTGTTTCTATGAGAAACTTTTATATTAGTAATTGCAATCATCTGTCAGGTTTTATTCTTAAAACCTTCCACTAAGTTTGTGATACGGCAAGATGTAAGAGGTGCACAATGTTAAAACCTGTAGGATTCTTGAACATTAATTGATGAAATGTATTATTAAATCCATCCATAGTAAATAATCAGAGTAGAAATTATGGAAAATATTTTTCAAAATGCTAATTTAGCCTATGTTTAGTTACTGCCAGGTTTCTGTTCTTTGCACTGAAGCGTTTGATCCTGCTGACTTCCTGGAGCCTGGCATCTGTTCTCATTTGGCAGACTGTTGAGTCATAGACCAGTACGTTTTGGTTTTTATCCAGGCCCAGGTGAACTGAACCTCTGTAATCATTTATTTAATGTCATCCTTGCTGGCAGCACCTTCTAGTAACACAGTCTTTGTCTTTATTCCTATTGTTTTCTGTTGCTGCTTTCTATTTAATCATCAAAGCTAAGATTCATCATAGTTGGCTCTAGAGACCACATTTTACTGAATTCAAGGGTTTAAGGTGAAGCAGAATTAAATGGTTGGGCAGAGAAGCTGTGAAACTGCCCTTTGATTATTAGGATGTGAGAAAGAGAAGACATTACATAAAAGATGTTAGGAAGAGGTGGCTAACTTGGGTTTAGTAATGTTTACATAAACTGTGCTTATACAAAGCTCTTTTGTCTATAATATTGCTGAAATATCCTTCTTTTGGATAAATATTGAAATTAAATTATATATACCCCTTTTAGCAATTCAAGATGAAGGCTTTTTAGCATAAAAATGAACCTTTAGAATATATTCACTTAGTTTCAAAGGTGAGAATCTGCAAGAACTGGTTTTGTAAAGCCCTGTTTTTAGCAAAATAAGACTATAAAGAAAAAACAATAATGAAATTATAGATCAAAAATACTCAGAATAGTTCAGTTGAATTGTTTTTGAAGATTCTCCTGATTATTTGTAATTTTAGTAGCTTGGTTGATCGCAGCAAAGGAAATAGGTTCCCCTGGCTTAAAAATCTTGGCTGAAGAGAGTGTTTAAATGAAAAAGCTTGCTTTACTTACCTTCTCTCAAATAAGTCTCCACAACAAGTTCTCCAGAAAAAAATCCTATGTAATTTACTAATGGGAGGCAGAACCCTCTCTTCTTATATCAAACAGTCGCTCCTCTCTAAACATCAACAACTGGGGTTCTGATTCCCATTAAAAGAAAGGAAAGAAGCACAAAGGTTGAAAGAGTGATGTGGCTGGTTTTAGCTAGTAGTGGCCTATGGTGTTACATTTGTTTCCTATCCGAAATAGAGGAAGTTAGATAGATTCCTTGGAAATGACTACAGGTTTCTCTTGAAGAAAAGGAGATTAGATTTATTCTCTAATGCCTAGATTTTTTCCTCTAGTAAATTACTCCCTTATTAACCTCTCTGGAATGATGGATACTATTATTTAATGTTTTAAGTTTTTATGTGGTGTTTTCTAAATTTAGATTAAGAAGTAGCATACAGGTTCTAGATTATTCTTCCTTAAAGCTTATCACTGCTTCATTTTAATGATAAAGTGATATTCAAGAAATAATTCACTCTTCCACACATAAACTTATTTCTAGTAAATATTATTTGGGAGCTGCAAGCTAAAGTAGTTCCTTTAAGTTTTGAATCTATGCAGCACAGTCTGTAGATCAGAGCTTCCTTAGAGTGCCTCAATACTGACTTGAGACAAAGAGCTTTATAATGAATTTTATTCTTCTTTATTCTCACACTCTTAGTTGTAAATAATTTTACTTTAAAATGTCTTGATACTACATAGAAATGACCTCTCTCTGAGAGCAGAAAAAAACCTGTAAAAGCATGTAAACCTGAAGGGCATTTTGACAGTTTTCTGGTACTTTTCTCTCTTTTCCCTTTTTATTTTATGCTTCCTTGGATTACGAAGATGAAACATGCATGCAAACGGTGAGCTCATTACCGTGGGCAAATAGCAGCCTTGTTTGCTTTGAGGAGTCTCTGTTGCTATGACTTTGAGGAGTAGCTGCTTGATGGCCCTCAGAGCATTGTGCATGCCACTTTTCATTCAGCATAAGGCTTCAAGACACATTAGAAGGAGCTGCTCACATTCTGTTTGGAAAAACCTGACCAAAACACGAACTCTTATTTATTTACTTTCTGGGTATTCAGGACTGCTTTGCACTTATTCCAAGCAGAACTTCCCTGGTATTGATATCCTGTTGGTACTGTGATGTGGCCATTAACTGTATTTAAGCTGAGATAAGAAGGGCAAGCCTAAAAGGGACAGAAGGACCACAGAAGAGCACGGGATGGCCTTTTTGGGAGGCTCATTGCACTTCTTTGTTCACATAGCAGCAAGTATGTACAACCTCTGATGGCAGACCAGCTGGGAATTTTGGGAACTTCAGCTGTCAGACTTGGCAGTCGTTCAAGCAGTGTAGACAGAAAGGGTTTGAACAGGTCCTTTCAAATGATCATTTTTGTTCAATGCAAGCTTAAATTATTTCTGCCTTTAACTTGCTTACTCTAAGGTGTGTATTCTACCTCTCTTTAATGAGCAGTGATTTCATTCGTCAAATAACCTCCAACAATCATCTCTTCTCACCAATTAAATATTTCTTTGACTTATCCTGGTTTTATTAATGAGCCAGCGTCTTTGAGCTGTGTTCTAAATGTTTGATTTCTTTTTTGCATGCTTTCCCTCTTTCTTGAAAAAAATCCTTTACTCATGTATTTGAACCAAATAGCAATATTTTTGGTACATTAATATCAGAAACATTGTAGGAAATGCTACAAACAATTGGTAAAATCAAGACACCCCCAGTAACTGAGTAGCTGCTGTGACACACAGAGAAGAGACACAAAGTATTGGAGGTTGAATCCTGTAGTCTTCTGAGGACCTTCCATCAAGTGACAATTAGGCAGTTCTTGATCAGTGGTTTACAGATCTCCATGCAGAGAAATGCAGTGGAAAGCTGTGCCTTGGAGCACTTTTTCAATTGGCACATACATATAGTTTTATTACTAGGTGTACTTTGTGAAGAAATTTTAAAATGCATCTTTAGCAACTGAGGAAAGCAACATGATTACCAAAGTAACACTCATCTGTGCAAAGGACTTGTTATTTAGTGGAAGGGAAAAGGATAATTTCTCTTTGAAAAAGAAAAAAATAAAATCTTAGTTCTATTCCCATCACACCAAAGTGGAAATATGGCTTGGGAAAAGCTTATACTGCTGGAGTTCAAGCATTTTGAAGCCTTTTTCTGGATGCCTTTATATCTCATCTTTCACGTGTTAAGAGGTTAAGTTCTTCAGCCTGGTCTGCTGAGAAAATTACTTATTGCCAACAAAAACTGTTGATAATGGATAAAACTAAATAAATGTCAAAACCAACTCAAACACAAATATAGAGAAGGACAAATCATGTTTTGCACTGCTTCAGGAACAGTGCATAATTCTAGCTCACAAGCAAATCCTACCCTCTTCATCACATGGACATTTCTAAATGATGTTTAGTGATGTACAGAGTTAAGAGAAAATAAATTATATTCTGTTTATCACAGAAGCATGAGGCTCCAGGAGGCTATGCCAAATGGGTTGTTTGTCCATTTAGAATTTTTATAAGCATTTGGCTTTAAGTATCTTTGCATAATGATCTTGGAAGAAAAGGACTTTTCTGTGTTATCACTAGTTATTTACATATGTATTTAAAAGCAAAAGTATCTCATCTCATGGAAAATATCTTAGAAGATATCCTAACATTTCTCACTGCCTTATTGTCAGGGATCATTTTATGTGGAAATGTGTGTACTCATTCTTCATCTGGTTTAGGACTGAGAGGACTAAGGTTATGATTTTTCTGAGAATACTTTTCTTTCTTTCTTTCTTTCTTTCTTTTTTTCTTCTTTTTTTTTTTCCTGGAATATATTTTAGGCCAGCCCTACAATGTTGTAAGTTTGAATTTTAAAGTAATAATTGAGTAAAACTTAGTGAAACACCACTTTTTATGTTTTGTACTTTTATTGTTTCTTGCTATAGGCAACACGAGGAGGCAGGAAGAACAGAATTCAGTTTGAGATGAAAACTGCTAACTGTAGGTGTCTGTGTTGTGTAAACTTCCTGTCTAGTCAACTGTCAATACTGGCAGTGGAAACTAGGGATTTATTCATCTGGCTAGCTAATAGACATCAACTTTTACATTGAGTTTAATCACATTCTTTAAGCTCTGCTGTCTCTACTGTCTAAATATCTAGCAACTACCATGGCAATTGAAAGCACTTAGCTCATCTATAGACATGCAAATTTAAGTATCTTATTTGGTGACTCTTCCCTTCCCCGATGCTAGTTTTAGTGCTTTCTTATGTGGATATCCATCTGCAAATCACTTTTTAAGATGATGGCTGTCCTCCTTCATTCAGGACCTATAGAGACTGAGTAATCCACTTAAATCCACTTACCTGAAATAGTCCAATTGAAGTTTTTGGATGGAATTTGATGTTCAGGGAGTCAAATAATCATTCTTGCCAGCTATCCACAGCATTCATGACCTAATGACTTACAGGTACTTGTGCACTGGCAGTTTCTGAAAGCAGTACAGACAGGGAAGCACTCAAATAATTCAAAATCTGTCAGCCTTTACTGTTCTTTGGGTGGACTCTGACTTTGTAGCACTTAGTTTGTAACCTTATCTCATCCACCACTGTCTCTTCATGTGTCTCCTTTATAGCTTATTTATGTAAAATACTCCCTGTGGTGCCATCTTTGGATCACTAAGCCTGTTGCTTGTGAGATTTGCATAAGATTTTCAGTTTAAGGTCAGAAAGCATCTAAAGGTGTTTAATTTACCCATGTTTAGGACATCTTTAGATTCTCATGTTTAATCAATATTTAAGTGCTGCTAAAAGGATGATGAGATATGTGCATAAAATTTTATTTGTGAGGTCCACAGATGATGGCATAAATTGACTTTAAAGTTACTTGGAGTGAAGGAGGGAGGAAGGAATCCATATGAATAAGAGGAAAAATGGGGAAAGTAAAATTAAATAAGGAAGAGAGAAGGGAGAAATCTTTTTCCCTGGTGGCTATCTGGTAAATGAAGTGGCAAGGTCCCCAGAAAAGCATAGTCCTCTCTTACATAAATTTTCCAGTGCAATGGTGTAGCAGGGAGTGATAAATATGATGAGCTTTCCAGACATACTTTTTTCCCTGGTACTGTACGGTTTTCCTCAAGACACAGAAAAACTTGCTGTTTTTTTTTTTTTCCCTATTGACTATGCTTTTATCACTTATAGGAGCATGCTTAATTAGGTACAAGCATTACACACAAATTGGTTTGTTGTGTTTTGGGCTTGCATGTTGTTGGGTAAAGCTTGTCAGTGATTTATGACCATTATCTGGACTGTTACTCACTAAGTCGTCTATTCCCACATGAACTAAAAGTTACAAAACGAGGAATAGGGCAGAGGGTAGGGGAGATGATCCTCATGCCAATGGAAGTAGCTTCTCAGGAGAGTATACCATTGTTACAACATTGGAGTTGGCAGGTGCAAGGCCATGATAATAACATGAGAAAACCAGCATGGGAACAAAAGTGGGAAAATATTGCCACATCAGCTGTAGTCAGACTACAGAATTGCAAATGTAGAGACCTTTTCTTTAGGAGGGTTAAGACACTTGAGACACTGTGCAGTTTAAGTGTATGTACTTAAAGACAAACACGCATATTTAGGTCGTATTTAGTTGCACTGAGAAATCGGAATGGTTTTCTAAGTTGAGAACCTTGAAAGCCATATTATACAAGAGGATCAACTGTAGTCGGGTAAAGCCATGAACTGTATGAATGTTTGGATGATTATCAAATCCTTGTATGGTATCCTCAGTATGTCAATGGCATAAATGTCATATATTTTTGTGGTAGTACAGTAAATGTGAGTAACAGGAAGTGCACTCTTCAGTAAAGATTTATTATCGTCTCACACACTATGTGATAAGTTTTAGTAAGACTACTTATGCATAGACTTAAGCATATTATTCAGGTCCACTGCAACTGTCTTTTCAGAGGATGATAAAAACAGTGGGGTTGGAGGGTGGAATTGCCCTGCCCTGAATCAGGGTCAATGATTTAGAGCAGTTGTTGAGAAGTTTTCTAGTCTAATAAAGAGGGACTGGCATTCTCAGGGTATGATTCACTCTATCTGAAATGTTGGGTAAAGTACCTGTTGGTGCTTATTGCTTTCCAATAAATTAAACAAGGACAAGAGTGGATGTGTAAAGAGGGAGAAAAAGAGAGTGATCTGGAGCCAAATATGTATTGTCATCAAATATATTGACATTTTAGCTGGGTAACATGAACCGTGCTTCAAGAAATTATTTTAAAAACACACAGACTAACAACACTTGTCACACAGCACATTTGGGCAACCATTTAGCCAGGAGACATTGAAAGTGTCATGGACATTGTACTTACTTCATCCATGGTTTAATAATTGGTATTTTTCCTGATCCCTGAAATTAGCTTTACTAAGTATAGATAGTCTGTGTTGAGTTGTGGTTACCTCCAAATCATAAACATACACATCATGATTGAGGTGTTTTTAAAAAGTTGTGAAATAAAAACATCTTCCATATCATTACCTATCGAGACTTCTAACTATCCAAATTTTCACTTTAGTATGCATTTTGTACATCTGCCTGGGATGTAATAAGTAAAGAATTGTTATGATAATAACATTTCAGGTTTCATTGAAGTTTCTTTTCCTTATTCCTTTCCTTCTGTCAACTATTATATAACTCATATTTCTTCTGAATAAGAAATTTATCTTTGTAGAAATGTAACAAGCAAAGCAGAGATCATCTCTGAGAAATACTGTTACCTACCTGTTCTGTGGAAGTTCAGTGATACTGTTAGCGGAGGAAAAACATACAATCACACTGAAGCAATTATATGAAGGTGCTTTATTGGGCGCCTGGGGCGCGGGGCGGTGCCGAGCCCAAATCAGTGCCCCCCTTACAAAGGTGCTTATGACGTTTATAATATCTGCATTTAATGCATTCCTCCCCTTACTCTGCCCATAGCTACCAAACATTGAATCTACTCTTCTCTTAGTCACTAACTCCTGATTTTAGGTAAAACATTACTATTCCAACTCCTCGTCTCACTCAGTCTACTTAAACTATATACCTTAGATTTGTTACCCAGGTAAAGTCACACTCGAGTCGAATAATACAATGATTGTACTAACATCCAGTTTCCGAGGCATTCCTGGCCAGCAATCAATACCTCGTCCAACCGCCTCTTGCAACCCACCACCATTCTTTACTATTCGGAAAAACAATCATTATAATCTTTATACTATATAACATAAACTTCTACAAATATATTTTCCCTGATTCGTATTTAAACTATAATCATATAATGCTTATCATTTCATTATAGGTATATTCTTACCTAACCCAGCCCTACTTTCCCTGTGCCAAGCTAAGTCACACGTGAATTACTTAAAACAATGGATCTAGCATTCCTCTCTGTCCAAGGCTCGGTTGCCCCAGTGTTAAAGTTCTTTTAAGCCTTACTATCAATACCACTGTGTTAACACACTAAAGTAAGAATAACTGTTTTCAAACACGCGGCACAAGTTTAGTCCTCACAGACCTCACCAGACTAGTTTGCTGAGCAGGGGCTTAGAAGGGCTTCTAAACGAGGGCCAAACAGTTAGTCGCAATAGAATTTGAAACTAATGTCATCATTTTGGCTCTTTGCTGGGAAGGGTTTCCAGTTCTTCATGTGAATTTCAAGTAAATATGCCCAATGCACATTCTTCCTGTCAAACCTGGCAAAGCTACAGGCCATATACATTATGCAGAGAAAATGTTTATAGAGTAGAATTTTTTTTTTTTAGTTAACCAGAGCAGGCTCTACTAGAAAATTATCATCAATATTTTATTAGTTTTTTATATTATAAAGAAGAAAAAATTACCAGCCTTTAATTAAGGTTCCATAATTTCTGTTGCATTCTGTTGCATTTTTAATTTTTAAATTTTGCTGTAGAGTATCATATTTACACATTAATAATTGAATTTCTTTTTACTGTTACACCAGATAATTTCTCTGTTGATTCCATCAATAACCAAAAGAACAACGTATTTTCATCTTTAATTGGCAAAATGCCTCAGGTGAAAATTTTCCAGTTTAGCTTTAGCTGTGTTAAATACAAACTCACACTGCAATGTGAATCCCATTGCTAAAAAAGATAGACAGTTCTCATTCCTGAAATAAAGGAGATGAACAATTCTTTTGCAGCTTACATCCTTTATTTATTAAAAGGTTAAAGTGACTGAGCAGTTCCAATAGCCTCATTATCTGGCTACAGAGTCAGGCTAATGTGATGAGTACATGTTCAGCCAGGTATTACTCTTGCCTTGCTGTCAAAACAGGTAGATGGTCCTGACAAAACAAAGGATATCTTGTTAGGAGGTGTAATGTGCCTTAATATAACATGAATAGATACCATATGGATGTGCTCTGTCTCTCCCATTGATTACTGGGGTATAAAAGAGCTTGGGCTTAACTTTTGGCCTTTGGGTGGTGTCATGATTTAACCCTAGACAACAAGTAAGCCCCACACAGCCACTTGCCACTTGCTCACTTTGCTCTAGTGGGATAGGGGTGAGAAAATTCAAAGGTTGAGAGAAAGACAGTTTGATAGGTAAAGAAAAAGTTGCACACAGAAGCAAAAGCAAAATAAGTAATTAATTCACTGCTTCCCACGGGCAGGCAGGTGTTCAGCAATCCACTGAGAGCTGGGCTCCATCGTGTATGATGGGCACTTGGTAGAAAAACACCATCACTTTCTCCCTCTTCCATTCAGCTTTATATGCTGAGCATGACACTATTTGGTCAGGAATGCCTCTTGGGGTCAGCAGACCTGGCTGTGTTGCCTCCCAGCCTCTTGTGCACTCTCAGCCCACTCCCAGTTGGGTAGGGTGAGAACAAGAAAGGCCTTGACTCTGTGTCAGCACTGCCCAGGAGCAGCAAAAACATACCTGTGTTACCAACACTGTTCTCAGCAAAAACCCAGAACATAGCCCCATACAAGCTACTACTGATAAATTCAGCTCTATCTCAGTCAAAACCAGTACAAGTGGTCAAGGCTAGGTGAGATTGACTTACACTTTAAAACTTCATTGAACTTAAGCTCATGATGAAGTGCTTTGCCCTGCTGGAATCAACAGTAGCAAAGTTAGGAATTCTCCCCTACTCTGTTCAGGTCTCTTTATATGCAAATATTCACTTTAAGTATACAATTTTTCAATTCTAAAACAAAAATAAGAATTTTTTTTGCTTTAACATGTATATTTTTACATTACAAAGCATATTTTAATATGAGCATCAAATACATTCTTTATGACAACTTATTGAGATTTCATCTATATGGTTAACTTGACAGAGCTGTTCTATTTAATTGGTGAAGAAGAAAATACACTCTGCAGATTATAAATAAATAAACTAGATTTCTGGAGAATTACATTATTGGCAGGTTGATAAAGGGATTAATAGAATTCCACAAAGGAAGTTCCCTTTTATCAAGTGATAAGTAGATGCCTGTGGCAGATTGTTGATCCTGCTAAAAGCCTTTATCTTCTGGGTTTGTAAAGGAGATGACATATTTCTCACTTTTCTCATTTGGTGATTTGTGTATTCTTTGAAACCAAAGGAAGACAAAACACATCACAAAATTTCTAATATCCAGATTTTCAGAAAAGACAATGATAATGAAAGGTTAATATACTCTAAAAAATGCTAGAGACAGAGAAACAATTCCTTCATCAACGCTTCTGTATGTACACTTCTGGATCCTCAACACTTCTGTATGTACACTTAGATCTGTAAAAACACCTTCAGGAATTCCAGGTACAGCTTTCTGACCTAGGTCCAGTAATATTTTTTCTCACTGACTCCACCCTAAGTCATGGTAATGACAATGCATTATTTTTACTTGATCGGATAAAGAAGAATTCTTGCTCTTCAGTGATGTTCCAAAAATGTGGTTTTTTGAAAAACAGTTGCAGAGTTTTGCTTTTATTGTATCATTTTTTCAGTGGTTGACTTGGTTGTCTGGAAATACCTCCTCCTTTTGGCATATCCTAGGTGGAAGCGACATTGCAATTTCAAAACTGAGTCCAGAAGGATGAGCGTGTCCTTGTTGTACCTCCTAGAATATGCAAGAACTTTAAGACACTAACCTTGTTAGCAAGCAATTCTCTGAGACTTCTGGGTTCATCCAGTGAATTAGAAGCCAGCAAAAGCAAGCAGAGTTCCCATTTTTCACATAGATAAGTGCCCAAAAGTGTGATATTATGCTGTGAAGTGGCTCTACAGTTATTGGGCTTTGTTTTTTTAAATTGTTAATGTTTTTATTTTTGGATGGTTCTTGATGAAAATCACAGATACTGCTGCTTTACATAAGAAATTCCTATAGAACAAAGTTGGACTGATTTTTTTTTTTTTTGGGAAATGAAGTTAAAATACATTATTTTCCAGCTTCAGTAAACTACCACAATAGGACTCAGGTGATGTCATCCACTGTGAATTATTCTAAGTCCCTCCCTATGCTCAGTTTAGGAGACAAAAATATGCTCTTTCACCCAAATTCAAAGCTCCTCTTATTTGTATAGCACCTATCATATTTCATCTTGTGGAAGTTTATGTGTTGCCAAAGAGTCAGAAAAGTGCTGAGAACAGTAGACATGACATTTGGAGTTGTATATGTGTGTGTGCATGTGTACATTTCATGTGCTGCACAAGGTGGTTTATTCAAAGGGATTCAGTCTGAAAGTTTTTTATTTTTTTCTTCAACCAGCATAAATGGTTTAATAATATTTATTAGTTTTCCTTATAAACATCCCCTTCCTTGTTGAAATACACTTGTAGACAATCCATAATATTAAATTATTGACCCATATATATATAATGCAGTATAATAGTTATTGTATGTCATTTAACATTAGTTTTCAAGACAAGATTTAGTGTCTCCAATTTTCTTGTTAAACAAAACCTTACCCCATAAATCTTCCCAGTCATATTTTTATATTTCGCTTTTTTCCTTGTTTACAAGTTATTTATTAAAAAGTCCTTAAAATACATTCAAACCCTTTATTAAAGGTAAGTGCAATCATCTATATTATCTCTGCATTTATTCTGCAAATTTTCCCAATAACTGTTCAGCTCCGCACAGACTAAAATACTACTTAGAGTGAATATGCATAGTGGAATTTGAAATCTTAATTGTTCATGAAAAGTCCTAATGTTGTTAGGATTTGTTACTATCAGTACTGAGAAAGAAAAACGAGAGAGTTGTTTCAGTTCATCCACCAGTCAAGAAAACTAATGGTCTTTCATTTGACATGTCCAATGCCATCGTTTATGATGCAGGATGAAACGAATGTAATTTGCATTTATACAATCTGTCCTTTTATCTTTCCAAATTGTATATACCTACGCAGCACACATGATTTGCGCTGTTTCCTTACAAAATAATGATACCATATATTTCAAATATATATTGAGCATATGTATTTCTTTGAGTCTTCTTTTCTCTGGATCTCTCTTTTCTTGTATTTTTTTTAGATCTCGATTGACAATTTGACCTTGGTGCCTGCTGTTTTCCTGAACACAATCACTTCCAAAACATCCTGTCCTATAAGCTTCCCAATCAGCTTCACTATGTAGATGGCCCTATGAGAAATGAAATGTGGGATGGGAATACAGCTCTCCTAAAGCTCTGTGATATGCTGGTGCTTGTTGCCCCACAAACATAAAGTGATGTAAAGCAGGCAGCTGATAGGCAGAGAAAGAATATTTGGAGAAAGTGCTAAAGTTAATATTTACTGAAACTGGGATTTAATACATATAATAAGAATTCAGCAAAATCTTTAAAAACTTGTTTCTGAAATGTAGCAAGTCCTGTGAAGGGAACATAAGATGAAATCTCAAATACTGATTGAATCCATACCTTATTTGAGTACAATTTACAGTCACACGCAGGGAAAACTTGCAACTTTTCTTGACATCTCACACTTCCTAGCAACCTTCTGCAATCGCTTTTGAAAGAGATTTTCACTTCCCAGAAGAACCACTGTATGAAAATATTATTTCTGAGTGTTCACTTTCACACTAGCTGTAATACTCCTTCTTTACAAAAGGGCAGTAGTGCTCTGTGACTTAAAGCATCAAGCAAGACAAATATCAGTGGCATTTCAGTGCAATTTATTTTCATTCCTTTCTTCTCAGAACTGACTTAACATTTTTTAGCTTTGTATTTCTAATTCTGGCAAACATTATACCAGATCACGATTTTGGATAATTTTAAGCAGCTGAAAGCAGTGCACATTTTATCCAATACATTCTAAATTATGCTGGGATTGCTTGAGGCGTTTTGATCTAAAGTCAGCATGCATAACCTGTCTCTGTCTGTTGTGCTTTCTGATTCCATCATTTGCTTTTCAATTAATTTAATTAAATTCTTTTGGCTTCAGCCTTTCCATAAAGGAATACTTCTATTTGTTGTCAACCTATTCACTCATGGATTCAATATACTCTGATTTATGTTCATCTTTTTTTTTCTCACTGCATGAAAAGCTAAAATTATTTTGTTGGGTGAATAGAATAGCTTGGCATCACCACACATTTGGCCATATTCCTTTTTTCTGAGAGTTTTAGCCGACATCCTGGACTGTACATCAGTGTACCTTATTAATGTAACCAGATTTAAGTGATCTTGTCTCATTCATTCCATTCCGCTAATTTTTTTACCTTTTTTTTGTAAAAAAATCTTCAGAATAATCAAAGGATTCTGTAGTATTGTCTGCAAAACCATGTGAAACATCAGAGATACTGGTAAAAGCGAACTTGGAGAATTATTTCTGTTATTGTAGTTAATACAACATCATAATATATGACAAAAATCTGGCGTGGTGTGATACATCTTCAGGTTATTATGGAATAGCTGTGACCAGCAAGGAGACGCTACAGCTCAGTTTACCAGGCACAAAATCTTTGTTACTCTTAAACAAATACACAATCATATTCCTGGTTTTCCAGATCAGTTGCTCAAATATATATATATATATATGATGATAACTATTTTTATTCCTTACTCTTAAAGGGATTAATGACTTTAAGATGTTTTAAAACCCTAAAATAATGTGTTAATTGTTACCAGAGCCCTCTAAATGTACTCTGGATGATACTACAGCATGTCTGCCTGCTGCAGTGCTCCTGAGAAAGAGCTTCCCTGGCAAGACAGAGGCAGTGACTAAGTTTGTTCTAACTTGCCTGAACTTTACTTTGTGGATGAATGCAGCTGCACACCCATTGTGTCAGGATAAATGTAGTCTGTCAGACGAGAGCAAAGAAGCAGCAAGTAGAGTCATTCTGTGCAAGTTTTGAAGAAATATGTCCATATAAAACGTGTAAGTAATCGGAAAATCTCAATTTCATAGATTCGAAGGCACCAGGCCTCAGATTGATTTTCTCCAGTAAGGCACTGAATGTTTGACACCCATGAGCTGTATAGTCTGAAAATAATCCAGGGAAATATCCTTGAGTGTGCTGAGATAGTCTGAACTTGTATCAGGTAACGGTTTTGTAGGTCAGTTTTCCAAGGCAGTTTACAGACTGTGTGAGCTGCTTCTGTCATGAAACTCATATTTCAAGGTTTACCCGTCATCTAGTTAATGTATAATCTATTCATAGTGCAATGGAATTGCTATTAATGTACTCCAGATGTGTATATGAACTTATAAATGTTCAAAAACTTATTAAGCAAAAACATAATAGGTAGATACCCCTGTAATACAGAAAATCTAGGGTTTTTATATTCTAGGAATTTTTAAAAGTGTGTTGATCAGTGGTTAAACCAATGTGTAATCCAGCAAGGGATATTAGTGGCAGTAGCAATTCTTTTTGCAAGAAATGTCATATATATCAACCTCAACACAAAAATATCACTGTATCTCTCATAAAAATGTGTGTGGAATAATTCAGAACAGGCAGAATTTCAATCTGCTGAACCTGGTACAATATTGAATTAACTTTTCATCTGGGAATTACAGTTGGATGTAGTGTTATTCATTACAGGCTGTCTCTAGCATTATTTCACATGTATTGCTTGGTATGTATAAGCCGTTCTGTCTTTCCAGATGAGAAACACAATTCATTAGAGAATAAATAAGTAAAGGAAAATGTATGAATCAGGAGTTATTGCCCTGAACCTTGTTTTAAACAGGGCAGTTTTCTAACAGTCAGATTAAATCTACTCTATATTAAATAGGGAAGTCATTGTGAACCGGCTGCATCAGGTGACTAAACTCAAACTGTATATGAATGTTTTATGTCTTTCTCCATGTGTATGGAGGTAACAAAAAATAACAGACACATAGATAAAAGAAAGTTATTAAACCTTCTCAGGTGTTTATTTCTCTGTATTGCTTGTCTGTGTTCTGTTTTATACAGCTGACCAGAACATGAGACTCATTTGATGAAGAATGGCAAGGCCTTAGATTTTCTCTGTTCATTTTGTGAAGAAAAATACAAATGTTCTTTAGGACTGGATCCTAAAAACTAATCAGCCTCTTTGTCTTTCTCTGTTAGAAAATCGTCTTGATATTTTAAAAGAATCTTTCATTGTGAAAGTGTCCCAAAACCAGGCTGATATTTATGGTCAAAAGCTTAAATATGATCCCTTCTTCAGCTCTCAGAATGAAGATTCAGGTTTAAAGAGATGGTCCAGATATCTCACAGCAAAGACTCTCATTCCTGTGCAAATTATTATTAGCTCTTCTGTGGTGACACGTTCTCTTATTCCTAAGCAGAAATTTCCTTTTTTTTAGACTTTCTGCTGTGTTGTCTTTAGATATCTTCTACAGACTTTTCCTTCTGAAAACCAGAAATGTATCTTTTTAATTACTCATCTAAAAGTTCTTGACCAGCATTTACAGATGAAAAAAAGACTAGTACCCTTTCCCTGAAACTAGTTAGGCTGCCAGAATTTCTCCCTTGTTTTTCCAACAACCCTTCCACATTTCAGAGAGGATTCAATGTAGATCATTAAACAATACCAGCCTGAGAAAGAGATGGTTGCTATAGCTGACTTAGGCTTCTGTCCTCAGTCATTGCTCTCCTGATCCTTTCCTCATGGTCTGATGTGTGGCTGCACTTTATAAGATAAAATGAGCTTGCGCATAAAATACAGGTCTTTAAGGAATGTGACACGATTTTTTGTGTTTTCATAGAGATTTTTTATATTGATAGTAAAATCCTTTGACAGTGGAGTGGTGCAGAGATGCATCATGATGTGAATCTGTGACTCTGCTCTGCCATTGTCTTTTAAATTCACCTCAGCGTAGCAGCCGATCACCTATGCAATGCATTCAAGGGAGTTACAAACAGACCAGTGTATTCAAGGAATGTATTATGGTCAGTTTAGGATAATCTTACACTTTTACTAATCCTTTCTTTTCCTATTTTCTTCTACTGTCTTGAAATCTTAATGCTGATGTCCTAGGCTTAACAAGAGAAAATTTGGTGGTGTGCTTCTGCCCATAGGATGGTGCAGAAGCTTGTCTCCAGATGGCAATAGAAAAAAAACATGTGACATATTTTCCATTTCAGGTATGTCATTTATGAGACTTTTAAAACATAAGACATATGTTTATTTACACACTGTATATCTAGGGTTCTCATGGGTTTCTGGTCTAGACAAACCTGTCCCACAGGCTAATCAGAGGTTCAGGGTCGAAAAAAAGATTATAGCCTCCTATTCCTGTGCCCTTGCAAAATAAGAACTTTCTGATGACTAAACAGTCCACATTTACTGATTTAGAGCAGTGTAATGTGTGAATGTGTTCTGTCATGCTCCTTTTTAAAAATTGTCGGTATTTATTTTATTTATGTGCTAGTCTTTTTATAATATGAGCAGTGGATTGAAAAAGCGACAATAAAATTTCATAAACTTTGAATTTGCATTCATTGTAGATTTTTCTAGTCTTGCTCTTGAGACATGCAGTGATTACTACATGTACAAATACAAAGTGCATGTGTGTATCCATGTGTATGTGCATGTACACAGGTATTACGTGTTCTGTAAGCATCTTCCCATGTTAAAACTATCAGTTTGAGGAGTAGAGCATTTATTGGTGTTCACTAAGAGTCAGTAGCATGCTCCACATGAACCAGTTAAATGTAGCATAAACTAATAAACACCTTCTCTGGCAATGACACCCTGATAAGAGTTAATATTCCCATCTGCTGTACTTTTCTTTTGACAGCAGGTTCTTGCTTACATTGCACTCTGCGACATAGGAGGGTTGAAGTTCATGGAAGCTGAACACCAGCCACTCTCTCCCATTGCTAGGATTGTCTACTGCCAAAGCAGCTGCAGAGGTGTCTAAATCCTGCACAGACTGAGTAATGGCATGAGGTGGTAGAAATGTAGACAAAGAGGCAATAATGCATGAGACTGACATCCTGCCAGTTCCACAACAGGGGCTAGTAGATCTGCTGCATTTCATCCTGAGCCTGCAACCCTTAAGTGTGTGCCTTTTTGCCACAGTTTAGAATGTCTTTATCAGGCTGCCACTCTACCTCTGGCGTGGAGATGCTTCCACTGCTTGTTACTTTTTGTATTTCTTCATCTTATTTCATTGAATCTCATGCAGACCGTCAAGTCTGGTAGTGTGATAAGCCTTGAAATTTTGGGCAATAAAGTAAGAGAGAGGATTGTATTTTTCTTGGATGCAAGAAGGGATGAGTTCCTACTCCTTGATACAAACCCACAGTTTAGCATTATTCTTTAGGCCTCTATATTTTTATTTCTTATTTCATTTTCTACAAACAACAGGTAAAGTAATGAAAGAGAGCAACTCGTTACTTTACAGGAACATCTTTTGGCTTTCCAGTTGAAAATAAATTTTTTGTCCTGGAATAATCAGGACAAAAAAATTACCCTTATTTTTGTATGTGGGTGGGTATGTGCATGATGGTGGTATCCTACACAGTTTGCTGTCAATATAAAGCCCCATTTGTAGTTTTCAGGTTGACTGACTAACTGCAGACATAAATGGCTTGAAATCCTCTGAAACAAAAAGAAAGATGGCAGTTTGAGTGATGATGAGTTCTCTGCACACTAAAATTTACAGAAGTCAGGTTACTTAATGGTTTATGATTGAATAGAAGAGTTTGGTAAGGATCTCTATAGATTTTCTTACCACTAGGTTCATTGGACACTTGAATGACAAGCCTCCCAATGGGGGCTTGGAGGTCCCACATTTTGTGGCAGAGAAAAAATAATTAGAAAAATGCCAGCAAAATGGTAAACTGGGCAGATATCACAGATCCCCTCTAACTCCCAAGAGAAATGGCCCACCAGCTAATCATTGAAGCAGAGAAGAAGGAAAATCAGGACTGATGTTTGAAGGTCCCACTATAAAGAAATGTCATACGTGTGTATTTACAAGCCATTTATGTCATGTGATCCTAGATAAAAGAAGGTAATAATAGATGAGCCAACCCCTCCCCAGATGTCTGTGAATTAGAAAGAGAAAAAATTGAGCAGGCTGCAAACAATGCCCAGAGATCAAGCAATATGAATTTTAAAATGCTTGGCAGATCAGCAAATTTGTAATCTCTGATTAATGCTTTCACAGCAGATGTATAAATAGACAGTCAAACATGTGTTTAGGCCATTTCTTAAAGAAAGAATTTGGGAAAGAAAGCTAAACCACATAACTAGTCATGTAATTCCCATAATGTTAGTACATTGAACATACTGTAGCTTGAAATAGTCTGTATTTTTGTATTTATTTGCTTTTCCTTTCTGATTGTGCTGGCCTCATCATTAGGGAAAATGACTAGCAGTGGGGAAGAGCGCAAAAGGACAATTTTTATACATAACTACCTTATGTATGTTCAATCTTTTCCGTAGAGACTAGAATGTCTGACCCTTTACTTTTCCCTATCCAAAAGCTGCCCTGAGACTGACCATGGAATTTATACTCAGAGTTCAATGTTTAAGTAAAATTAATCTGAGGTAACCCTGCAGTCTTAACTGATATCTTTCCTTGGGGAATAGACTGGGAATCCTATTTAAAAAATATCTCTTTTTCTTTGCAAATCAATTGATAAACACCAAGGTAATTCAGTGAAATAAAGGAATTTGTGAGGTCTTCATTAAAGTCCCTCAGCATCAAGAGTCTTTTAAAGGGAACTAACAGTATGTCCTCATACACTTGGTATAACTCTAAGATGCTTAAATGAGTCAAGACATTTGTGTCCAAATCAGTGCCCAATGTTACAGGAGATTTGAAAGAAATTTGTTACAACTATTTTCAGAATTCTTGCTTAACTTAACTTCTGGATATAGTCAATTTTGATTAATAGCAATCTTGCCACACTGCTATGCCTGGCTGCATGATGGGAGTGTGCATTACACTGATGGAGAAGTTCTGAGGTGCCCTGGATAGGCTGTGTGAAAAAATAAAGAGCTAAAGATGGAAAATAGATTATGAGTTGAAGAATCAATCAGCATATAAAGGAAAAGACTGAAATTACTGGGCATCAGAAAATGACAAAGACAGTTACAAAGAATTTCAGAACTATCAGTGGAAGATTAGCTGTTCTGTAAACCAATTTTAGGTATCTCACCTTCACACTATAAAGTCTGCTCACTATCCTAACCTCCAACTGAACTTTACAGCAGTCTATTGAATATATTTATGAATATCCTGATACCTATACATTAATAAGGTCTAGAGGGAATCTTCATTTTCTTTCATCCTTATCACTTCATACCTCTTGATATTTCTAGTCCTACATAGGCACTGCTATACTTAAAATTCTCGAGTACTATACATGTTTTTGCGAATGTGTAGTGTCTCAGTTTTGCAAACACACTTCCCATTCTCACTTGGACTTAAAAACACTCTGTGCTGTCTGAAAAAGACAGCTTTGATGTAAATTGGGCTAGCTTTAAACAGATATACAAGCACATACAAATAACTTTGCATACACTTAGAGCTGCCTGATCAGCTGTGAGCAAGCACCATACCTCTGCGTTAAGGTAACGCTTATCTGAGCTGACCCACTCACCTGGGATGCTGAGCATGTTAGTATGAACACAGCACCATCCTCACACTGTCAGCAATGAAGAGGGACAGACAAGACTGATTTGGTGATCAGAATCCAAATTTATTGTGGACTACCAATGCTTATATACTATTTTAGGAAGACTAGTAATGTTTACTACAATGATTAGGTAAAAATCACATACACAAATTTATGCATATTATAACATCTTTTGCTTGCAGTGTTTAACGAAATTTTCTTTTTCCAGTAAACCAGTCTGATTGAATCTTCTTTTAATCCTCAAAGTTCTGTTTGCTCTTGCCAAGGCATCCTGTTATCAAGTCTCTTCTGCTAACCAGACCCAAAGTCCATCATCTGTCTTGTGTCCCAATATCCCAATATCTCAACATCGTGCGACTACGTGGTTTGTGGCTGGTGCTCACCACGGGTAAAACAAACCCAAGTTGCTGTGTGAAGAGATCTTAATGCTGAGGGGAAAAATGTGTCAGGGGAGTTTAAGTGGAGTCACAGTCAGTTCAAACATGCTAGTTTGTTTGCTGAGGTTTAATACTTCACACACTTCAGTTGCTTAAGCCTGAATGCTATTTTTTAAGATGAGAAAATATTAGAAATACATGAATTGCTTTGAAAAATCCTGTTCTAAAAGTTTTTAAATTATGTGGTTTTTATTTTGTTTTGCAATTAGCTTTATTTACACTTTAAAAAAAATATATGTTGCACCATTGGAGAAACAATAATAATCAGCAGGCTTGTGTTGAAGGAAAGTTTCCTAAAATAATTTTCCTATTTTAAGAATGACCCCTCTGGAGTATATAATCCAGATAAATGATGAGATCTCTATCACTTGTGAGTCTTACTGAGAGATCTGACAAACATCTACTATGAATTGTTTGGGTAGAGCTGAACCTGTTTTGAAAAGAAGAGGCTGGAAGCATGCAAGGCATACAGCAGTTACACTGGGGTGACGGGACCTCACATAGGAAATGCTGTGCACAATGAGACTTTTAAAGAGGTGTCCTCAAGGTAGTGTCTGCATTCCACTACATTTTGAACTTATTGTGATGAGGACAGTTCTCTGTAATGGAAGCGAGGTTCTACCGACCACCCCATGGCAAGTTTTCCCTCTCAGCTACAGAATTTGCCATCTAATGGCAGAGTTAGCTCATTCATTTCTTTGGGAAAAAAAAAATATTTCTTGGTGAAAAAAAATACAATCTGACATAATATCTAAGGAAGACTGCTTCTTTGGGTAATGAGAACACCTTTGATTTCTTCCTGCATCATTCTCTCTTTTGCTTTTATGGTGTAGAAAGCAGCAGAACATTTAAATCATGACAAAAGCAATAGGAAAAATAATATTTTTATTTATTTTGGTAGCCATACTGAGTTTTATATATGAGCTGCAGGCAGGATATAAAATCTCTTAAGTGCATTACAATTAAATGTCTGTTCTCTTCATATCTCTAACAAAGATATGCATGAAGGTGTACATTTACATTGTGATCACTGGATAATTTTCACTAGCTTAGATTCCGTTAGTCATTGCCCATAGTGAGTGGGTTATCTCAAATGGGCTAAGTGCAAAAAAAGACTAGTATTTATATTACTTCTGAGTTTTACTATAATGCTTTAATCTCATATGTTCATGATTTTTCTTTTATCACCTGCATCTGTCTAACCACAGATAATTTATTATTCTAGAGAATTAACATTAATGACCTTCTGGTAAGTCAGCCTTTTTCAAAACCTCACATAAAAGCTGGAACATATTTTCACATTTACTCATGTTTTTAAAGCTGCCTATGAATTAGAACTGATGAATGTTCTCTTGGAATAAACTTGGTGTTTCTTAGTCTACAGACTTGAAAATTAAATCACTTTGATCTAAGTGTCTAAATTACTAATTACTAATTACTTTTGGGTGAACATTTAGATGGGTGCTCCTGTAATTCTAATCCTCCTACAAAATATTATTTTCTTCATCATCACTTTTCAGTGAGATGTTTTCTTTAACATCAACACAACAAATGTTAAGAAGACTGTCCTCTAAATTCTAAATGAAGCTACCATTAAAAGCATGTATTCTGCTTGATTTTTTTCTATTCATGACCCATTGTTCCCTATGTAGATTTCACTGAAGGATAACCTGGGAGTTGGAACAACAGACTAGTAAAACAGATTTGA
This sequence comes from Irena cyanogastra, assembly GCA_013397155.1. Lineage (NCBI taxonomy): Eukaryota > Metazoa > Chordata > Aves > Passeriformes > Irenidae > Irena > Irena cyanogastra. Next base: position 124,162 of record VWZV01008048.1, on the reverse strand, counting down.
GTAGAATTGGTGAATAGACCAGAAATTCAGGCAGCACCATTTCAGGTTAAGGTTCTGTCTCAGAATTAAGGTTTTGTCTCCTGACAGAGCAAAGTCAGAGAATCACAGAATAGGCAAGGTCGGAAAGGACCACAGTGGGACATCTGGTCCGACCTCCCTGCACAAGCAGGATTACTCTAGAGAACATGGCACAGGATTGTGTCCAGACAGTTCTTGAGTATCTCCAGTGGGAGAGAATCCACAGCCTCTCTGGGCAATCCTGCACAGTAGTGATGTTCTTCCTCATGTTCATGTGGAACTTCCTGTGCATCAGTTTCTTCCCGTTCCCTCTTGTCTTATTGCTGGGAACCACTGAGACAAGCCCAGCTTCATCCTTTCCACACCTTCCCTTCAGATAGTGACAGACATTGATGAGGTCCCCTCTCAGCCATCGCTTCTCCAGATCCTGGGTAGATGTCACAATAGACATGTAGTTGTAACCCAATCTACTCTGAACACATCAGACCTACAGTTCGTGTATGCGAGGTGCACAGAAGCTGCTCAGAGCATAAGTTGGTCTGACATATCTGGAGAACACTGAGCTCATTCAGTGTGTGCTAGAGATGCATATGCCTGTGATTTTGCTTTGGTTTTCCCAAAGGGTACACAGGACTGAGGAGCAGAGGTGGTTGGTCATGCAGTCCAGGAGTAATATGAGACTGCTCAATTCTGCATTATCTGGACAAGGGCTTCGTCTCTCCCAGCTTTGGTTTCAGTTTTCTTACAAGAAAAGATTACTGGAGGCTTAAAAAAAATTTAAAAAGAAGAAACAGAATTTCTCAGTTTGCCTTGCTTGCACTTTTGTTTCTATTACTAAAAACTAAATATTAAGTGAAGAAGGGGACTGTGGGAAGAGATGGGAGAGTCAAGGCAATTGATTGTTCATAAGTAGGATTATTTTCTGTCCTGCTGCTGCGAGAGTGTTCCTATGGGTAAGTTGCTTGAATAAAACTCTATGAAGGCAGGCACTAATTGTATGTTTAGGTATTAGCTGTGTTTTCAACTTAGCATCCTCCACCTGGATCTACATAATTGCTGAGCATTCACAGCAGCGACCGAAACCACTGAGAGCTGGGCTTTGTAAATGTTCTGCACAGAGTGAAAAGGAATAAGAAATATCTCAAACTGGGCATACTAAGTGAAAACCTTTGTCTTAAATTTTTCCCCCTGCCCCTATAAAATTGAGATATTAATAATCACTTATCTTACATGAGTACTGTGAAGATTAATGAATTCACATTTGTGAGCTACTTCAGTGAGGACTGCAGTAAGACACTATATGTGAATTAATAATTCTGTCTTCAGAACTGTGCTGTTCTTGCCTGAATTTTCTTCACAGTGGCTAGTATGGGTTAAGTTTTGAATTTGTGGTGAACACAGGGTTCATAATACTGAGATGTTTTTGTTTTTTCTAAGAGGTGCTTGTACAGAGTCAAGGTCTTTTCTGTTTTTCTTATTGCCATTCTGGGGACAAGGCAGGGGGCTGGAAGGGGACACAGCTGGGACCCCAACCGACCAAAGGTGTGCTGCAGGTCATATGACATCATGCTCAGCACATAAAGTGGAGGAAAGGAGGTGAAAGGTGGAGACATTTGGAGTGATGGTGTTTGTTTTTCTGTGTAACCATTACATGTGATGGCACCCTGCCCTCCCGGAGATGGCTGAGCACCTGCCTGTCCATGGGAAGCAGTGACTGAAAATCTGGAAAGGCTGGAGTTAAATTAAAAATTGTATAATTCAGGAAATAACCCAAGGTTAAAGGCAATTGAAACCTGGTGTTTTATATGCTGTAACGGCTTGATTTAATAATAGTTCTCCTTTAAGTTTAATGTCTGTGAAACTAATAGCATTGTAGATACTGAAAATGACTGTCAGCCAGCATACATGAGAAAATTATTAAGATGATGTTTTGTGGGAAGGAGGCATAGAGATGCTTTTAAAAACATATCCAGCTAAGGAAGACTTTGTAATGTAATATAGCTTTGATATAGGAGGAGAGAGGGATGGAAAATAATTTAATTTAAAGGAAAAGCAACAGGCATATGTAAGCAAATGCTGGTAACAAGAAAAAAATCTCATTTCAGATTTTCACTTGTTTGGGCTCTTTCCTGTTGAAAAACTGTAAGCTGTGCACATAATTAGACGTTCATACTGCCACAATAAATCACTTTTCTGAACACACTGATGCACCCTGACACACTAAGCCCAAGCTGGCAGGTCCGTGCTAAATAAGGATCTGCTGAGTAGCTGAAATGTACTTCTGATGCATTTCAAATAGAGACAGTGAGAATCCTCTAACAAGCATCCTCTCTCTGTTTCAAAGACTCCTACAGAGTCTTGATATTACTGATTTATCAGAACGGTCCTGTGCATATACCATACACAAGCGGAACTACGTTCATCACAACACTTTGCTGATGAACTAGGATTACTTTTTCTCCTAATTTTCTGGTATTTTTTTCCTATAAAGAGTTTGTAGCATGCATGAAATGTTCTATAAATTCAAACACTTCTTTGTACACCCAGTGAGTTATTTGACCAGATGACATTCAAAATGAATAAAAATAAGTACAGCCTTGAAAAGAAAAAAATAAATCTTTGAAAGCAAAGACTGCAGTTAGAAATTACTTTCAACTTAGTTACACGAAATGCTGTTCAATTCTCGCTCTTGACAAAGAGAAGTACTGAAAAGCATATTTGTGTGTAAAATAGAGATCTAGGAGAAGCTCTTAATGACACCTTAACAATTAAAGGTATTGCTGGTGCCTAGGCTGTCCAGCAGAACAAAGGCAGTGTTAGTCTTTGTGTTCATAGACATTTCCTTGATGAACAAGTGGAAGACCAACATCTGTGTCAGAGTCACAGCTATATTTAATGAAAATGAACAGGTGTCGCGGTTCAACTCCAGCCAGCAGCCAAGCACCATGTGGCCACTCATCCACTTGCCCCTGCTCCCCAGCTCAGTGAGAGAGAGAATCAGAAAAGAAAGTAAATGTCATGGGTTGAGATAAGGATGGTTTAATATTTTTAGTAAAATGTAATATAATACTAATAATACTGATGGTAATACTTGTAATGAAAAAGAGAGAGAGGCGAACAAAAGAGAAACATGCAATGCACATCACATCACCTGAGGATGGACACCCAGCCCGTTCCCAAGCAGAGATCAGAGATTCCTGGCTAGCTGCCCACTGAATATGACATTCTGTGGTATGGAACATCCCTTCAGAAATTTCAGGTCAGCTGTCCTGCCTATGGTCCCTCCAGGCTTCTTGTGCACTTGCTCACTGGAAGACCATGTCAATGTGCATTATAAAATTATAAAATGTAAACTACAGCAGTTATTCTGACAATCCTTACATCCCTGTTGTTTAAGAATTAGAATGGCCCATATGGGGATTGAACACACAACAGCCTTGGACTTGTTAACACCATGATCTAATCAATTGAGCCAATCTCAGGGTGAAATAGGGTAGTTCATTTATAAATAAGAGGGAAAAGAAGCAATTTTTAATGAATTTATGAAAGAAGTATACAGCAAAAAAAAATCTTCATATGTGGTTTCCAATAAAGAGCAGCGATACCTGTAGGTATCTTAAGAATGAGACTTCTTCTAATGCTGAATATTATTATTTAATCTATTACTTAGCTGGTGATTCAAATCCCATTATATTTTTATATATTTTTAATTAACACCTTGCCTAGACATCAGACTATATTTTGATCCATGTTTTGAAATAATTTTCCAGAAAGTGCAGGTTTTCCTTATCAGCTCACACCTGTCTTGAAGACAGAACAGAGTATTGCAAATAATTTAATAAAGAAGGAAACAAAGCTACTAGCTCCCTTTTATCTCATAATCTACAGTCAGACGGTGACTTGTCAGTGCTGGCAAGGAGAAATGAGGCTGACAGTTGATTGATTGGAGAATGCTTTGGCAATTGGACATTGTTCTGAGGCAATGTGGCAAGTAGCTTTGGTCTTAATAACTTTCTATTGCACACACTTCTTGTGGCACAAGCAAAACAAGCTTTGATTTATTTTTGATGGATCTACTCCCCACCAGTTTCAAAACTCATTCCTTTAGAAACACCTGAAGCTATTTCATTGCTTCCATAAAATCATTAAGTGGTTTCAGGTGCAGAATCCCTTCATGTTTTACTGTTAGTAAGAGAAGTTGCTTGCTAAAAGGTGTTTTTCTGCATTTTAACTTTTGAAAAACACTCAGATAATCTGTATTCTTTAGTGTGCATTGAGTAAAAAAGTTGAAAATGTGCAAAAGACCTGAGGTTATTTTGGCAAATAGCTGCAAAAATTTCCAGGAATCTTCTGGCTTATATTAAAGATTCATCACAATATACTGACATTCTGTCTTGAGTAAGATAGCTTCCAAAAAGCCATCTGCTAAGCTTTCATTTTTAACCTGATAAAGGTCTAAATTCACAGGTTTGATATCAACCAATCCATGTCAGTTTATTTGAAAAGATAATTTTGTTTTAGGTTTACTATTGTGAACTGGTGGATTGCCTAATTGTTTGTTTGTGAAATTTAGCCCCATGTCAAATTATAATTATATTGTATAGCCTTGTTGAAACCTCACTTATGTTTATGGAAAAATTCAGCAAGAGTGAAAAAAACAATAGAAAATAGAGAAAGGATTGGGTGCTGACTAACAGGGAAAAGGTGACAGAGGTTTCATGTGAAAAACAGGTAGACACATTTGGAGCAAGTAAAGAAGAAGCTTCTATAGAGCATTGCCATCCAGGTTGAAAAAGGATAAGTGGCATGCATTCCTGAGTAAGGCTGGGAATGCACAGTTTAGGAGCGGAGGCGCTGGGGAAGCTCATTTTCTAGGGATAAAGTGGGAGAGAAGATGTCAGGGACAGGGGAATGAACAAATACATTAAGCTGGCAGAGATTATCAGCAAAGACTGTGTAACAGAGGAGCTGACAGTGGAGGAAGGATACATCAGGGCAGAATTGACAAAACTGTGGTGCAAAGCATATTTGCATGGGGATGAACCTGGGTAGAAACATATTTATGGGCATAAAGTCAAAAAAATCTTCAGTGGTAAGAGCACTGTCATCTAGGGATGCAGTCCTGAAATGCATTCTTTGGTGCCATCCAGTAATTTGCAAACACACACCAGTTTTTCTATTCCCACTTGGGTTCTTGGAATGAATTGGGCTATGAAGGAAGACCTAGATTTGTACCCATTGTGCCCTTTGTCAGGTAACAGATGTTTTCCCATCTTTTCACTAGTTGATGGAGGATTAAAAACAGTTAATCTTGCATGTACTAAATAGCACTCAGTAGATGCCTGTTTCCACTGACTGTAGAAGGTACCTAACAGCCAAGGAGGCTTCTAAATTGGCCTCAGTTATTACATACCTAAAGCTAGAAGTGATTAATTCTGGCCTTAATCAGACTGTGGTTTCCCTCTCTTTTGTGATAGAAACTGAGAGAAAGGATCACTGGAGGAAAAAAGTACATAGCCTGGGGGACCAGATTATTTTCTGTTGTTTTCTGGTTATTTAGATCAGATTTTCATCATCTGGACAAATAGCTGTGTGTCCTTCTGCCTGCACGGCCAGCAGAAAACTCTTGTTACCTGCCCTCTCCACGTACTGAGATGTCACAGTACAAAAGAAACTGTGCTGTGAACAGCCAGCTGCTGTGAGTGTCAGGGGGAGAACCCATCATAGTGGTCTATTTCAGACAGCTGCATCTCAGGTTTTTTACACTGTGTGTGCATCAAAGGGCATTTAAGCTGGTTACACATGCAGCAGACCTTGGTTCCAGACACTGGCCATGCCTGGAGCCACGTGGATGCAGAGTTTATGCAATCACACAGACAAATATCTATGAGAAAAGCATATATTTTCCTTTCTGTCTTGTGTGAGCATATGTGTGAGAGTTGAAATACTCTTGTCAAAAACGAATAAGAAAATGAATAGTCAATTTAATTACATACTTGGAGATTTATGTTCACAAAACACTATGATTAAGCACACATGGAAGAAGATTGTCAAACTTTACACTAGCTGTCCTTGTTAAAAGTCTGAACTTTCAATTACTTCTCTTTGTGTTTGTAAGATGTAGGAAATGTTTATGGCTTTAATATTTTGAACATACAGATACATTATAATTTTCCACCATGACAGCTATTTCTGCTTTCCTCCATGGTCTCCATTTTATACTGAAGACATTTTATACTGAAGACATTTTATGGGAAGATATTGTGCTCAGTTCCTAATTACGATAACTTGATCACAGGGCTCTGATCAGGGAGAGCTATTTAATGAGAGTAACAGTGGATACAGCAATCAGTATTGCAGCTGTTCTCTTAACTGAGATCTTAAATCATATCTTTTATTGCTTATTTTTTTTAAATACATGTCTGGTTCACAATTTTCTTAGTGTTACATTGATTTAATGACTTTGATTTATGCATGTTTTGATGTCTGATTAGAGCATTGTTTACATGCATTTGGTCCTCAAAAGTCCATTAAATGAGTCTTCAATCGATTAAATCAAATTTTATTGTACAAGCAACTGCCTTTGTAAATAAAAATAAATATGCAATCATTACATTTAATTACAACAGAGAAATGAAGATAATATGAACCTATTAGATGTCAGACAAAGGCATTGATATGCCCAGAAAATACCCTTCAAGTTTTGTATTCATACCGGGCTGGAATTGAGTTTGATGATAGGATTTGTCTTTATTCTGTGCAGGCAGTGACAACACAAATAGCAGCCTTAACTTAAGATAACTGGTAATGGTACAGCAAGTTGCTTGTACACATAATGTGGTAGAACTTTTCTTTCATAATGCAAAATAAATGTGTTCTAGAATTAATATTTGTGGGCTTTGATTCAGTTCCTGCTCTGCAAAGATTTCTTTTTGACTTTCATGTTGCCACATATACCCACACGCCTAATACCTATCCATTTTTAAAGCAGCCAAATATTTGCTATAATCTAGTCTTCAATTTGCTCACCTGTTAAAAAGAGGGAACCATTCACTAGCAAGGTTAATAATGTAAAGATTGCAAGGTAGTTTAGATGTTATTATGAGGAGATATATATAATTATCACCAATTGAAATAAAGAAGCAAAGGAAAAAGTGTTGGCTGAGGGATTTAGTTTCTCTGCATGAGCAGGACAGTGAGCTAGCAAAGACATTTCATTGCTGCATTTCCCATGGCCCTTGCTCAGAATTGAAACAATGCAAATATGCATCCGGTGGTTTTTATCGATGTCTCCCAAAAGCTACCTCAGCTACTGAGATTTAGGGAGTCACCCTAGGAACAAGGGGTTCAGAACTCAATTCAGTGTGTCTGAGTTGTCTAGACACTGAGCAAGCTTTTGAATGACTTGTCAAGGCACCATTTGCATAAAAGAGACATAAAACGTTTCTTATGCAGTCTAATTCCAACTGACATTTGCATTCTAATCAATATGAAGTTCATATTTAGTCTGGCTATTCATTTACTCAGCTAACACCCGTATGGCCTTTGAGCATTACTTTTTATCTAGCATTTTCAATAATCATGTCCCATTCCTGACCTGAGCATCTCTCAGTGTAGCTGTAACTACTGTGGCCATGTCTGCAGCTCTGCTCCTGGTGACCTAAGCAGCTTCTTTTATGTTCTTAGCAAGAAAGGATGGCATATTATTTTCCCTTGTGATAACTATTAATCACTCCGTAGTAAAGTGCTTACAGTGTGTGAAGTCTCCTGCTGGCAGTCCTTGTGAGCAGTTTATCACTGACTCCTGCTTCGTTAAATGTCGAGGCTTTCAAAAATAAATTGCTCTCTTTTTTAAAATTACACATTTACATATTTGACTCTAAGACTGCAGAATCTACCAAGCAGCAAGGGAAGGAAGCAACTTGTTCAGCACCCAACATTTTTAATTCTCATTTTTTACAGCGCCTGATGCAATGATTTTCACTTTTGGCCAGGGCTGGCTGATCCTGGCACAGAATGCCAGCCCTTGTTCTAAAAGAAAAACTGACATGGAGTCAGCCTGTGTTCAACTAGACCAAGGTCTAGCTATGTCAAAATTTTTACATTATTTCTCTGCATAATTTGAGTTTGATTTTTTTCATAGAATGACTAGAACTTCAGGGATCAAATACAAATACGACATTATGCAATACTTGGATGTACGTAGAGAGTAGATATGGCTATAAGATACTAGGAGTGCTAGGAGTGAAATTAAAGGGAATAGAATGTGCTCAAGTAACTGAGGCAAGAGATGTGTGTAATTGAACTGAATGATTGCAAAGAAAAGTTGATACATAAAAGGTCTTAAAAATATTTTATTCCTTCTTTTCGCTAATGCGCTCAGAGACCAATTATTAAGTTGAATGGAACTGACTCCATCCAGTAAATATACTAATACTGCTAAGATGAACATTCTGCTTGAGCTTGAGAACATGTGATTAAAATTACCAGCAATACTTTGAAAAGCCACACTAAAATACAGAATTAAACCCCTTTCGCCTGTAATCTATCTTGAACTAATGTGATTCTCTTAATAGGGAAGTCATTGTCACTTCTAATCTTCAGTGACTGATCCCATGACTGATCTTCAAAGTAAACTTAAACATTTTAACTCTTGTCATTCAGACAGAACACTGAAGTCAGTGAATTTTTTAATAACAAATGGAATATGGAAAAATTACAAGTTTTATGTTCAATTTAGTTAATGACTTTAATATGCTGTTCTTCTGCTGTGATATACTCTACATCACTGTACTATAAAATTATTTTCCTTGATTATTACCATAATTTGTTTGCTATTGTAACTTAATGCTGAATGTACTATATTGAGTTGTATAACCTACATACTTGTAAACAGATTGTAATTTAATTTAAGAATTGTTGTAAAATGCAGAAAAGGTGCAGAGCAGCATAAATGTGTGTAGTAAAATTTGCTAGCCAATGGTAATTCAATTTTGGAATCAGGCAATTAATCACAGTAGTTCAGTTAGGTATCTACTTTTCTTTGTATGCATAATGTGGCACTGATCATACCATCCTCATGCCAGTGGTGATGAGAGCAAGGCAAATAGATTGCAGACGAAAGATCCTTCTCTTTTCCTTCCCTCTTTCTTGCACTGTCAAATGAAGCCACAGTTTCATTAAAACTATAAGGACTTCCTAGTGTGCTGGTAATTTCTGTTGAAGATGCACTGTCTACTACTCAGTTGTATCTTCCTACTTTTTTGAGACTTGTAATTTATTCTTAATCCCACATAAACTAAACATTCTGGAATTCAACTCCCTGCCACCCAATCTCCCTCCCAAGGGTTGTTGGAATAAGGACATACTGACACCAGACCACAAGGGAGACATGGAGAGGCAGACACAAGAAACAAAGCTGTAATAGCTTCTAGAGTCCCAGTGCAAGGATATTGCTCCCTTAGGTTTTCAGGAGAGATATTAATACTTAATCATCCACATTGTACTTCCTCTGAATAATTAGTAATAATTTGAAACACTCTTTTGAGGTGTTCCTCTTTGTTTAAATAGTCACAGAAAATGGAAAGGCAAAGAAAAATTACTTTTGTATTTTTCTACACACAAGCCCTCTTAGGGTAATAAAAGATTTCCTAGAAAACAAACAAACAAAACAATCAGTGTGATTACAACTGCTACTCATGTAAAAGTATGTATTTTCCAGAGGAATGACTCATCCCTTTGAATATCCTGCACCTGTTGCTACCATTGCTTTTGTAGCTCTTGGAACTTAGCTTCAACTGAGATCCAAAAAGACTTGATATTTACATAGTTTGAAAAAACAAGAAATATCTGTAGTCTCTTTTATATTTTTTGGTTGGTTGTTTTCTTTTATGTGGTTTTTGTTTTGTTGTTTTTTTTTTATTTTAAGTGAAGCAGTCCACTAAATCCCACTGGAGTGTATATGCTGATGTTTTGCTTTTCCTGTTTTTTGGTTCCATGTGGATAGATAAAAAACTTTTTTGTGTGTGTATGTGTATTGCCTTTGCTTGTTGGTTAAAACAGGGTAGTAACTGTCTGTAGCCTGGGGTGTTCAGTTACTGGGTTTGAGAAATCTAAATGAAGGACTTGAATGCAAAGTTGTTTCTAATAAGCTCACTGCCAAATCTTTATCCATAGCCACTGTGATTTCAGACTCAATAAGCTACTGCCCAAAAAGGCCTAAGGGATGAATTTCTATCCTGGCATGAGAGCAGAGGACTTAACTATTTGTGCTCCTTAAAAAAATTTTTTTGGTGTTTTGGGTTTGATTTTTTATCTGTTTTTTGTTTTGTTTGTTTGTTTTTCAGTTTGTTTAGGTTGAAATCAGAAAGCTCACTTTTTTTTTTCCTAATCATGTACTAGTCTCAGAACAGGAGTGGGAATTGAAATATCTTTAAAGCAACTTTGCACTGACATTGACATCAGTTGAGCCACTTTCACAGCTGTTTTAACTTACTCCCCACTTCTAGGACACATTTCATTCAAATTTAGCGTATCAACAGCGACACTCTCCTCTGATTCTGATCCTTCCATTTGGTCTACAAATGATCCTTTTTCACCAGGCTCCAAGACATTAATTATGCCACATGCACTGCTTTCAATGTTTTTTATGGCTCTCAGAAAAGCTGATTCTGTGGGCTTAGTACCTCTAAGTATTTAGGTGTAGGAAAGAAACTTAAGATCACTGAGTTCTGTACATGTAGGTGAATGCAAAAATAGAATAGATTTCAATATTTTTGGCCATTATTATTATTTCTTAACTTTTGAACAAACCCTGACTTTGAATAGCTATTTCTTTTATAGACAGAAATATAGTAATTTTCATTTGTATGTGCCATGTTGATGAGCTCAAATCCAGTAACTGTATGTGACATAAAGTAATTCTAAGTTCACCTCAAAGAATATAAATACTATCCTGTAGAGGGAACTTTTACTCATTTCCATGATAGGTAGTGATTTTTATAGCCTGATCTTGTCTGCCACTTGCTGTTTTCAAAAGGGCGAAAATTTAAAGTGAGACTTCTAAGTCACATAATTTCATCCTATCATTTAGTGTCCAGTCATTCATTTACTGGAGACACCTTTCAGGCTTCTTACCATTTGGGAACATCTGTGTCTTTTTTTAACCTTGAAGACTTCAGCCACATTGTAATGGTGGGCTTCTTTTGTATGGTTCTGAGTATGGAGCAGAATGAGTGAAGACATAAGCTCCAGGCTTAAGATTCTCTCTCAGCAAATATGAGAAGTGAATCTGGAAAAAACTGATGTGTCAATGTTCAAGAACATTTTCCAGTGTAAAGCACATGTGCCGTTTCTCAGGCTTGTTCATCTGGGGATTTGGTTGTTTCTAAAGGCCCTCTGGACACTCCAGGAAGTCAAAGTGGCTGAAATACTAAGTTTTTTCTTTTAAAACCTGATTTAAAATGTAAGAAATCTTGACAGCCATTCCTCATCTGAGATTTCCGTGAAATTTCACAAATGCTCAAAACACCTGAGGAGAAGGTCACAGTTTGGACTTCCTCATAACACACACTTGGAAGTGTCTGTTAAGTAAAACGGTCTTGGATTTTGTAAAAATGTGTTTTTTGCCAAATAAGTAAAGATGTTTGCTTTAATTAACCAACAGTATGTGGGATGGAGAGAAAAGTGAGAGAAAAATGAGCTAAAATGAATTCTGAATGGAAAGAAAAATAAGTATTGGGAACAATTGGACAAAAAATGTCCTAAGTGACTTTCTACACCATCTTTCATCTCAGGAAAGAAAGAGCAGCCTGCAAGATACAACATTACAGTAGGAAAAATTAATGTTCAGATGCCTGTCACAATGATTATTATTTATATAATTCTGCAACAGGAAAAGCTAGGAGAAACTCTCCACTGTGTTTCAAACTCCTAAACAGAATAGCTAAGAATAGGACGATCTAGAAATGGTATCAGAGCAACTACCCAGAGATCTTCTGGATCTGAACCCGCTTTAATTGAAACTGCAGTCTCAGAGATCTTCTGTTGTTTATGCTTTCTGTGCTCTTCCTATTTATGTTTTCTAAAGACATTATGGTTTTTAGTAATTGATGTTTTCCCATATAAGGTGAAGAGTATCTACTTGTGCTCTGTCTAGCCAAATTCTAAGTAATGCTGTTATAAGTTTAGCTCTTCTCTGTGGTACATTTTTCTTGGATACAAACATATTTGTAGGGAGGTTTTCCTTGTTTTCCTTTGTTTTGGTTTTTTCAGGCTTTTTATGACTGTTTCCGAAAAATGTTGTGAATATCCCTGAAAGTATGTGTTGGAGCCATACCTGTGACTCTGAAAGATAAAATTCAAATTTAGCAAAAGTATTCTCACAATTTTTGCATAGAAATAATTTATTGCCCATCTCAGGATTTTGTTTCAGTAAAATCTCTAGCTGCCACATCTTTTAGCATCATTTTTTTATATCTATCACTCAGCAAGAATGATTACTTTGTAATGTTAAACTTTTCCATCTTGCAGTAAAGACAATACTCTATGTAAAAGACTCGGACTGACTCTGGAACAGTAGAATGCTGTAACTGCTTCCCACAAAATTAATTGATGACCTGTTGAATTAAATATGAGGCAAAATATAAAATAGACAGTAGATAATTGGTCTTTTTCAAGTGTTGAAATGTAGGATGATAATTTTAATACAACAGTTTGAGCAAATCAAAGAAGTGAAATCAATACTCATAATTAATTATGCACATACATGTATGCATATATATATATGTGAAAAAATGTGGGAATGCATTCAGGCACATATTTTTGTTGAAATGTTAAAAAATTGTGCCACTTTGCCTGGAGTTAAAGTGAGATAGGATTGTAGGATATTAGGATTTCCCCCCTCTCTTCTATTCATAAAAATGTCTGCATTGTAGCTTTACATAAGTGTGCAAAGGCACAAGCATATTTCTTCTGTTTTCAAATATATTTGCATAGGTGTGCATGTGTATATTGAAAACTGTAAGTAAAAGCGTACTCATGTCCATCTATATACATACAGAACATGTCCCAAAACAAAGATTCAGACAATAAAATCAGTCCTGACAATCCCAATAGTTTTGCATCTCAGAAGTTTCTTTTCCGATTTTCAGTTTTCTTTTTTGAAATCTTCTTACACAATAATAAAAACCCCACCATGATTGAGGGCTCCCACCCAAGCTTGCTTCAGGGTTATCATTGCAGCAAAGCTTGACCTTGCCGTGTAGGAAATCTGTTTTAAATGAGAGCTTGCTCATAGCACTGCACAGCCCAATCAATTAAAGTGAAGAGAAAAAAAAAAAAAGAAAGAAAAGTGAACACATTAAAGAGAAGATAACTTTCAGTTCAATGCCATTAATTGTATTTTTCTAAGGTTGTGCGTAGATTCAGTCTCACTGTGCTTCAGTAGTCTCTGCATTCTTGATGTTCTCCTATGTCTTCCCAAAGAATTACTTGCCTCCTGCCAGCTACCATAGGCCTATGCCAAAGGAGTTATTTCTTACCTGAAAATGTGTTGAGTCCAGCTGAGAGGGAGTTTTTTTTCCCTGTAGCAGCCCTCACAGTGCTGAGTTTTGCATTGGTGGGAAGAAAGGTGCTGATAACAATCCTTGCTTTGGCTGCAGCTGAGCAGCCCTGACCCAGAATCTGCGCTGTCTCTCCATATTCACACATCACCAGTAGCTTGGGGGTGGGTAAGATCCTGGGTGGGAACACAGCCAGGACAACTGATCCAAGCTGACCAAAGGGATATTCCATACAATATGACATCTGCTCAACCATAAAAGATGAGAGAAAGGAGGAGGAAGAGAAAACATTTGTTATAGTGTTTGCTGTCCAAAGCAGCCACTTACTGAAGCTCAGCTTCCTAGGAAGTGGCTGGGCATTGCCTGCCTGCTGGTGGGAAGTACAGATTAAAAACCATTTTCTCCTTTGCTTTCATGCACAACATTTGCTTTTACTCTATTAAACTGCCTTTATCTTGGGCTATGAGGGGTTGTTCCCATCTTATTTCCTGTTCCCCATACCCTGTGCTGCTGAGGATGGGAGTGATGGACTGGCTTGGTGGAAACCTGGCATCCAGACAGGGTTAACCCAACACAGGAAGTCAAGGTTGTGTGAGAACTGTCATGAAGCTCGTTATACTCAGTGTAGCTGGCAGGTTCCTCCAGCGCAAAACATTACCACAAGTCACTTTTCTGACTAGTCACCCTCAGATATAGTGAAAGAAGATATAATATACCTGAAATCTTTATTTTGTGCTGGTTAGAGTTGCTGTTTGTATTGATTCTTTGTTCAGGTCCAGCCTTTGACAATAAATATATTATTGAATTACTCCCCATCCAGTAAACTTCAGCAGACTTCTGAGATTTTTGGACCAAAAAAAAAAAAAGTGATATATTGGAAGCCCTAAGATATTTATTTATAAGTATTCTCTCTATTTCATTTAAGACTATTTCCCCTATTTTAAACATATATTTACACGGAGATTGTCATCTTTGGTGGAGCTTTTATATGGAAGGAAATCATTCCACAAAAGTTTTTGTATGTATTATTTTCAGCCTTAGAAAAAAAATGAGAGACAACAGTACAAGAAAAGACTGAGACTTTTCTTCTACTGGGAAAAGAAGAGGCTATTTAAAGTCTCTGCCCTGAATTTTAATTTTTTACTCTCCAAAATAGAACAAGCATGCTTTCCCACTCCCTTTTCCTAAGCTTTATTTTTGCCAAGAATATTTATGGATTTGTTGCAACCAGAGCAGCTCTCCAATTGTTTTTATTTAGAGAGAAAACTAGAGAAAATTCTAGCACTCAAGACTATATATCTTAAATTACTCAGATAATTGGTTTTAGTAAATATCTTTTTATATTCAAAAGCAGATCAGCAGAAATAAAATGCCTTTCCTCTCTAACGGTGTTTGAGCTCACAAGAAGAGTAAATTCTATCACTATGAACCAATTCATAAGTGGGATAAAAAATTCTTGACTAGAATTCAGCTACTTAAAATTCAGTTTACTGAGATGTTTTATGATCACAAACCATAAAGCTTGCCAGCAAAGCTGCCCAGAGGATAACTGCATTAACTTTTATTCTATTTTGGTTCTGGGGAGGTAGTTTAGAAAAGAAGACTCTTTCCTTTTAGGCTTATTGTTCAAAAGGTTTAAATCATCATATTTATGAAAACCCTGTTTAAAACAGATATGACCTGAACTAATGTATTATACAGGTCTGTGTCATTTATAGCTCCTAATTAGAAAGATGCTCCTCTAGTTTTCCTCTATGAGACCAGTTTGAATTTAAGATCAGTTTATCCTTTCCAGTGAAATGAACAAGTACATTACTCTAAAAAACAAGCACTCTTCTTTTTAAAGAAGATTGCAGTACACTGAAAATGAGATGTCCATTCAAGAGTTTCACTGCAAATTCCAAATCAAATAAGTTGTTATTTTTATTAGTCAACAAAATACACCACATTAAATTGACACTTGTATTCACTGCTTTCACTGCTTGCTGCTGCTTGCTTCATTGCTTAGCTGTTTGCTTTTTGCTGCTGTAAGCAATGCACAAACAAAGCTGAAAAATCAAGACGCCTTTCTCTTCATCATTTCTCTGTGTCTTATAATGTCTTTTGGTTGTCGCCTCACTTGTCTGAGCTCCTGTGGCTTTTTTCTTCTTTCCTATTATCAATGTTGGTCAAACATTGTTTTTAATTCAATGATAATGCCTTACAGAATCCAGCTGTGCAGATTTAAATATAAAAAAGCTGATTGATCTTTAGTCCTATTAGTTTCAATGAGGATTGATAAAATCCTTCTATCAGATTCCATCCTTTTAAATATATAAATGAAAAGTTCTCTGTACTGTGGAGGGAAGAAAGTGTAAAGTTGTAAACATTTATTAAGGTTTTCCAAAATAAGCTTAAATTATGCAATTTAATATATTTGGCCTAGCAGTACTGTTGTTTGAAACCGATGGGTGAATTAGAAAACTTGGAATATGTCAGTACTACTGTGAAAGTGTCCAGCTATTAATTTCCAAAAATATTCATTGCAATAATATGCATGTCTGGATGGAAAGAAAGATGTTTTGGATGTCTGTAAAAGTGAACAAATACATATAGAACTGGGTGTTCTGGAAACATTATTTCTGCAGTCTTCACCAAATTTATGTGGAAGTTTGTTAGTGTCTTAGTGTGTTTCTTTTCCCATCCCTAAGGTTGAGTGCACTAAATTTGAAGAATAATTTCTTATTGCTCCTAATAAGGATCTTAATTAAAACTTAAATTTAAATAGAAACAATATTTTGTTTCAAGATGTAGACCAGTAGAAACCTTAACCTTCTTTTTCTGTCTCATTATTTGCCTTTGTTTACTATTGTTGTGTCTGTGCTCAGAATTGCAGAAAGTATAAGGTTGGAAGGGACCACAGTGGGTCATTTGATCCAACCTCCCTGCACAGGCAGGGTCATCCTAGAGCACTTTGCACAGGACTGCACTCAGACAATTCTTAAATATCTCCAGTAAGGAAGACTCCACACCCTCTCTGGACAATCTGTTCCACTGTTCGGTCAGCCATACCTTAAAGAAGTTCTTCCTCACATTTAGGTGGAACTCCCTGTGCATCAGTTTCTGCCCGTTGCCTCTTGCCTTATTGCTTGACATGCCTGAGAAGAGCCTGGCTTCATCTCCTTGAAGATACAGATGCTGGTGGGGTCCACTCTCTGTTGCCTCTTCTCAAGAATGAACAGGCCCAACTCTCCCAGCCTATCCTCCTAAGAGAGAAACTCTGGTCCTAGTAGAAAACAAAGAATTATATAATGGACACAGACTCTGAGACACCCAAGATGATGTGAAAAACCACAGGAGCTCAATGCAACTTTAGATATCTATTGACTTTGCCTCACTGTATCTTCACTACATATTGCCAGTCTACTGTCACAAATGGGAAGTTTGATCCCTTAAAGAACCACTGCCGAATGTATTGGCAAAAGTAGGGTTTTGTGTGAATTTGTGAAAGTACAGCTTTACAGTTAGGTGGAAGGGCTCACTCTATTATTTACTACACAAATGAAAGCATACAAAGTAAGAACAATTAGAAGCAATTTGGTATGACTTGCATGGAAGCCAGAAATGCAAAAGGCGTAAGGGTGCAAAGGATATGGATGAAAAGATAAGGGTGCAAAATGGTTTATCAGCACTAAATTATTGAACCCTTTACTGTTTACAAAGGGATTTGATGGGATTCACTATAATTATAACAAAAATTTAACTATAGATTTGGGATACTACCATTCATACCATAATTAATTCACATACACAGAGGTAAAACAATATGTACACCTATTTTTCTGAGTGTAAAGATACCAATTAAAAGTGCAGTCAGTTTCAGTGAAATATTCACATCAAATCCTTTTGTATTTCCCAATAGGAAAGGATTGCCTCTTGAAGAATTGTGTGTGAGGGGCTATCAGCCTAGGTCTCGTCATCAATGATGGTCCTTCCAATATTATAATCTTGGGGTTCTGGAAGCTCTGAGAGGTGTCCTAGTGGGAGAGAGGTAGTGGTGCAGCCTGCTGTTGTCCAGGAGAATGAAAAGGGCCTCACTTAGCACTGCTGTTTGTAGGGTCACAGGATGACTAACTTTGGTTACCAGTAAGTTTCCATCCTGGTCACAATCCAAGCCAATAACTACTGCCCCTTTTGCCCAGAGTGCAGTAACAATATCACAGTTCTGCTCAAGCTACAACTCCCAGTGGTGCTACTTCCCTTGAGCTATGATTCAGGTAAATGGTTTACACGGCTGCAAAGGATTATGGTTTGCCCTTTGTTTCCTTGGTTGGGCAGCTGATGTTTCTGGTGGATCCCACCTCTACCATGCAAGAGCTCCTGATATGATCAGACCCAGCTCATTTGGCTTATTTAGTATGAGCAGGGGCCACTTCACACCCAGCTGGCTCAGTCAAGGCTTATCAGGAGGTTCTGAAATCGTAAAGTAGGCTTGAGAAGGGGCCAGGGGAGGGCATGTCACACCACATCTAAGAATTTTCTTTTCTGTCTTTAAAGTTCCAGAAGATGAGTTTAATGAAAATGAGAAGTGTTTGAATTTAAAGCAGAAAACAAGAAAGTTTGAGGTCAGAAGCCAGGAAGTGTTGAAAGCTTCCCATCTGTTTCCATGACCCTTTTTTAGTTTTGTTGGATGATTAGCTTGCATGCAAATGGGAAAAATAGCTTAATCATACAGTGGGAAACACAACGAAAATCTCAGCATGCTATTTTGACTGCTGTAGAGGATGTTACTGTGTGGGTCTGGTGTGTGGCTTTGCTTTCCTCTCATTTAACAGAGCAGCAGAGCCTTGTGCACTGTTAATACATTGTAGGGATGGGACACACAAATGAAGATCACTGGCCTTTATTAATGCAATCTCCTTTTTATTCTATGATTTAATAAAAATAGGCAAGATTGAAAACTTTTGACAACACTGATAGTATGATCCATAGTGATGTGATAAAATTGACACTACTTCAATGTAACTTAATCTAGTTTAACTAATTGTATTGAAGGAAATATTGATATTCATGTCAGCAAGCTTGATGCTTAAATGCATCATCTAAATGAGGTTTTACTCCATTAAAAAGTGAATAAAGGACTTGACACAAATAAATAAATTAATCTGTCAAGTCCAGAAATGAGGCTTTCAAAATAATTCTAAGATATGGTTTAAGATTTTTCTTGGAGAATTTGAAGATGGCTTTAATTACAGATGTCATCCATAATATTCATAAAAATTTACAGAATTCCAAAATTGATTGTAAAAATCAAACTGCTTTCATTCTGATTTGGAATCAAATAATTTCTTTGGTTTCAGGGTGAAGCAAGAATAAATTTATGAGCATGGCTTAAATATGTTTCAAGTCCATGTTTCCTGGAAGTCTCTGTTGATCTTAGATGTGATTTAACCAACCACATTTTAGACCTCTAGAATTTAGGTCATAATTTCTTAAGTTATAATCATATTCTAAAAGAGGTATTTAAGACAGGTGAATATTCTTACTGTGTGCCTGTATCTCTTACTGAGTATAAGGGGGTTTCTAATTCATACTGGATACCTAGCAATTTAGAAATTAGTTAAGTGAAATAACTCTGAGCTTGGTGTAAAACTCATAATTGCTTAATAATTAATCTCAAATATTCTCCCATGCCCCTGGTTTTCATATTCACAAATGTTCTACTTAATGTTATTTAAGTGTTCCTTTCATGTAAAGGCACAGCCTGCTAATGTCATAAAATTGAACAACCTGGGAAGCTACAACAAATAACTGACTACAGGTGGATTCACTCTACATGCTTTGAATTAATCTTTTGGATCTGTGAATTATTTCTCAGGATACTGAAAATGGTAGGGGTACATCTCTGCCTGGTCTGTGGGCCACAGGAACACTTCCACAGGCTGAGCATCACATGTGCTGCTTTCTCTGCTCATTCCCTTAACTTTTTGAGAGTGTAGGCAGGTTGCACAGCCCAAGAGAAGTTGTGCTGTGCTCTGGGTAGGATTGAATGATTAGGGGACATGCCCTGAAGTATTCAAGCATGGGGGTTCACCAGGTAATGATCAAAGTAGTGATAAAATAGTTATAAACCAAATGTTATAGGCTGGGCACAGAACTTAGGCTTGTGTATAGTTGCACCACTGGCCAAGGCCAATCATATCAGTGGCAGTGACAACACTTGAGATAAAGAATTTAAGAAGGGTAAAAACTTCCATGCAGGAGCTATTTCAGCTGGAGAGAGGAGTGAGAACATGTGAGAGGAATGGCTCTGCAGCCACCAAAGCCAGTAAGGCAGGAGGGGGAAGAGGTGCTCCAGGTGCTGAAGTAGGGATTCCCCTGCAGCCTGTGGTGCAGACCACAGTAAAACCTAGAGGTGGCAATGAACTAAAAATACCAACTGCATTCTGGGATATAAGGAGGAGAAACATAAAAAGGGTACGTACAGAAATAGAGACTAAAACTTTTAGAGCTTTTGTCCAAAAGGGAAATACAGGCTTGACATGTCTTACAAATGATCTGAGCAGAAATGCTTTATTAACTTAACAACAGCAAAGGTTTTAAAACATGTACTTTTTTTCCCCTCTCCCTTAGATTTTACATGGAAAAACATTTTCATGGTTCCCTCAGGTAACTGGTAGTCACTGTTGAGCATAAGT
This sequence comes from Irena cyanogastra, assembly GCA_013397155.1. Lineage (NCBI taxonomy): Eukaryota > Metazoa > Chordata > Aves > Passeriformes > Irenidae > Irena > Irena cyanogastra. The sequence continues at coordinate 103,905 of VWZV01008048.1, read as the reverse complement.
AATGAGTGCTGGATGCTGCAAGTTATGGTGATGTGTTGGGTGTGATAAACCAATTTCTATTTCTTATTATGAAAATCTGCTTTTTATGTGTCAGTACTTTTTTGTTTCAAAATACTTTTCATTTTCTATTGCATACATGAGTTACAAGCTATAAAATGCACATTATTTTTAGCACTGTGTTCCAGCCAGAGATCTGATGTGGCTTTTATGGTAATATTTCTGTATAGGATTTAGTTGTGTTCTTGTTACACTACTATTTTTTTTCACCTGCATGTCTTTGAGGGGACAGTAGCATATACACCAAAAGATGAAGACATGTTGTGACAGTGAATATATTGTCCAGTGCCACTCCCTTATCATTTAACTCTCACCTTTGCCTTTACACTGTTACAAAGGGAAGACTCTTCTGTGAAGTCTGCCTCACATTTAATGGAATATGAGGGTAGTATTCAATAACCTGCTTGCTCATGTAGTTGGCATTTACACAAAACCTAACCCTATTTTCCTGAACAAAATATCCAAAAGCTGATTGAGCTTCTACTTTAAGTATGACAAGGTTTCTCCATCCAGCTTCCAGGCTGAGCTGAAGACTAGAATTCCAGTTCTGCTCAGAAACTGCCATATGGAGTCATTGCATCTTTTCCTAAGACACTGATGACTTTTGGTGCCCTTGATGAGTCAGAATGTGGAGCCCATCATCGATAAAATTAAGTTAGAGTGGTCTGTGCAATACCATATTTTTATAGATAAGACACACATTCAAGTATATATATATATACAGTTTCTCTTCTATAATCTTAGAATTTTATAATCTTTTTCTATATGGCATATAGAACAACAACAAAAATAGAAAGAACTTTGGAGGAAATTGTTTGTTATGTTATATGGTATGTGCTAAATCCAGACCTTTTTCTTCTTCTGAACAGTTATGAAAGTAAATGCTTTTAGGCTTTGGACCAAATCTCAAATTCTCTTAAATCCGTGTAGCTTTATCAAATTCAATACCATTACCTTGCTTCCCATACACTGAGAATCTGTATTATTTTCCAGAACAAATTTCATCAACCTGATTTGTTACATGTGCAAAGAATGTCACAGAACAGGAAAATCTTTTTGAGCTACTGTGATCTTTATATAACAGAGACTTCCCTAAGTTAAAAAAAAAAAAAAAATTAACAATTGTCATTACCATGTACATTTTATTTCGAATTTACCAATTTCATTTTAGTTTTGTTTTCTTAGTGAGTTTTTTGTTCCACAAATGTCAGCTTCCTTCAAGTCACAGTCCTTCCATGGTGATAAGCTAGTGAAACCAGAGAGGGGTATAGTTTCAAAGTAGTGTGTAGGCAGTATTAGCACAAATCCTGTTATACAGGAACAGATTTTAGCACATACCACCCTTGCAGTGCTTTGAAAATGTATCCTTTCATATAAAAATACCTGCATAGATGGCAATATAGAGAACAGACTTTGTTTTGTTAGAAGAGTTCTGCATGTTTTAAGTCCCTAAAGTAATTCAAATTAACCCTTTTTGTAACCAGCAAGGGAGAAGTTTATTATACAAAAGTTGCCAGACATTTGTTCAAAAGCCCATACACTTTAGTGCGATTTTTTTTCCCAGCATGATCCACTAAACCAACAAACATTAGAGAAGAAACAGTAAAACTAACACAGAAAAGAGACTGAATCAGTAAAAACTCAATCAAAACATACCGTAACATAACATAGTGTTACCATTATGGATGTGGAAAAAATTCCTGTTACATATTTCACTAAGAGTTAATTTTTTTAAAGATAAAACGTGTAAAAACCCAGGAGCTTTTGATGATGTAATTTCAACACATGGTGAGAATATAACACATGAGCACAATAATTTATTTTGAGTTAGTGTTCTATCAGCAGAACCCTGTCTAACAAATATTGGCATGAGATACTGAAGAATCAAAGATCTTTATATTCCCTAGGGTTAAAGATGACACAAAAGCCCTCTCTGACAGATATTTCTACCCAACATTAATAAGTTTCCTCCAGCTTTCCTCCAAAGCATGAAACTTCTAGAGATTATCCTATTGCATTTCATAGTAACTACCCTCCAAAATTCTCCAACTGCTGCATAATTCAACATCTGTTTTGCTTTCTTTTAATATTTTTCCAAAATAATATTTAGTACTCATAAATTACACCCACACAAAAATACAATTTACATGTATAGTTTTATATGTATTAGGTATAGAATTATTTATTATTTTATTGATTTTACATACACTATCATTCAGTTCTGTTAAATCTTGTAACTTGTATTTTGAGAACAGAGAAGTCCGAAAAAAAATAAATTAGAATTTATTTTTTCCTGTATTATCTGTTACGTTATATAATCTTATATGAATTTGTCTTTCTCTTGTGGACACAGAGCCAATATATGACTTTGAACCCGTCACCTTCATTGAAAATTATTATGGACAGAGGTAGAATTTAGAATCTCAGGTTGAAAACAAATAGTGTTTTAATGCTCTAATTAATTTTCTAATAGTACTTCCATTTAATAACCCCCTTTTTATTTCCAAAAAAGCCACAAACCTCTGTGTAGGCTGGGCATATCCTTACCTGTACAGCAGGATACCTGCCTCCTGAATTAGGTGGTAGTCCACAATTCAGAGAGATGCTCCGGCTTTGGGTCAAAGAAGCAGATGCCTGTTTTACATGTAGTAGTGTTGGTTACTACTCATCATGTAGCATGAGAGAGACACTATCTTCTGTTTGTCAGGATCTTCAGACAGAATTTGGCTGGAACCACTGCAGTTTTGAACTGCTATTTGATCAAGAACAAGGTAGGACCTACTAGTTGCTTTGGGAAAGACAGGTTTTTTTAGAAATAGGTACACAGTTCTTTCTTTTCCTGGTTTATGAACATTGGATATGGGACAAAAATGGAAGAAGACTCCCACCATGAGTAGTTCAGCTAGCATTGTTTTTTCTGTGATGGATAGACAAATGGCTTTCCAAGTTGGTGGGAACATATTGATTTTTCTATTTGGGCATCTTGGGGGGAAAAAGCACTTGAGGATTGTAAAGCAAACATTCAGAGGAACGCCATGCATATTTAACTGCATCTTAACAATTGCATGTGCCTCGTTTATGATGAAATTAGGTAAAAATATTTTCTGCTTCTTAGACAATAATGTAAGACAAACCAATGCTTTGTACACCACAGGTAGTACCCAAGCGTTTTCTGGTTGGTTGCATCTTTTAGAAGCTTTAATTCACACAATGGAACATTGTACAATTTTATCCCAGAGTGGTATTAACTAAAAGTTGAACAGATACTCTAAACTGTATTAGGATTAGCTTAGGAACCTGTCTGAAGGAATAAATGGATCCTATGTAATTTGCTTTTCTATTTTACATCACTATTAAAAAAGCTATAGTCAGGTGTGATGAATTGAACCTCAAAAGTTTTATGATATGATCAGCTGTGAACATGTAAGGAAGTGAATACCTGTTCATTAGAGCACTTAGGCAAGAACTGATGTACATGTCTAACAAACTTGGGAAAAAAAAGGATTTATGCTCGTACTTGCAATCTCTGTAAGGATTATTCTGAAGACTTTTGTAGCACTATAGTCAGGTTACATAAAAAATAACCAAAAAACACATAAAGATAGAGGACTAAAGATTGGATATAATTCTCTATTAATTCAGCTGATTCAACACCAAGTGAGAATAGTATTTCACTTTCACATTTTTCTTCTAAAGCAAGACTAAGGAGTTAATTCCATTTTTCTCCTTGCTCTCTCTCTTCCCTCTAAGAAGCTTGCAGGCTCATCAAATTCACATATGCAAACAGACAAAAGCAATCCTCCTGGCCACCTAATTCTAATTCAAGCTGCTTTGCACAGCTACACTACTAAAAGGCCACATTCTTGAAGAATGATTGCCTTCTCTGCATACTTATTAGCTAGCTTGGTACCTGGAAATGTTTTTTCCTGTACTGTATAATAAACTTTTTGTTCTTTTTAATGAGAAACTATACCTCACCTACATCACAGATCTGGCTGTCATCTAACTTAATACATCACCTAAGTCAGACACACCTAATAACTGTGCAGTGAATTATGCAGAATCTCCTAGACCTTTATGGGATGAATCTCATTTAATTTAGTAGAACAGTACCTTACGACAGAACTAAAAAAATTAACTTTCAGGTGTTTTGGTAGCAGAACAATTAAATATCATTAACTTTTATTAGTAAAAACAACAAAAAAAGAGAGAGATAGGAAACATTTTCTGTTGAAATCTAGACCTTATTTAAATGATTCTGTAAGAGTCTTTCTGACTTTGAATTCTACGAAATATTATAGGCGATTTCTCTTAGGAATACATAAAGCAGTGCATGTAGAAAACTACAGGAGCGCACAATCCGTAAGTACTGTCAGGACTGAATTTTGGATCATTACCTCCCTATCAGGACTTGAGGAATGATCTGCATTAAATGGTAGACTGAACAAATTTGTCCTCCTTGGCTTGTGGAATGGCTACGAGCTGACTGGGATTCCCTCTGGTTTTTAGTATTTATTTATTTTATTTTATTACAGAATTGGTGTGGATGTGTGTGTCTTTAACTGAAATTTATTACTTTTTCCCTATATTGAAATAATGGAAGAAAATCTATGTTTATATGGCATAGCTGAAAGACAAACATTACCAGTGGCACTGCTTCTCTTTGTCTTTGTCTTAGGATTCTGATTGCATGAATAGCAGCTTTGGTGTGTGATTAGAAAGCTGAAAAATACCATCCCCAAATATCTCAAGTATCCAAACTGAGTGGTTCCTTTATCCTCTCCTCTGCTTTATTTCTTCCACCTTGATGAATAAGATGACATTGCAGTTGCCAACTGTTAAACTGATTGTGTTGTTAGGACCCATTATTCATTTTATCTCAAGTACCTTAGCTGACCACATGCTACGGAGAACTTCAGGAATATAGTAATAAATGTTGAAAATGTTACTGTCAAATCATTAACTCAATTGGCAAATTTCCTATGAAGCAGAATTTTGGGAAATATGTTAATCATGTCCTCTTTGGTTGGGAACCTCTCCCATCCAGTCTGAAGCCAGTATCTCTGTTTCTTAAGTCTGATTTAACCTTTCCTAAGTTTATTCATATATTTCATAAAAAGTGAGCTCAGAATACAACTTATCAATCAGTGCACATGCTAATAGGAAACACACATTTTCAAATAATTTAAAGAAATTTAATATATTTGCAATTCTGATTTTAGTGGATTGAAAGATTTAAAAGTTTTTGAATATACATGTGTGTACTCAAAGGGAGGCGAATGCTCAGATATACCTGCAAAAGCAGGTATACACACAAAAGCAGAATATAGTTTCATAAAATTGCATCCTTGCAAGGTTTGGTTGCTAAGTTGCTGATTGCTACAGCAAGTGGGTGGAAGTTCCTCTGTGTCAGACTATAAAAAAGGAGGAGAGTAAGGACTAGGACCAGGTTCTTATGATAAAAATTGGAAGTCTGTCCTGCTGTGTGTCAGTGGAAGGAAATAAGGGAATATTTTGAACATTATCACTGGAAGGCACGTACACATGCCCGAGCTGATTTTTAAAAATTCCTTTTTAATAGATGAAATACAGAATTTAGTATCCTGTCCTCCAGAAGTTAGCTATTTATTGAAAACTATTGATAGAAGTTCCTTCTATGTTTGATAAAGAAAATAACTTCAGAGGGTTATTCAATGTGTTTTAAACACTTATGTTTTGTTCATTCAGACTGTATTAGGTACTAGCTTGGCATAAATATCTGAAGCTAGAGGGACTGAATTTCACCCACTTAATACTATTATTTTCCATATCACCTTCTATATTATCCTTAATCTCTTTCACCTGCAGCAGGTTTTTGCAGGAAGCTGGATAAGTGTAGGTGGATCCACCCAATGTACCATAGTTATCACAGCCATAACTGACATGCATTCTTTGATATGTTTTTACCAGGCACTATTAAGATACGTCTAGGAAACCTTAGTAGATTACGGATGAGTGGAAAACATATTATATTATGAAACCATATTATATGAGTGGAAAATAGATTATGAAATTTAAGACACATTTTTCAGTGTTCCAGTGTTTCTGGGAGTCCTGATGATGCTGAGTGGAATTCTGTATGTTTGCAGGATTGAGACTTCCATGATATAAATAGAAAATATTTTCAGTCCAAAGAGAGATTCCTGCCATGTGCCTCTTATATGGAGTTATCAGTGGATCGTCATCATGCAAGAGAAAAATGGAAATTCATCACAATGAAGTATTTGGGAGATCTATAACAATCAAAATTCCTACAGAGATTACCAAGGATTTCCCTTGTAAAATCTAAAAGGCAGCACCACAGAACAGGCGGTATATCAGAACAGAAATGACAAAGTTGCTGTACATGACATTTCATTTCTGGATGGCAGCAAAGATCAATGTACTTGGCTACACCTCCTGAATTAATATCCCTTTCTACCATGGAATGGAATACTGTTATACAGTTTCTTACTCTACATTTCAAGTCTCTCACCATAATGACAGAATATTTTGTGTTGGAAGGGACACTCAGAGACCATTAAGTCCAAGTCTAAAGTGAATGGCCCAGATGGGGATTGAACCCTCACTCTTGGCATCATTGGCACTGTCCTCTAATCAATTAAATAATATCCCATGACTTTCAATGAAGTGGATACTTTTAGGGTAGTATCAACTTATGAAATAATTTAAATTATTATTTATTGAGTTATTCTGCATTTCTGTTCCAAGCAGTATTTCTTATTGCTAGAGAGCTCAAATGCCAATAAATACAAAGTTCCGTGCTGCAATGTGTTTCTCTAGTAGCAGCTGTGCGTGCAAATGAGGGGCATATCACAGTTATTGTATTAACTCATTTGAAATCTCCTAGAATAAAGGTCAAAAGGTCAGGCTTTTTTTTTTAATCAGGTTTTCTTGGAGAAAGATTAAAATGCTGTAATTCAGCATTTTGCAAAACAGCCTCTCTTTTGTCATATTTATTTATGAAGATTAGAAACCTCTTTGGAAAATGTTTTTTATGATAAACCTGTGATTCTTTTTCATTATAATTCACTTTAGATAGAGATATCTTTTAATTCACATATACTTAGCTGAAATTATTTTTTTATAAATTTTTCAACCAAACACATTGTATTTAAAACATTTACTCCATTAAATCTTGCTTTTAAAGAAGATTTTGGCTTCCTGAATGAAAAAAACTACTTTGGATCTTCACTATATTTTTTTATAAGTTTGACTTGACTTTCAGAGCTTCTAACGAATATTGTTGCACTAAGCTGTCTGGATATAGCTCTATATAGGATATAATATTAATAGGGATTTCCTTGATGCAGTTGTAGATTCTTCTATGGTAATTTTGACATGCTAAACACCTGTCTCACTGTGGACAACTAAAAGGATGTGTTTCATGCTATAAAAGACTAACAATTATCTAGGCTTGTTCTCTAATTATTGGGTTTTTGATTTTTTTTAATGATCAGGGGAATTCTGCTGTTTTTAAATACAGTGGAAGAAAAAGCTACAAATACTGTAATTTTAATTGAGCATATTCCTGCACACCAACATCATTTGAACTCCCCCTCCTCAAGTCTCATTTAAGCAGCTTGCCTTGCCAGGCCCTGCAGAAAAATAGCTTCTCAACATCAACTCCCACACCTCCTTTAACAAAAGATTGCTAGATTTTTTTTTCCTGCTTGCATTAGACAGCTAGCAGGGCAGTTGGTAAACAGGCCTGGAAAAGGGTCTTGAGGTATTAACGGAATTCAAAGGGGAGAAGATAAGCTTCAGAAATTATGGGGAGAAGGAAATTTCCCTACCATTTGACGGAGTGTCTGTGGTATAGTTTGTGGCTATGTCAACAGCCCCTGAAAACTGATGGACAGAGAGTAAAGCCCCAGCAAAGCGACCACTCCTTCAAAGACAGGGGGGTTGAAGAAGACATTTATTTCTCAACTTTGAAGGCTTTCTCACCAAAAAGAAATATATTGTTGTGCAATTTTCATGTTCTGACAGGAAAAACATCAAAATGCTGTGACTTCTCTTTCAGAATCCTCTGAAATCTGGAAATTCCTCTCATAGACATCAATATTTTGCATCTGGGCTCCTAATGATGGCAAATTCTGTATATTTTAACGTGTGTAGATTATGGCATTGTTTAACTGGTTGATGAATTTTTTCAGTGTTGAGAAGCACACAGGTAAATTGCTGAATTTTCATCCATTAACTGTACTTACATAACATAAACCAGTGTAATATAGTGGGATCTGCCCTGAAACCACAACTTTCTAAAATTACGAGGGAATTTTTAAAAAGTCCAAATACTTGGAAGTCAGTGTAAGGTTTCTGGTCTGTTAAAACTCATTGAATATCTTTACTCAGTGCAGCTAATGCCTTAGGTGCATTCAGCTGCACTGAACACGATTCTTTTTTCAAATTCACTCTTCTATGAAGTTATTTAAAATGGCATCAAAGCCCTGTACTATAAAGGAATCAATTTAGATGACTTCAAAAACAGTAAAGTTTGATTGAGACTTTAATTGAAAGTTTAGTTCTTTCGCCTCCTCTCAGTGATACCAAATTATTTCCTATAAAAAGACTTTTTATAGAGACTTTACTTTATAAAGTGAAGTAGGAGCTAAAGGCTGTACATATCCAGGAGTTTTAAAGTATTTTGTAGGATGAAAAAAAATAAGAGCAAGCAGCAAGCCACAGTCACCAATATCTCAATAGTTAACTATTAAGATGGTCACAAATCACATCCTGCTCGTCTACAGTCCAAAGCCACACTGCAAGGTCTGGCTGCTTAAGGGAAACAGGTGGAGCATGAACATTTTCATATTCATCATTCTCTTGGAGTGCCAGTGTCCCATGGCAGCCCTTGGGAAGCACTTTCTGTCTAGAAGAATAATTCATATAAGTTTTGCATTTTTCAGAGTGACTTCTGTCTTTTTTTTCCCCATTGAAAATTCTCTAGCTCCTGGATGTTTTGCCAGAACTAATATCTTAACAAGCCTGAATAGGATCTAGGGTTCTTCCAAACTGCTCTTTGTAAATGTGCATCTTCACAAGAAAAATGTATAAATGTATTACAAAAACTGTTTAAACCTACCTTTATATATTATTGTCATTGTCAACTTCCTTTCAAATATTGTAACTGTCTGTGGTGCATTTCCTTTCTTCATTTAACTATGAAAAATTGATTCTATTGCAAGACTATTAAAGAACGCTTTCTTTTTAAGGAAGGAAGATTGAATCGTTGCATTAGCAGGTCACCGTGTCAGAATAATGTGACATTAGTGTAATGCAAAGAGTAAGCACACTGAGTATAGAATCAACATACAGGCAGAGGTGTTGACTCTGGTAAGGTGAATAAGAATAGGAAGAAGTTTAATATCAAACTGAATAAAAAAGAACAATGGGATTGTCGTAAGATGATTTAATAACATAGTAAGGTATGTTATATAAAAATAATTTAGATGGCTTACTTAGACTAGATGTCTAACTTTGAGATATCTGCTGTCCATAACAATGAATTAGGAAGTAAGTTGCTGTAGAAATCACAATTTTTAGGAGATAAGCTTTCATGAAATTTTTTTTTGTTTCCTGATGAAGATAAAAAAGTGAATAATTGGTATTGTTGCAGTGCTTCACAGGTTGACTATTATTTCATTTAATTTCCAGAAAAACAATTTCTTCTCTAGATGAGATTGATATATAAACGGGCTGTAGATGGAAGTACAGTAAGGTAAAAACCACAAGTTCAAGGACTTTGTCATGCTGATATAGAAATAACAATTCTATAACATTCTTCCCAATATTTTCTTGGTATAGAACCTGTCAATCAATTTTGCTCTGCTAATTATCCAGTTCTGATCACTGTTAAGGTAGGATTTTGAGCATGATAGAGCTACAACCTTGCTTTTGCTGCCACCTTGCTCTAGCTCATATTGATGTGTTAGCATTCCTACTGGCCCTTGGGCAATGCAATGTGTGCTGAAGTATCTGACATCTGTACTCTACAAGGCTTGAAAACTTCAGCCACAACGCAGTCTTACAGCATTCAAAGGGTTGTACCCAGCTGGGGCTGGGCATCTACACTAGCAGCAGGCTCCAGAGCTAAGGGGAGCCTGCTGGAGCCACCCAAAACCTGGTGGCTGCTTAGGCAGATTGTCTGCAGTCTGCTTGTGAAAAAGGTGGGCGCTTTCACTTTGTGAGAATGCTCTAGGGCTCTGCCTTGTCTTCAACATGGCAAAGAAGCAGGTGACAGTTATGTCAAAGGCACAGAAAAGAACTAAAAAGGTTGAACTTTGTAAGCAGAGGAGAGGCTAGAATTGAACCTTCAAGAAAAAAAAAGGAAAAAAAAAACCAAATTAGCAAGTGTTTAATTAAAATAAAGCAACCCCAAAAAGTTTCTCATCTGTTATGTCTATTCTCTGTCTCTTTGTACTAAGCTTCTGTCTCAAGGCTTATTCTTAACTTAGTGGAAAAGTCTAAACAAAAATGAAAGCTTTGCCCTCAGAGGGTTCTTTGCAGCTCATTCACCATGGCAATCTGTAAAATTCCAGTAGCAAGAAAGACTAATTAAAAAAAAATACATGTGTTGTGATTTAGCACAGACAAGTACAGGATCTATTGTTTTCCTAGCATAATTCCACAACTTTATTGCAGACAGATCTTTCCTAAATACAGCCCCCTACAGCTGTCTATTTTTTTAAGTCACAGGCTCTTGAACATTGCAATAAAATATAACTCAAAAAGGATCTTCTGTGTTTGGGGCATCTCTTCAGTATTTCTGACACTTGCTTTTGGGGGACACTGCTTACTGAGAACTGACTGAGCTATCTAAAAATCCAAGGGCTTTTTTTCTTTCATTATTGCTACGTTTTTTTCTCCATAGGATAATTACAGAGACCTTTCTATGATCACTAACTACTTTTTTTTGTGTTCTCCCAGCAACCTGAGAAGAGTTAAAGTATTTTGGACAGTCTACATTGATGAATTGCATCCATTTTTAGATATCTGTTGTTAGGCACTTATACACTTCTCACCATCCCAATCGTAGTCTTACTTGTATTGAAATTTCATACCTTATTGTAGAAGTCTTTAAATCCTTATAGGTATTCATCTCATCTACCTCTAAGGCATAAAATATGATTTAAACTAGTCAGCTATACTACCTTTGTAATGAATCAACATTATCCCAAAAGGGAAATTTATTCTTGAGCATCTATAGAGAGCTCCTGAGTATCTGGTAGTCTACTTTTGAATATATAAAGCGAGGAATTCAGCTGTGTTTTTCTAACTTCCATCAATGACCTAATTGCTGATTCCTTTTTCCTTTCTTTGCTTTGAAATCGAAGAATCATTCCAGTTCATGTTCTGTATTTTGTGCCTTACAATATTTGCAGTTTTCACAGTGAATGAGCCATGTCTACTCATCTAATACAGCAAAAATAAAATCACAAATTCTTCTCAGCAGGGGTATATTCGAGCTCAGGCGACAAGCAAAACATTTAGAGCTGACTGTTCCTATCACTAATGCTGTGCTGATGTGGAGAGACATGTTCCTAATATCTTCTCTATACCTAATGAACTGAAAAGACAGTAGGGATGTCATATGCTATGACTAACACAAAAAGCTAAAGCTACATGCTATCTAACCTCTGAATGAGGCACTACGTATTGATATTCTCTGCAGCTACTTTTTTTTTCATTAAATAAAACAACGTTTGTTCCTTTACAGTGGTAATTTTTAAGGAATAACTATATCCCTGCCTGCCTTTCTTAACTGATTAGTGATTTTCAAGCAGAGCTCTTCAAGAAATGTAAGTTTTATAAGAATAGGCACTTGAAAAAAGGATCAGCTTCTTAATGGAAACTTCTGCAGTGCCTACAAAATGCAGCTCAAGTTTATAGCTTCTGCTTCCTGGAACTTTCATATCTTTCTATTGAACAGCTGCAGATCTCTTTCCCGTTGTGCGCCCCAACTTTAGCTTAGTACCTTCTTTTTTTTTTTTTTTTTTTTTTTTTTTTTTTTTTTTTTTTTTTGTTTGTTTGGTTGGTTGGTTGGTTGGTTGGTTTTTTTTGTGGTTTTTTTTTTTCCCTCAGGATCCTCAGCACACATACTGTATGCCTGTAAATTTGTGTCTGGGATTCTCTCTGGAGCAGCTTCCTATGAGAATAAATTACTAAGTTCTTGCTGATGTGAGAATCATCATTTAGCTCACTCCATTCCTTATTTATCCCACTGAAAGCTCAGCCATTGGCGAGTGTTTGCCTATAGTCTAAGATTTGTTTCTAACAAAGCTGCAATAATTGAAAGATTGTCTTTTAAGTCTTCTAAGGAAGACTACCGCTATAGTGACTTTCTGCATGATTCAATTAAAAAATATTTTTTTGCTTATTTTAGTGAGATCAATTGTAAAGTTTTTATTGGGACTAGATCATGCAGGCTTAAAATTGGGCACAAATCCATATTAATACAAATTGTTCAAATGAAACAAGAACTCATTCAAGGAAGTGCATGTGATTATTTCTGTGGCATTAACTCTTAATTACGTTATCCAAATGTAATCTTATTTATGAAGATTAAAAAAAGCTAACATGATTTTCAGAATCCTAAGGACTCGACACTGCACATCAATTTTGAGTCTCATATACATAGACTGCAGCACACTGTTAACTCCACTTGCAATATCTGCAATTACAAGTACAAAAACTCAGCTGTCAAACAAATTAAACTGAGCCTTGCTGCATAAAGCACGTTATTTAATCTCCACAAGCTGCTTGCCACCCATTGTGATGCAACTACATTAATGCATTAAATTGTGATTTTATTTTATAGCTTGCATACAAATAAATAGATCAAGTAAATATTAACTAAACTAAGCCCTAAATAAAGAGCAATGAGACATTGCTGTTTTATCTTGATGTATGAATGTTATTTTTAAATTTTTATCTGAGGTCAGACATTCTTTCATAATCAACCAGAATATGCAGCTACTTGCATTATTAAAATGCTACATCTTGCATTAACAGTTTGGGCTAAAGATAAGTGTATTTGCAATAGGAATGGAATGATATGCAATCTTTTAGTAAGCCTGTTAAAGATTATCTAACAAATATTATTTCTTCCTATCTTACATTTTCTCAAACAGCAGAGTATTCTTGATTTATATTTGAACAGTAATAGAGCAATAATTACTGGTGCAATCACTGGTCCCTCAGTAGTGCTTGTAAATTTTCTGTGAATGCAGAGATAAAATTAGTTTAAAAAATTTTACCATACCAACAGTAAGCTGTATGTTTTTCTTGTTTCCAAAAGAAAGTTAAATGATCTTAAGTACTTAAGATACTTAAGCATCTTAAGATACTTAAATATCCTGCTGCTCCAAATGAGTTAGTTAAGGAATCAAAGTGTCTCAGAGCTTATCTCCAAGGTATAAGCTTACTTTCTGTCCCATTTAGGCAAAAGTGCTTAAGTGTGCACTAAATTTTTAATAGCCTTTTGATTTGAGTGAAACCATTCTCTAGATATTAATTGAATATTTTGCTAAATTGTTCATACCCTTTCAATCCTCCTAGAGATTTCTACCTCTTGAAATACTATATAAAATGGGCCAGATGAAAATGTTCCTTAGCCCTGTGCAAAACTAGCACAGTGAAATTAAGACAGCATGGTGTGTGGGAACCCTTATGCTGTAGACACATTCTTCATTGGGTTGTAAAAAACCTTAGGACTTAATACGAATTGGGCAGTGCTTCAGTCTGTGGGTTTTAGACTCTTAGGAGAAGACAACACAAATTATAAAGTTATACAGTTGACATGTACAAGTATTTCTCTGCATCCTTCAGAGGCAGCAATAAGAAAGTATAACTAAAAATAGGATCTTGCTCTGAAATGTAATGCTTAGCTAATGTCATGGAAATCTCTTCAGGTCTGGTTATGCCACATATTCTGAGTGTGAGACTGAAACCAGTAATGAAGCAAAAGAGATTGCTTCAGTTTTAGCCACTGCCATGAAGTATTCCCATCGTTTTCTCATGATTTTACAAGCTCGGCATCTGCTTCTTAGTACAAGTCTGCTAAAGGTCATTCTATAATTACTTTTAGAGGGAATCCATATAAAGTCAATGAAATTATGTTAGGAGCCTTGTCCACACTACTGCTCTTGGTCTCTATGCACTTCATCTCCATGTGCTTTGCCAAGTTCCTTAGCTATCTTTAAAGGCATCTTGAGCTAAAGAAACTGCCAAGTTGGCTGGGCAGAATGGGAGCTTGAGGATAGAAACCTACCTGCAAAGGTGAATCAAAGAGCACAGCCCTTCCTTTTCCATGGTTTTAAAAGAGAAGTTTGGGATTTTCTCTATGAAAAGAAGTTATCTTTTTAGTAATGCGAAGGCTGCAGAATATAAATCAATAGTTTTACTGGTATTCCAGTTCTTTCTCAAGTTTCAATAGCAAATAGTTATTTTTGCACAAAACCACCCTCTAGTCTCTCTTGATTTACAGTGATAAACTGACATACTATACATCTTCCTGAGTAAACTGCAGTCTTTCCTCAGGTTATCATTTTCCTGTCTCCTGTGAGAACTGAAGTTTCCTTTAATCTACTTTTTCTCACTGTTCAATCACATTTTCCTTACATGTTAATTCTAGTTCTGCCTATATATGTGTACTAGGCTTGAGCCAAAGACAGTTAGTATTATAATATACCTTCAATTAACAAAACCCAGACAACAAATTTTTCTGAAGCCAGACCTCTTCTAAATTTCATATGTATTTTTATTAAATGATAACTCCAAACATTTTACACTGTCAATCACAAACATCTCAATTGGGAAGAGAGTTTCTCCCATGTTGACTTATGTTGATTTATTTCATCTACCACTATCTAGGTTATAGAAATGCTGACATTTGTATTGTACATGTTTATTTTTTACTACTGCTTTTGTAAAATCATATGTAAGGCAATCAGATATTATCTGGTCCTGTGATGTAAAACTAAATTATAATGTATAATTTGTAAGAGGGAGAGAGAAAGTTACCATAACTTTATTTTTTTCTTTGTACCTCAGTGCTAGATTCTTGAATCCTTTGCAACAATCTCTATGTTTCTGGAAGTGGAGGTAGAAGGAGAGATGGAAAGACTGAAAGAAAGGAGAAGAAAACAAAAGAAAGGGATAGAGAGAAGAGAGAAAAAGTAAAAATGTGAGAGAGAGGAAGAAAGGAAGAAAAAGAGAGAAGAAGGGTTAATTTTGAGTAATGCTTACATGTTTTTTTAACAATTTACTTCTGTGAAGTTGAGCCCAGGAAGAGCAGAGGAATGGAGGTAAAGTGTTTTAAGATTTGTGTTTATTTCTAATTATCCTGCTCTGATCTGATTAGTAACAAAATTAACTTCCCCAGGCTGAGTCTGTTTTTCCTTTGATGGTAATTGATAAGGAATCTCTCCCTGTCCTTAACTTCACCAACTAGACTTTCCTTATATTTTTTCTATACTGCCCAGCTCGTGATAGGAGTGGCAGAATGGATTTGGTGGGTACCAAAGGAATGAAGATCAGTTCTGAGATTGATTTTTTTCCTTGTACCTCAGTGCTAGATTCTTGAATCCTTTGCAACAATCTCTATGTTTCTGGAAGTGGAGATAGAAGGAGAGATGGAAGTATACCATTGGTAGTTGGTATTGGGTTGTGGAAAAGCTGGGTCACTCTAGAGTTAACTTCTCCCTCCCCAGCTCTCCTCAAGTTGTAGGACACCCATCTGGCAGTCCCACCACCTGGCCCAGGGTGTGGGTTCCCTTTTGGAATCTTTGGCTGCCCCTGGCAAAGGAAGGAATGAATTGTCCTTTGGAATGTGATCCAGAGGGTGCAAGTGAGGAAACAGCCTGGTACCCTGTTCACTAAAGTCTTGGCAACTTAGCTGTGAGAGGGAGGATGAGGTGTTTACTGCTTCTCTGAGACACTGTCTGCCTCTCCTGAGCAGGAGTCTAAGATCATCTGTGAAGGTCTCTTTTTTCTCCATGCATCAGAAATAAAAGAGTTCTGAGACAAAGAAGAGGGTTAGCCTTTATCAACTTGGCTTTTCTTTTGGAACTCTGATTTTGAAACAAATCCAGCTCTCAGGGTGAAGTGTCACTCGGTAAGTTTGCCTTTCTGGCTCTTGTAGGTTTTCTTCAGTGCTTTGTGTGGCTAAGAGGAAGTGGGAAGAGGATGTCACTTAAATATAAATTAGTTTTTGAAACAGTGAAAACGAGAGAGCTGTAAGCAATGACTACGTGTGACAGTATGCATAGAGCAGTGGCAAACGCTAATTGTCTGTCTGTTACAGGAGGTCCAATTTTTGCACACATTTTCCATAATGCTGATATGCCTGGAAGATTTTATCCCCTCATTCACCCTGCCATATAAAATTGACAAGGACTGATAGCCACTATAAAATGTCCTAATCTTCTGCCTAATGTTTCTAATAGCAAATAATTTCATTCAAAATAAAATGAGGTGTCAAACGAGCCTTTTCCACATGCTTTGATTGCATTGCACAGTGAAGACAATATTCTATTTATTGTATTAATTAAAGAATATTTTCTTCCACTGTGGTACCTATTTTAATAAAATATGTCAGAAAATGTCTTTTTTGGGGGAGAGAGTAAATTGTCATCTCAGAAAGCAAGTATTCTGTGATATTTTCCTGATGATATCTATTTTTTTGAAATTCTATGAAAGAATGTCAAATCTATTCCATGAGATGGGAATTAAACAGTAACTAATGTTTAATTATTAAACCACTTTTTGGAATAGCCCGTTCTTTACAATCTCTATGTCTTTTCTGAGCCACTGTGGAATCTAAGTATTAGTGTTTTATCAGCAGAACAACCCAAAAGAAAATAACACCTAGCACAGGCTAGTGAAATGAGCTGTCTTGCCTTATGCCTTGTTATTTTCTTTCTAAACTAATTCTAGCATGAAATGAGAAGTGAATACTGACAGATGCAGAGTCCCACTGCAGTACCCTCTGCATGTATGAAGCAAGGCTTTGTTTCCCTTCAGAAAGGGAGAGCTCTGTGCTGTGGCAGCACTGCCACTGCCTTTAGGGTTATCATATTTTCTCCATATCACTCACGTGGCTCTGAGTCCTACCATCCATGGGATTACAAGCACAGCACAGTTGCCACTAACACATAAAGCTAAACATATCAGAGACTGTAAAGGCAAAAAAGCAAACTAAAAATTCTAGTTGTTGATTGAAGGCAAAACTTTTTTATTATGCTATACAAACAATTACAGCATTGTTTCTCAGCAGACCTTTTCATGTAGAATGAAATGTCATCAATCCTAAAAAGAAAACCAAAAATATTTATTATTGGAGTGTTCTCTAGTTGCATGTGAGGTGAATTTTTGAGCTGTATAGGACACATGATACAGAGAAACTGGCAGAGGCTCTGAATATTTAACCATGATTAAGAGATCTATGTAAGATGAATTTATTACTTTCTGCTTTCCCTCAGTATTGCCATTTATTCCTATATATCCTTACCTCTTGATCTGTCACAAGCTGAATAAATGGCATGCAGAGAATTATTATACAGCTATCAATAGTAGAATAACTGAAGAAATCTCAATGCAGTAAAGTTATTAAATTATATCATAAACTAGCATTGCATTAATGTCCTGGTCCTGACCAAGTTCGGAGCGGGGGGGTCATGGACAAGACATTGTGCTTGCTATTTGATACCATTTTCTGTCATTGCCAGGATGGGGAAAGAGGACCTGCTTCTTACAAAACAGGATGATCCTTTTCTGGTCAGGGGAATGCTTGGCAGGCAAAGGGTCTGTCCATTAATATTTTTCATTGTACCAGGCTTGGTGAGCATTTTGCATGTAAACCATCCTCTCTTTGTATGCTTTTTTTGGTGACTATTGTTGCTACTGCTGTTCATTTTCTTATTTCTTTGCTGTTTCCAGTAAACTGTTCTTGTCTCAGCCTGTGATCTTTGCCTTTTTTGTTTCCAGCTGGGATGGGAGGGTGAAGCAAGTGCTGGTGGAGTTTTGGTGGGAGCACTAAATTAGGGAAGACCATTCCTAAACCATGAAAAAATATATAAAAGTATTGTATTGCAAAAAGAATTAGATAAAATACTTTAGAAATTTATAGAGTACAAATGAGTATAATCTGAGGCAGTATGCATTGTTTCCTTAGAAGAGACAACTGGAAGGTTATAAATGTATGCAATAAACTTTCATATGATAAGTGTCGGTAGAGATCTGGTAATTTTACTTCTTATTTATATCCAGACTATCAAGATCCATGATGCAAACTATGTTAAATAATGAAAAACAACCACACAAAAATAAATAGAAGTTGCCGTGCATTTTCTTTGTACTAAAATGAAGGATAAACATGCTGTTTCAAAAAGTTGTGAGGTCTCTATAATGTAGAAGGCTTTTAAATATCCATATAATATAGAATTCAAATAGCCTGACAAACCTCTTTTTCTGCTGAAAAGTAGTGTATGGTCTTGGATTTGATCCCTGAGGTCACTTTCTGAAGAACCAAGCTCAGACCACACACTGCTCGTATGAGTCCCCCTCCAGAGAGGTAAGAGACAGGATATCGTCTGATCTAGGTACCTTGGCTCACATCAAACATGAGCAAAACTAATTACTGTGGGAGTTATTTACCTGAACGGAGGCACCTGAAATTTATAAATTTAAACTTTTAGACTAGTCTTTTATTGTCAATGCGAAGAAATAGATTTAACTTAAAGTAAGCATCTCAGACTCACCAAGGGATCCCTTATTAAGAAACAACTCTCCACTTTTGGAGCTGAGAACAGATCAGAGAACAGCAATTCTGTTTGTCAGGTGACCATTCTCATTCTACAGGGGCAGGTGGCCTCTGTAATGGACCAATGTCCTGGTTCAGGGCAAATTTGGGAGAAAACCTCCAGAAGGGGGTCTCCCCAGAAAACAAACCACACGGCCCCTCCCCCCAACCGGTTTGGGACGAAATTTCCTCAGAGAGAGGTGGAAAAAAACCTGTTTATTTAACAGACAAAGCACTCCCTCCACACAAAAAAGTGAACAATATCAGATCACAAAACTCATTGACCACTCTGACGAGATGACAAATTCAGAAAGTCTCTCCTGTGGGGGGTCCCTCCATTGTCAGTCCCTCTGGCACTGGCAAAGGCCGCTGCCCAGAGCAGGCCCAGTGGGTGTGGGCCACAAAGTGCGAGCTCTCCGTGCTTCTCTGGGTCCTCCGTCCGGAGCAGGTTCGAACAGTTCCAAGGAGAGGGAGAGAAAATCCAGGGGAGGCTTCTCTGCTTCAGCTAGCTAACACTAACTAAAAAGCAAAGGCGAGCTCTGCTCTGCTCAGTCTGTGTCCAGACAACACAGTCCAGGGCAGAGTGTGGAGGAGTCAGTGCAGTCTCTGATAACAAACTCTGTGCTTCTCCTTCTCCCCGCCTTTGCTCTCAGAATCCATCTCGAAAGCACAGAATATTGCATCCAGCATACACAGAACAGACGATTGGGGATACAAGCATCATAAAGTCACCCTAGGACAACCAAATACACATTGCCATTAATATATTTGAAAAAACTCTTTTTACAGTTATGGCCAGCTTCAGCTCCAGTTGAGCCTTGACTGCACAAATTTTCTCCCTACAGTGGCAAGCAACATCTCTGTATTCTTCCCACATTACCTGACTTTGCTTTCACTGGACACACACATTTCTTTTTTTCCTTAAATCCAAGAGAAGAATCCTGTTCATCCAAGTTGGCCTTCTGCCTCACCTGTATGACTTCTGATATTTGGGAATTGCCTGCTTCTGTGCCTTTGGGAGGTGATGTTTAAGAAGTGACCAGCACTGATAGACTCCAGCATGTGCAAAAACATTTTCCTGGACCTCACTCACTGATACCCTGAGCAGCCTGAAGTCTGCTCTCCTCATGTCCAGAGATGAGGTTTTGCTGGCACTCTTCTTCCTGCTGACAGAGATTTAAAACTTGATTGCTTCATGGTCACTGTGGTCAAGGAAAACACCAAGCTTCACTTCTCTCATGAAATTCCTCTGTTGACAAGTAGATCAAAGTGCGAATCTTTCCAAGTCAGCTTCCTTAGGACTTGTTCCATAAAGCTGTCATCCAGGTTTCTTAGGAATCTTCTGTCCTGGGTTATACCGGCTGTATGATGCCCTCAGTTAATTTTTCTGGCAAATTGAAGTCCCTCATATGAACAAGGGCAGTTGACTTGGAAGCACCCTTTAACCCCTCAAAGAATCATTCATCAGTGTCATTATCCTGGCTAGAGGTCTATAGCAGACTCTCATGACGATATCAGCATTATTTGTTTGCCCCTTGATCCTTCATCTGAAGGATCTCAACTGTGCCGTTGTCAGCTGCGTTATCCATACATTCTGTGAGCTCCATACATCCTTCTATTACTCATGATGCCACCTGTGCCTCTCTTCTCCCCTGCCTATCCTCCTGGAGAGCATGTAACCATTCACCAGGGCACTCCAGTCACAGGTCATCATCCCACCAGGTTTCATTTGTACCACTGATATCAGATCTCTGGGACTTGGCCAAAGCATCAAGTTTCTCTTGCTCTTTCTTCATGTTGTGTGCATTAATGTAAAAACATTTTGGGTGTGGTACTTTGTAGCCACCACCTCCTGAGGCACATTGAGGAATCCTGTTAGAGCTTGTTCCCTCAAGTTTTGGCACAGCGTCACCTCGCTCATCACTGGTGAGCCTGGTTTTGTCCCTTTCCCCCTTCCCAGCTAGTTTATAGCTCTGTCAAAGGGTCCCACTATCTCCTGTGCAAGAAGTCTTCTGAGACAATGAAAAGAGTTGAAGATTTTTACAAGTTATAGCCTTATGTGACAATGAAATCAATGCTGTCAGTGGTGAAAATAAGAAGCCTTTGGCAGCATTTGGGAAATGTTGGTATAAATGACTGATGAGTTATGGTTCATGTTTCTCTCCTTTACACCATAACTGGGGATGAAGAAACAAAAAAAAAAGTTTTCTTTACATCTGCCTGTCTTAATGTTCTCATTATTTCCTTCCTTTTATTTTTGGGGAATAAGAAATTTTTGAAAAATAATTTGCAGCTTTTTATCAATGCCATCCTCATTCTTGCCTTGCCTTTAGGAGTGCCTATAATCTCACTAGTTTTACATGCATATTGAAATAATTTTATATGCAATTTTGATGCAATGATCATGTTGCTCTGAACAGTTGCTGACATTTAGATAGTTCTGTTGCATCCACTGCCAGTTAAATTTGACTTTTTGTTCCTGACTCAATGACACTAATTTTAATTTTATTTTTATAAAGTTCATCTCTGTGTTGTTAGCCAAACATGTACCTTCCAGTTTATTTAAAAAAAAAACCTAAGTCCATCAAATGAATGACATCTTGTCTGGGATGTTAACAGCTAGATGCCTTTGCCAAAATAGGTGACATTATTGAGCAGAGGGTGATATTCTCCGCTGGAGCTGATATTCTATTATCCCTTTCCAAACTAGGAATATTTCTCTCTCCACCCTTTCTGCCACACTGATAAAAAAAATCCACTCTGTAATTAATAAAAAGAGCAGGAGTTAAGCAGGAAACCAGGGCTCCTTGATCTTTGCTTGTGTACATGAGGAAAAAAAAAAAGAATATTTGCCTTTACAGGCCATGTGATGTGCATAATAATACAGGTTGGTTTGTCTGTGCCAAACATGTATGTCTGTGCCAAACATACAAACATGTATGTATCAACCTTACATTACATCTTGATTCCTTTCATTTTCATCTGAATCTATCCTTTTCTGGCTTCTCTGCTAAGGAATACATTATAAGAAATAGGATAAACATTAAGTTCTCTCTTCATACTTCTGATCCTTTTATTTATTTGTAAATGTTCTCAGGATGGCTACTTGCCTTTGGACAAAGTGTAAAGTTACTTCAGAACTTCCCTCCTAGATTTAATGTATACTTTTTATTTTCTGCTCTATCATTAGTACTGCTTGTGTAAAATATGTTAAATCATACGCTAATGTGCCATTTCCTTCCTGTTGAGGTGTTCTTGCTTCCTCTCCTATCATTAAAATTAATTAAAAAACAGTGTTGAAAATGTGTACTTATACAAAATAATTAGATATATTAAGAAAAGGAAAATTGAAATAAACCTTCTCTGACTGTTTCTGTGATGATTTACACATATTGAGAATCTGAATCAAATGTTTAAAAGGAAATCCACTCTGGATTAAAAGACCGTAAACTTCACTGAAAAGGTTTTTATAATAGCCTTTGTCTCACAATGATGTTTCGCTTGAAAGACTTTGATAACCAGCATTTTCTCCCAAACCTATTCTAACCCTTTCTTCAAGCTTACATGATATTTCAGAAGTTTTGCATGGATTCTGCCTCTGAAAAGGTCAAGAGGGGAAATAGACTACGCAATTGGAGGACGACCTGTCATTACTGACCTTTTCAAGGAAGAAGAAAGGAAACACTCTATAATGACAGAGCTGTTTCTTTCCCTAAAATATCATATGCCTGGAATCCAGCACCCAGACTGGCCAGAACTCTGGTGTGTGCAAGTGTGCAGGTTAGACAGGCGAGGGGGGAATGTTTTGGATCCACACTACTGCTGATGCTTTTTTTATAAAATTTTAACTGAAAAGCTAAATAACTAATCCATACATTAAATGTGAAGTTCATATATAATTTCTTGGTACTTTTTTAGTTTTTGTTTGGTTGTGGAGGTTTTTTTCATCTTTTCTCATTGCTTCCGATGTTGTAGTCACACAGTGTAAGATTAGCATCTTCAGACTGTTGACTGCTATAACACATGTTCATATCTTAGCCTTTTTCCCCGGTCTTTAGGTTAGCATCTGGAAAAAAAAATTGAAAAGAAGAAAAACAAACAAGTAAAATCTCTGGTTCGTATGCTTTTGGGTGATTCAGGCTATAACAATGTAAATATACTGTGAATCCTACCAAAGCTTGACAGCAGCCCTTTTTAGTTTGAATTGTTATCCATTTTCACATCTGATACAAACAGTGGCTACTTTTGCAGCAATGAATGCCGTACTAAGGATACATAAAAAAGATATCAGGGTATTTTAGAAAGTTGTATTCCAAGGCAATATGTCTGAGGCTGAAAGAGACTTAAAGAAAGAGGAGGCAGAAAGTATGAAGAAATTTGAAAGATATTTCCAAGAAATACATTTGGCCTTATTCAGATGATTGGTCAGTTAAGGGCATGATGAGGTAAGAGGAGGTATGGAACCAAATGAAAGGGATGAAACATGAGATTAACAGCAAAAAACCCCCAAATTGCTGAGGTGTGCTTGTGCAGTCTGTCCCACGGGTGGAGGGTGTTATTATATGTAACCAATGTGACAGTGAACAGGTGAAGAGATATCATAGAGATTTACCTAAAGGAGTTTTGAGACAGCTGGTCATTCAGTGTGGTAATATTGGCATATATGTGCCGGAAAGAATTATAGTGAGTTTGGAAAAAATCAGAAAATAAACAGCTATATTGCTTATACGCATAAATGTGATCTGCAGAAGTGATAAGTAGACTAAGTATATTATGAGGCCTTCAACTCCTATGAAGGGAAAAGCTTGAAAACATCTACATTTATCAGATAAAATGAAGTGATATTTTCTGTTCATGAACTTGTATTTTGGGAGTTAGTCACTAAGCTAAAGTTACATTCCTAATTTAGTTCTGTTTAAAACATAGCATTTTATCTGCACTAAGTTTTATGATTGTTTTAAAGCACATAGATTAGAATAAAACGTTAGTCAAAAATTCATACAGGTACTTGATGTGAAGTATACACAGAAGTGAACTCAAATACCACAGCTCTGTTGTGCTTTGGTGCATGTCTGTGCCCATGTGAATTTTTGCAGTTTCTGCATGCAGTCACCTCCCAACTCCCAGAGCCACTTCATGCTGTACTCACCTCTGTGCATTGCTTAAAGAAGACAAAACAGTGATGGTGTCTATCAGCTTGCATGGGCTAAGGTTGGTGCTCTCTCTGCTCGCAGCAAAGTCAAGTTTATCTAAAGGCAATGTTCCCATTACAGTGCTGAGGCTGATGAACATCACCCGAAAATTGTTCTGGCATGAGACATTGCACAATTTGAAATTGTTGCTAAAAATGATTAATTCTAATTTCAGTTTCTTTCTGAATTCTGGAGAAACAAAACTTAATGGAAAAAGTACTTATTCGCAGTGATTTAATCTTCAAGACCTCATTACAAGACCTGAATGGAGGACAAAAATTCTGTTAGAATACTTGACCCTTAACACTCCCAGAACAATTGCATCAAGTATGTAAGCTTAAACCTACACAATCAACTAAAGTGTGGGCTGTGAAAGGGATGGCGCTGTGAAAGGGAGAATGTAAAACAATCCCTGTTTTGTAAAATTAAATACACTTATTAACATAAAGTAGAGTAAGTTGCTGAGAAGGGTGAGGTTACCAGGAGCCTCTTCCATGCCTGTAGCAGCAAGGGTGCACAAAGGCAGAAGCTGTGCAGAACAAGGACTGCTGCTAAAGACCACTTAGTGTGATATGCAGAGTGGGGCCTTCTGTGATCACATTTACATTTAGGCCTGCCTAACATTCCTCCTGTGTGACACTCATGACAGGATCAAGACCAGGTCTGCTAATATTTCTGTGCAAGCTTTAACGTCCTGCTGGAGGTTCAACAGGTGCTACTATCCATTCAGTATTGCCAGTTCTTGATAATTTAATGTAAGAAAGAGACTATTTAGAAATCTTAAAATATAAATTAATTTTGAGAATATATTTCTTCCCTGGAAATATTGAAAACAATATTTCAATAAACCCTAAAAATGCAGAAATCATAGAGTAAATCAAATGGAAAAGTTAGTATTATAAAAATTATAAAATCTTATGACTTTTAAGTATGCCTGCTTATAACTTCGGAATGCATGGAACTTTCAATATTGTATTAAAACACTAGATGAAATATTGCTTTGAAAAAGTTCTCTGATGGAAGCCCATGTAAAGAACTTTTTGATAAGAGTCCGTCTGGAGTTCCATAGCTTAGATACAACTGACTCTAAAAAGCACCAGTAGAATCAATACAGCAATTGGGTTTTTGCCTTTATGAAAACTTCGATTACATTCTTTTATCATTTGGATTTATTTTGCAGAGACTACTTTATTCTTGTAACATTCAGTGATATTATACCAAAAAGTATTTTTATTGCATGAAAACCCCCTGTGACAGTTGCTGTGCAGCTGCTTGGACACAGCTTAAACATTGTTTTGATATTTGAAAAACAAACCCGGTTACCAAACGTTGTTTTCCCAAAAAGAGATATGGTGCTCTTATGACTTCGCAAATTGAAAGGGACACTGTCTATCTGAGGCATAGCAATAAATGTCAGATGTTGCTATTAAACAAAGGTTGCCCTTTATGGATCTCACAAGATGATGAAGATGGTTACAGGCAATCTGTGAGATGATTATTTTAAAGCAATTTTAGTCTACATTTTTCATTAAATCAGTATTCCAAGCAGCCTTCTCCACTTTACTCTGTCTTCTGTTTTTTGAGATCTTTAGAGTGTTTAAGATGTCTTATGTAGACTTTGGCCATACATTTTTTAAATGTATCAACTCTGACAGGTGTTCACCCATCAATTTATTTCATTGTTTGCGATGTTCAGTAACAGCAGCCAAATTCAGAGTTTACTGCTATGTTTTTGTATGCAAATCACTTACTAAAGAAAGGCAAAGCTTGGCAATGTGTGTCTGTTTTTCAAGGCATGAGGTTTGACTATAGAGTCTGTACTACATAGAATGGTACTTAATTAGTGGTA
Organism: Irena cyanogastra; assembly: GCA_013397155.1. Classification (NCBI taxonomy): domain Eukaryota; kingdom Metazoa; phylum Chordata; class Aves; order Passeriformes; family Irenidae; genus Irena; species Irena cyanogastra. The sequence goes on along the minus strand of VWZV01008048.1, from coordinate 77,963 downwards.
AGTGTTTTTCAAGGCATGAGGTTTGACTATAGAGTCTGTACTACATAGAATGGTACTTAATTAGTGGTAAGCCAGTGATGTGTGGTGGGTGGAGGGACTATCTTGTGATATTCTCCTCAGCCCCTTGCTAAGTTAGAGCAGTATAATAGAAGTGCATTCTAAACCACAATATTTATAAACTCAAACTAACTTTATAATACTGTTTTAGTTTGATTTAATTATTTTAATACCAACTAATTAAATAACTTTTCTTTTATCTGTTTCTCCGTATCAGATTGCTACAGTTCCTTAAACAGCTGTCTGTTACTGCTCTCAGTGTTGAAGTTATGGTATGAGATATAAAATGCTATAAATTGATTCTATCAAGAGAAATTTGTGACTGTTCTCCATTTTAGAATTTTAGTGAGGGCAAAACACAAATCACAAATCACAGAATGCAAATTTCTTATTAGCCTACTGGCTTCCTTATTGCAGATAGTAATTTCGAGTTAAGAAAATTTAGTTTCATACTGACGATATAGTCCCATACTGACAATTTAGCTCCATACTCACAATTAGTTCGCTGCAGATACATGGAAATTTGACTCAGAATTCTGGAAAAAGGGTAACCTCTGTAATCATATATGTTAGAGATTAAATGGAGCAAATTTAGTGTTATTTTGTGATGCATCCTTTGTTTTCACTCATAATTTTTGTTTTGCCTTTCTATGTTGTAGATCCTGAGGAGGAAAGTGTACTTATGATTTTATATGGTACTTAATATCATGAAGATGCTGTATCAGGATAAGTGACAAATAATAGAATCTGCTGCGAGCATTCACCAAGATGAAGGTTTTAAGATATAAGCATGTAAGATAAAAGAGTCACTATTACATTTTAATTCACATTTATTTTTCCCTTTTAAGTATACTATCTAAAACAACACCATGTGCATTTCATTGTTCCAGGTTTTCTGTCTGACTTTTAGCATTCACTTATTCTCACATTATGAGAATGTCTGATATTTCTGTGACAAGGTTTTATAATGCCGGTTTAGATCCACTTCTTCATTGCAAATTCTCTAAAACTGAAGTTATACTTGCATTTTGCTACAAATGGTAAAATATATGAATAGAATGACATGAGCAAATGTTCATCCTTTTCATCTATGATTAAAAGGTATGGAAAAAATATTCCAAAAAATGACTGACAGTTGGCCATATCATTCAAATTGTCTAAAGCATAAAAAGAGGAAGTTATATGTGTCTCTTACCTTAAGGTTTCTATTGATTAATATTTAGAAAACATTAGATCAATCAAAAGAGTTGACATTCAAGCATATGATTAAGTGTTATGAACACAAATGTGTTGTTGACAAAGCCTTGTAGTACTGTGTTTTTATTGATTAATGCCAGTAACAGATATCTTTCTATAGACAAGATTTGAAACACTTGACTGTTCTTTTGTTCTTATCCCATGTAAAATTTGAAATTTCATTAATAACGAATAAGTAAAGTTCCAGTACAGGTAAAGATTTTTGAGAAGTATTATAAATTGCATCAGAACAAAAATGGGTAAACCAAAAATATTTATAGTTTAATCCCAGGTGATTACTGGCTAGCTGTCACTGGAAAAGTCTGGCCTTCCTTGTACCTGATCTGTCACTAAACATAACTTGTAAGAAAATAGGGCATATTGTGTGTCCTATTACTCTGTGTGCTAAATATGACAAATCTCCTCCACAATTTTGCTATTAACTATTTCTGAAACACCTTTTTTTTTTCCCCATTGAAGTCCTTTTTTTTCTTCTCAGGCTACAAATCCCTGTGCATAAATTTTAAGGCTGGGAATATAGCCAGACTTCAGGCAGATCATTCCAATGTAGTTCAATATGAAATTGCCATAGCAAATAATATGGCCTCAAGCCTTTAGTTTCCCTAATTGGGCCATATGAGATGATAATGCCCTTTTTGTCAGGGCTTATTATTTTAAAGTGTGAATATAAGGGGAAAGTCATCAGAGTTCATTCTGATTTTATTTAATTTGTCTTGAGTGTTGTCAGAGTGCACTGAATAATTCAGTTTTAGATCCTCGGGGAACAGACCTTACCATCTACATAAGCAAAAAGTAATTTTTCAGATACTTATGATATTAGGCGTTAAAAACTCTGGGAAAGAAACGTGAATATTAAGATGTTTGGAATTTATAAATCTCTGATTTATATAACTAGTGTGATCCATATTCCATCATCAATGAATACTATGTGGCTATGCAGCAATTTTCCTCTTAACTGTTTAAAATAACAATACAAATAACCTCATATGTAAATTTTTTCATTAGACCATATGTCCAATAAATACAGACCTACTGTATATTTGCTATAATCTTTTTGGACGCAAAGGTAGAACATGTAAGTGTGTGTTTTTCCTAAAATCTGATTTTTGTGGTGTCTTACAAATTCTTGTCACTGTTGGCAGTGTCATTGGCACCAGGGAACTCTGATCAGGTGTGCTTTAGAGCTGTGGATGCCTCACTGTGTTCTCGATGCAGCTTATGCTGATGAGTGATGCTCCTCACAACTGGCAAACTCTATTGGTGAACACAAAACAGACAGAGGTCATTTCTCAGAATCATTTCTCAGAATCTTGCACTTTACTAAAGACTAACATGGCTTTGTCAGTAATTATAATATTGTCACAAAGCTCCACAACAGTAAGTTTTATTTTGAAATCTGTTGAAATGTGTATGTTCTTTAACAGTGCCAGCTTGTCTGATCCTTCTTTTTTTTCCTCTTCAATTGTTTTCTTATAAAAAATATTTCTAATATATATGAAAATAAGGTGCCAGGAAATGATGTAAGGTAATCATTGATTCATGGACTCATGTATCAACTGATCATAGAATATAGAATAAAGGCACAGCAGGAATGGAGAGGAATAGAGTGACAGAATGGTCAGAATGCTGACCATCCAATAAGGATCCCTCCTGATCCTGCAGGGTGGGAAAATGAACATAATGGAGTTACAGTCCAACATTTGAATAAAGCAGCTAAAGCTGAGTGCTGTACAGCCATTTTTCATTCCAGGAGAAATAAAACAGTAAATGCAGCAAAGGAATCTGGTGAGAAATTCAGTGTTGAGGAACCATTCCTGGATTCCATAAGGCTGTTATCACAGTAGATGAGGTGAAGATCACTGTACTGCCATAAAGTGTAGGTAAGGGCTGCCAAAAATCCAGAGCTGGTAGCGGCAGTGGATATGCAGCAGAGGTCAAAAATAGAATTCTGAATTTCAGGCTAAAGGAGACAAAATTCAAAAGTGACAGGAAGCCTGTTATGGTGCCTAACATTTCCTTCTTTGTAATCAAGCAGGAGTGTTGGTAGCTGAAAGAATGATGTTTCTTCAAGCAATCTTACTCTGTTTGAAAGAGGAAGATGTACTGGAACTAGAGGTCTCTTGTCATGTACAAGGGAATGGGTTCTGAGCCAGAGAAGTAGTAGCATTAATGAATTGCTACCAAATAGCAGATGACATAGTTTCAGACCACAATCTTGGATTTTTATATTTCTCATTCTAAAGAGAAAATATAAATTGACATGCCAAAACACCAACTTTTGTAACAGTGAATAAACTGTGAGCAGGAAGGCCTGCAGCATTCCTTTTCTTCAAATGAGATGGATGTGTGCACATATCGATGTGTTTCACAATTCAGTACATAATAAGGCTGTAAGGAGTCCTTTAAACATTAGCTGGAGCTCCTGTGACAGTGATAAAATTATATCAGGCTTGAATATATAATTTAATTCAAATAATTAAGTCTTCCATCCTCCATTAAGCAAGGGAAGAAAAAAAAATCCAAAATGAGAGCAGGAACAATGAAGCCACAGTCAATGTCTGGAGCTTTTGCAAGAGCAGGTGATTTATTAGGGACTTTAAGGACTGTTTTGCAAAGGAGAGGGTAAAGGGAGAATTTAAAAATTACACTCTTTGTTTCAATTTGAAAAAAGAAATCTCTGGTCTAAAAGGACATTGAGGAATGTGGTTATGGTGTTGTTTAAGTCTTTAAATTAAACAAAGTAGTATTTAAAAATATAAATATTAAATGCAAACTGTTCTTGCATCGAAAAGAACTTCATGGTGTATCTAAAGGGATGGATGCTTAGCTCTTCTACAGGAGCAGAGAGCACCGCACCTGGCAAAGGTCCCCCAGAGAGCCCTGACAGAAAGTCCCCCTCAAACTGCTGCTGTTATAAACCAGGCTCCCCAACTCTGGCACTTAGGCTGCCACAAGAACATGAAGAGCCAGGAGCAATTGGCTGCTATTTTTCTAATATGGCAGTATCCATCCTGTAACTCCATGTGTGTGACTGTATCCACTTTCACAAGACGGTACATTACCCTGAAGATATTATCACTGTTTCTGACCTATGCTGGACTAATGGCTGCCATCAAAACCTGGTCACTGCTGTGGCTAAACTTTTCTTTTCCCTACTATTGGAAAGACTTGGAGGGCCTTTATTTTCCAAAAAAAAAAAAAATCATTAAATCATTTTAATAACAAAACTATTTTATAGGTTTATTACTTTCCATGGAATTATTAACAGGAAAAAAGCCAGGAGATAAGGGCTAGGTGCACTGTCCTTACCAAGGGGGAAATTGAAAAGACAACAATTCATCAAGACAGAGTAGAGACAGTTTGGACTTAACAGTGGGATTCCACCTGTAGAATACCGTAAAGAAGGATATTAATTTCCATTTCAAATTGTAGAAAAAGGTAAAAGCAATGATGTGACATGTCTGAAATACGCTTTGAGGGAAGGGAGAGGGAGGAAATTTGTCCAACCAGTTGCATTTCAGTCTATCATCTACCAGCCTGGGAGCATTTGGACTGTGGTGCTGGCAGCTGTGCCGCAGATGATGGGCATTCAGAGATAGAAGGAGCACCAACGTTTATGGTGGCTATTTTATGGTGGCAGTATGAGGATGTATCATTTACAAGTGTGTAGAAAATCTTTTTTCGTGCTATGAAAATACTGACCGTATTCTAGGAGGCATAGTCAGCCTTTGCTAGCCACCATTTTTATACTGAGAGGTAGTGACTGTTGATTATTCTACCAACATCTTTAAAACCCCATAGAGGAGAGGGAATGTGGATGTAAAACTGACAGCTGTTTAGACTAGGGACTTGGAACAGGAGGAAGCTGTATTTTAAAGCACCGCCTTTTATATTTCTTGGAACAGTTGTATGTGCAACTATTACAATGATTTAACATCCATGTAAGCTTTTCTTGCAGTCACTGCATAACACAGTGTCTTTCTGTGAATTATGGACATTAAAAATCAATTTTCTCCTAGGCTAGCTGTTGTTTCCTGTTTGAACATATTCTTGCTGTATTTCCCTGAAATAGATATGTCTTGACATGAAAACTTCTCAAAGCTTTAGCAGACTGTGAAGAAGCCTTTGGTTAAAGACATTAATAGGTTTTTGGAACAAATGTAGTGGATTTCTGAAAATTATACAAGAGAAGAATGTCAAAATTCAGCTTCAAAGCAACTAATACAGAGTATTTTAAAGGGAAATCATGCTTAAGTACAATAACGAGATTTCTTAATTACATAATGGTCTGTTCAAGTAATTAAATATGCTCCTTTTGGGAAGCACATGGGAGGTCACTAGAAGACCACAATCTTTTGTATATAATCATGCTTATGTTTTCTGAGGGTGCCTAAGGGAATAATTTTGTCACTTATTGATTTTAAATATTCAATATATGAAAATGACTGTGTACTTCTGACTAACTGAAAAGGAAGAACAAAACTGTATGTAGTGCAAAGTTTGTCTAGTATGTCCCTCTTCTGTGTTTAATGAAATGTGAAATGATCTACTTTCATGATATCAAAATTACCACTAGGACTGTTTTTCTATGTGTCTGTGCACACCTGGGTGATTTTGCACATATATTGGTGCTAAAGAGAACAGATATGGGAACCCCACTTCCGGGCTTCCACTTGCTTTTTCTACAGAGGTATAACCCAATCAGTTTTAGTTTCCATGTATGACAAGATGTGTCATTGTTTTAAGCTTAGCTGGAGATGAAGCCCCATGCAGCTGCTCCCTCCACCCTACTCTCTCTTCCCCCACTACCCTGGTGGAATGGGGAGAGGAATCAAAATAAAACTTATATGCTGAGATGAGAACAGTTTAATGATTGAAAATAAAGTAAAATAAAATAATAATGGTAAATTGTAATAACAATGGTATTGAAAAGGGAAAAACCAGTGATGCTCAATGCAATTGGTTATCACCCACTGACCAGTGCCAGACCTCCCCTCAGATCAGCTGCTCTTTGTGGGTAACTCCTCCCCAGTCTATATATAGAGCATGACTTTCTACGGTGTGGAATGTCCCTTTGGTCAGTTTGAGTCACCTGCCCTAGCTATGCTCACTCCCACTTTGCATTGTGTACTTCCTCACTGGCAGAGCATGAGACAAGAAAAAATTTCTTGATTTAGGATAAACACAACTTAGCAAGAAACCCAACATCAGTGTGTTATCAATACTGTTCTTATTCTGAATCCAAAACACAGCACTGTAACAGATGCTGAGAAGAAATTACTGAGCCTGACAGTTCCGGTGTTCCCATTTTTTTGTCTCCGCACAGGTATTGCCTCAGGATCCTCCAGTTAATGAGGTAGTGAAATATATTTATTCTTTGCATTTCAGCTGTGGTTTGCGATTGTTCTGGCTGCCTGCATCGACTCACACATCCTTACAAGTTTATATACTTGTTAATCATTTCAGTACTTGCTGAGTAAATAGCACAAGCCTCTGAAAGAAGAAGCTTAATTCAATTTTTCTCAAACAAAAGAAGAAATGTTGGAGGTTTTAAAACCTGGAGGATTGAGAGACATTTTCTTGTCACTGAATTTCTTGAACAGAACAGAGTACAAACCTCATGCTTCTTGTGAGTATAAAACACACTGTTCTTGGGATGTTTCTTAAAATATTTGGTATACAAAGTCAGATAGAAATTTGAATATTATGGAAAGTCAAGTACAGCTGCTTGAGCTATGTATTAACTTTATTAAGAAAATAAAGAATTTTGAAAAAATTTCTTAGCTTTAAATTTTATTTTTTCCACTACTTCTGGGTCTATCAGTCTTTCATGGATTTGAAACAGAATGGAGATATCATACATGCATTTTATTAGGAAGGAACTTTAAATTTCTTTCATGCTCATCATGGCTTGGAGTACATTTACAAAAGCACCTTTAGCCTTGAGAAAATATTTCAGTACTGCTATTTTGTAGTTTATTCACTTAGTGTTCTCAACTTGCTTTTTAAAAACTTGAATGTACATGGCCTATTCTAGCACGTTTAAAGTAATGTGGGTTGGATTTTTTTCATTATTATTTTTAATTTATTGCTTGCTTTTGCTAAGCCGACAATATTAGGGACAAAACTAATGATACATATTATTCCCTCATAAATGAATGAAAGTATAAAATGATGTTATCAAAGATGGAAAGCTGGCACAGAGAACTGGCCTGGGGAAGCTAAACTCAGAAAAGAAACCAGAAGTGATTTTGCAAAGGGAAAGGTGGTTTTATGAAGGGTTTTATAGGAAACGCTGACTTAACTGAGGTTATTGTAGCTATCCATCTTCATTACTGCCATTCCAGCCTTCCCTTTCTTTATTCAGATGTTCAAAAGCTAGTCCTGAGCTGCTCTTCTGGTTGTATCAACATCCGCATTATTTCAGTTTTTGACTATATGAATGATGTATCCTAAAGTGACAGCAAACTGCCCATGGCTGCAGTCTGCTATTGCATATAATTTCCTGTGAAGTCTATTGAAATGCCATAAGCTCTTGACCTTCCTCACCTGGCTTGGTATTAAAAAGTTTGTGTTCCTTATTGTCATTCTCTTTCCTAAAAAGGCTCTTCTAATGAAAGCTGTGTCTGCAGCCATCCATTCTCAGTAGTGGGCTCATTCTCTTGCTCCAAAAGCAAAACATGAGAACAAGTTTTCTCTATTCAACTTTGGTGATTTCTCTTTTCTTTTTATTGCAGAGAGAATGGAAACAATGCACAAAAAAGAGGGAAACAAGACATAATGGGATGCACTTGGCAAAGCATCACTCATCCCCAGCAGCTGTGCGCAATTGTACTAAAGATGCCATCAGCTTCATAAAAAAAAATAATAGACATTTTTCCTTGTTGCCAGCTGAAATTCACTTATGGGGAAAGTAACTGAAAGAAACTGACAATAGCAGCCATTTAGCACAGGGAGCAGATTTGTAGGGGACAGAGTTTTGGCACACAGGACACCTGACCATCAGTCATCTGGAAAATTGTTGCTAGCTGGTAATAGGCTTTATCCCAGTTGGGGTTTTGTTGGCTTTTTTGGGGTGTGGTTAGGTTTTTTTTAATTAAATGCTACAGGGTCCTCTTTGAGGTGTTTAAAATGTAAAATTTTTTGTGGACAGAAACTTATGTGTACACCAATCCCTGTTGGAATTTGCATGGGTTTCACAACCACCATTTCTGTAATTTGATGATTCTTTGCGTGCAAGAGATGATAGATTTGCCAGGAGATATATGAAAGCTTTGATACATATGTATTTGGGAAACAGCTCTTTGTGATATGGAAAATTAAAAGCATAATAAAGTGAAGAGGTTCATTCATTTTTCTTTTATTGCTTTAACTTGTTTCTTGCTCACTAGGTCTATCTAATTGAGAAGTAAATTTAGGGGTAAGAATTTAAGAGGACTAGGAATGAACATTCATTTTATTTGAGCAAAATGAGCAAGTTCATTTTGTTTAGCTTTACAGACGATTGTGTCATTTGTGACACCACACAGTGATTTCAATGGGAATATGCCTAAGATGGATTCATATTTTTAAACACTGCTGACTTGGATTCTTGGCAACTCTTTCTCTTTGGAGACAGAAATATAAATGACTTAAACAAAAGAATTCTTAAGGAAAGATTTTATTTATATCAGTTTTGCTCTAGGAGGCAATTTCATGTTGTGACCTTCTTAACGTATTGAATTTTGTGAAGTTTTGAAAGCTTTTTTGACCTTAATTACAAAACCATGTTTGGGTAAATGATTTCGATGTTACATTTTGTCTGGATTCATGAGACTGTACAGCATTGTTGCTGCACTAAAAGTTGCTTTTCTCTCTAGAAACATTCGTGTGCCAGCTTGACTGGGACAGCTTAGCCAACCTTGTCTTTCAGTAGTGAGCTTTGGCTTTGAAGTTATTTGATTCACTGTGTCCTAAAGCACTGACAGCACAATACCCTTGAGTGTTGCATACTATTGTGAGGAATGTTATATTCATTCCAGCATAAATTACTCTTGTCTACTGATACCACTTGTTCTCCACCTCTTGTCTATATATTCTGATTTTTTTCTTGTTATCACAGGAAGTTAACACTAACAAGAAGCATACTCTGTGCTTAGGAAAGCATTAGAAGAGTGAGCTGCGGTAGCAATGTACAAAAGCTCAGGGGCAGAAAATGTCTTTACCTTGCTAACATAAAAATTAATTTAAAAGAAGACTGAGTAAACATTTTTTCATTAATTAACTGAATTATGATTATGAAATCAGGCTCATATTTCTTCTTGGATAATTTAGCGAAGAGGGGGGATTCTTATCACCTGAATCTGGAATTGAATGCACTGGAATCACACACTTCAGCCATTTTGTGCTGGAGACATACTTTTACACAGAAAACTCCTCTGTCCTTCTTACCATAAGGAAGTATCTGCTCAGCTAGAGCAATACAGATATTTTCATATTTTTATGCTCAGCAAAATCTGAGAGAGATATATTATTAAGAGCAAAGCCGTTGGGTCTCGACCTTGATCAGAACATAAATGTTTTGCTAGTATATAACACCACCACTTCCTCATGGTACAACTAGGATTAATTAAATGAGTCATTCATACTCCTTAAGAGGGAACAATCACCTTCTTGTGCAGGGCAGGCTGTGAACCTTTACTCACTCTGATGTACTCTGATGAGTACTTTCTAACATTATCGACTTCTGTGGATAATTGCAGAGGTAAAGGTTTTTGGGTACAGCATTTAAGATGTGTTAATTGCCTTTAGTTTCACTTCTGCCAACTGGAACTGAGATCCCAAATATTATAGAGAGGATGTTTTATGATTGGCCTTTACCCTTTGGTAGTTTCTATAACTGGTCCTTTTAAGCAAATACTTTTTTATTTTACTACAAAATATCCTTGTCATGCAATTATAACATATATGCAGAAAAAAAGGACCAAGTTTATGAAGGAGAATAATTTATATACTTGGAGCAATACTTACAATTAGCATAAGTGCTGAACCGTACTCTAATCAGAATCACAGAATAACAGATAAATCCATAAATCTTTGACAGCTTTCATATGAAAAACTTTCTCTGTACGTTTATAAGCAACATGGTGTGGAAATCATTACTTTAGCTTCCTGTAAGAATTTTGATAAATGCAAAAAAAAATTTAAATTTCCATCTTTATGACCTAAATACAGAAATTGTTTTTTGAAACAGCTACCATGATTTTTGCTTTAGGTTCTTCTGTGAAGCTTCAAATAAACTACTTTTTTTATTGGAAAAACCTCTGACACTATTGCCTAAAGTCTGGGTTTTTTTCCAGACATTAATTATCTAAAATGTCTAGATTTGTGCTCTTGATAAAGTAAGCAATTATTTCTCATGTTTCAGAGGGATATTTCTAACGATATGTTCCATAATGTAGGAGCCATTCCTATTTTCTTCAGGGACATATTTTCATGGTATTGTGCCTTGTGGTACAAATAAACATTTTTGAATGAATTTCCTTAGCTTGCTGGTGGAAGTTAGTTGAAAGGCGCCTTGGGTATGAGGTATTTTACCTTACCAGAGATTTTTGGTGGGAGCTTTACAGAAGAAACTTTCTGAAATTGAGGTGATTCTGGTAAAAAATGAAATAATAAAATATAAATATTTTTGGGTGGATTCTGCTCAAATCAGATCTTAGACATAGTGGAGTAGGAAGGAGAAGACATACAGCAGGACCTGGTATAGTATCATAATGGCCAGAGCAGGGTAGTGGGCAACTGTCCTACCTATAGTTTCAAAAATGCAATAATTTGTAACCAGTGCATTTGCTAAAATAAATTTCTGCACATTTTAATGCCTATGTGCTGGTGCTATACACAAAGTGCTGTCTCCACACTAGACTTTCACAAATAAAATTTTGATCTTATTTCCTATATGGTATTAAGTAGGACTTCATACCTCAACTAAATCCTTTGTTTCAGACAGGAAGTCTGAAAAATTTAGAGAATTTTGATGGCTGAGATTGAGTCAGTTCTTTAATTTTGAAAGAATGAATGCAGAATGGTTACTTGTTCCTGGTCCTCAGAAAAATGGATATTGACCATGGTTTTCTGCCATTTAATTTGATCAAGATGGTAGAGAAAATTTAACAGTATTGCAATTGCATATGTAGAGAATGGTTAAACCATAAAAACACAATGCTGTCCTCTCAAATCACTTTGGTGTGCTCTTTAAATACACTTATCCAGAAGTCTTCAGTGCTTGATTATCAATACAACAGTTTCATTGAAGATGACATACATTCCTTGCAACAGTTGTAGGTAAAAAAGTCAATCTTCACTGGTGTTCTGCTTTGCCGTATATAGGATATCATGTTTGTTTTCGGTTGAGCATAAAAGGAACTGTGTCAGTATCTCTGTATATACAGTGTTAGACTGAGGTTCTAGAGCTGGCCATCACCCCTGTTCTTGAAAGATGAATTGTTACATAAATTAAATATCAGCACGTATTTCAGACCAGAGTTACCCCATCTTATGCTACACGTGTTGTTAGCATTTCCTTTAGTACTTTGCCAAGAGCTACATTTGCCATGTTGCCTTGAGCTACACTCCCAGATATATCAGATGCTTTTTATGTGTAATACAACTGTATCTAAAATTATATTTACAAATGTATTTTGCACAGCTCGATTCACAAGTATGGACATACTCCAGTAGTTATCATTTGTCTCCCATTTTTCCTCTTTTCCTCCAAATCTAATGTATCCTGTTCCCTGTTAATAAGTAAATTGTTAGAATTATTACATCACAAGAAAAAATATGTTCACAGAATATTGAATGCATTGTTGTGGTGCCATCATAAAGCTTATTTCTCATATCTATTATCTTGTTTTATGAGAGAAGGGTCAATTTTAAAGACTCCCTGACAAAAAGTAAATAAATATTATTGGACAACTGGTAGTTAATCCTTGTGAAAGTGCAATGTTATCTCCTTCTTTTGCAGCTACTTAGATGATAGGAATTTTGAGCTTTTCTCATTTTAACTTTAATAAATGAGTAGCCCTAGAGGAATGACTAAGTGAAAATGCTGCTTTAAAGACTGAACCGTACTATCATGAAATATACATGTCCAGTCAAATAATTTTAAA
>VWZV01008048.1:15251-65365 GCA_013397155.1 Irena cyanogastra | reverse complement strand
AATAAATAATAATAATAATGAATTATAATGACAATAATAATAAATAAAGAAATAGTAAACATTTTGCATTCTCTTATCACCAAGATCTTCAATCCTTCTCTTCATTTCCCTGGTTTATCCAGAAATCTCTTAGGCAAAGAAAGATGTAATATCATTTATTTTCTCAAGGAAAACATAAAGTTTGACATTATTTATCTCCTTAAGAACTCACACTATTATGTTTCGGTGTTATACGGATACAGTAGGTTTACATAGTACAGATAATGAGAATATTTTATGATATGTGACCCTTTGACATGCGTATTCATAATATTCTCTGCAAGAAGGAAAATTTTAGCCTTTTCTCTCTTCTAGAGAGTTTGTGTCTGGATAGAAATTATGGTGTGGCCCATCATCCAGGGCATCAAGAACAGTGATTGTGGGGTAAATGCACAGAGGTCTTGCGACGCTTGACTGAAATGCGCTTTTCTGCAAAATGTACCTTGGAGGAGGTATTTCTCTGAAAGAGGAATTCACAAAAAACTGCAACCTGAACAGAAATCCATAAATGCTGGTCAATAGGAAGTGAAAGGAGGAATTTACTGAGGACAGTATAATCCAGTAGGTGGGATGGTATAAAATTCATGTTTTTCTATGTATTTCTGGGACTAAGCTACTTACTGTAACAGTTAGGGATTAGAGAATTGAATCTCTTGCAGAGATATGTGGTGGGATATGACTACCTTAATGGCAACCCACAATTTTGCCACCAAAATATGCATCCAGAGAAGCAGGATTCTCCTTCAAGTTTTGCTCCATGAATAATGTTTACATGATCTAACAGTGAGTTGTAGATTAAAACTACAGGATGTCTCAGCTTGCCAAACTTTTATTCTGCTCATTTTCTAATATGCAGAAAAACACTGCAGCTAATTAAGTTTGTTATTGAAAAATGCACGACAGTTTCATAAGAAGTGTATATGTATTTTCTATTTATGGGTGCAGAAGAAAACACAAGAATTAGTGTAAAGTGCTTTCTACATTGTAAGAGAAGATACAGAAGCTGTAATGGCTGATTTAATCACCAAAGACAAAAGAATTCTAATGATGTCGTAGAGGTGCCCGAGAGGAATCTTTGCTCTAAAGGGAGCAGAGAGATACAATGAACCACTACATAAAATGACACAGAGGTGGAAAATGATGTAAGGTAGTGAAATGTTAAAACAAAGAGAGAAGAAAAAGAAGAAACAAATATGCAATAGTTTAACCTTGATATTCACCAACTCCATTTTGTTCTATAAAAAAGGTAGTGAAATAAATTTAAAAAGTGCACAACAAATGCAGGAGAACAACTGACTGCAAGCTGAATCTTTAAAGGAAGGAAATGGAGGAGTGAGGAACTACGTAACTATAGTTACTTAATTGCAGGTAGATGTTTGAGTCTTAGATTAAGGAAATGGAATAATATACTGCCCTCTGCATATCAGCTAAATGATATCACAGTAATACTTCTGGATGTCTGAAAGAAAATACTTGCAATGTGAATGAAGGATTCACACATAAATCCCTGATAGGATTAAGGGCCATTTCTGGACCAAAAAAGACCTTTTGTGCTAGGGGCAATGCAAGTGAAAAGAAAACATGAATGCAGTATCTAATGTGCAATGTAAATGAGTATATGCATAATTTGGTAAACAAGCATTGGTCTTAGAGAGTTTATACACTAAAGCACATGAAAGTAGAAGTATAGTAAAGAAAAATAACTGTGGTATTAAATAATATTGATTATGATTCTAATATTGAAAAAATAGCTGTAGTCCAGGTGCAAAGCTCTCACATAACAGATTTTTTTTGTGATAGCAAAATCTATGCATGAAGCAGACATTCAACTAAAAATAGAAACTTGAAGAAATGCCAGAAATTAATCAGTGAGATGCAGAATAAAAAGGGAGAGAGTTGCTGAAGTTCCAAGCATGAGGATAAGCGTTCTTTCTCCTTTATCACTTACACCTGGGTATTTGCTAGCTGCTGTCAGGAATACTGGGCAAATTAAAGAACAATAGTCAACATGATAAAAGAGAAATGGAGACCATGGGTGAGAGCACATGTTTACTAAAGGAGAAAGGCTCAATTTCTTACACATAAATTGAGTAAACAGTTTCACTGTAAAAGATATTTAAAACTGTTGCTAAAAAAAAAATCTCCTCAGTTGGACAGTAGATGTTGTCATTTATGGAAGAAAGACCTCAGGCCAAAAATTGCTTTTGTGTTGTCCTGCAAAAGCACATTCAGAGTTGCTGAATTGTAAATAATAGTTCCTTCCTCCTTTATTTAGATTATGCAAGAAATCTTTGGTACTGTTGACTAAGTAACAATAATATGAAGCACAATGTGAATTCTCACTGAAAAGCAATGTGGGCTCTCTTGCAAAGCAACAGGAACTAATGAAAAGCACACAAGAGGATTTCTTCAAACAGAGCTAATAATTAGACACTAATAATACATATCTCAGGTTTTTATTTACAGTTATTACCTTTGATCCCAAAATGGGTTCATAACACAGCTTGCTTTTCTACTTGAAAGATATGATAAAGTTTTTTGGGTCATTCAAAAATCACAGTGATAGGGACAAGGGGGCTTAGCATAAACACTTGTGAGCCTGGCTTCACTCCCATTTCAATTAACTTGTTCTTTTATTTTAAATAAAACTCAGAAAATTAACAGTAAAGAAACAGAAAATTAATGCAGGAATATCTTGAACATCCCAGTAGCTGTCTGATTCTCTGGTAAAAGAGACACAGTTTCAGCCCACTGCTCCAAATAGGGTCAATCCAAAAGATTTGAAGCGACCTCATCTCTCACCTGTGTGAGTACTCGGCTATAGAACAGCTTTCTTTGTTGGAGCACAATTAAAAAGGTGCTGGAGAAAGCACAGCTCTGCAGGTATGGGACCATACAGGCAAGAGAGCCAATGACTGCATTTGATTTCAGAGCCAAAATCCCTTTCATGACACTGATCTTCTCTTCACAAGTGTTTTCCTCTTTTTCCCATCTCCTCTGTGGTCTAACTGGCTGATGCCATGGCAGCGTTACTGACCTAACCTCACAGCAGCTGCAGCTGCAGGACAGATAGATAGCTGCTTCTGGTGGCCATTGCTAAACACTTAGCCAGATCGAGCCACATCTCCTGACAACCTGAAGAAGCCCTTCAGTGGATAGGTTCCTCCTATTTCTCCTATCCCTCTCAGTTTTTTGTCTGTTGTGTCTCCCTATGGAATTCATCGTGTTGGTTGTCAATACAGGTGAACAAACATGCAGGTTTACTCTTCTCCTTTTAACCTTACCAGAAGCTGACAATCTTCTTTAAAATTAGACAAGTGTCTTGCGGAAGGTTAATTTTGAAATCTCATGGGAATACAGGAAGACTTTGTAGACTGAGTTTATTACGCAGAAAGCTTCACAGGAAGTGGTAAAGGCAGCAAACAAAGCAGAGTGAAAGAAACTGGATTGGTGAGTAAAAAAGCTGATGATTTTCCCTCTCTTCATAAATTAAGGGAAAAAAAATAGTTTTAAGACTTTGTCCAAAAAGATTGACTATAGTTTACAGCACAAATATATATAACCTCAAATTCATCCTGGAAGTAGCTATGAAGATGCAATTTCTGCTTTAAAAAATTTGACAGGATTTGTCCATCACTGGTGTATTGATACTCGAGTTGAAAGCACTACAATAGTGCCTCTCTCTATTGCCCCAACTCAGAATTGTTTCTGTATTCTTGCGCGTGTTGTCCAGTGCAAAACAAATGGTCCTGTAATAGGGATTTTGACTCTCCCTTTGAAATGATGTCTTCTGCTTAATAGTCTGGACATTTTGGTGGTTTTTTTAATGGTATTTAGCCCACATTTTCTACACTCACTTTAGTTTAGAAAGTCTAGGATAACTCAGGGATACTAATACTCACACCAGTCTTAGAAATCCTACAATTTTAGAAATCCTCAAAATTAACATCCAGTAGATAAGAGGAGAGGCAGAGGAAGAGAAAGGAAAATATTTATGATTATCAGTTATCTGCAGTCTCAGAGAATTAATGATGACAGATTTGTTTGAAACACTGCTGAGAAGAAGCAGTAGTTCCTTTTTTGCCACATTTTGGCTGCAACCCTCTGGATCAGCAAATATGATCTCAGGTTCCAAATTCTACTTAATGCCTTTACAGAAAAGCATGGGGCATAAGCCAGGAAATAAAATGTAATACTGTAGGGATTAAAAGATCTAAGGATGAGAATACATTTACTTTCACAAGAGTATTAATATTCCAGAGCATAGTGAGATATCTATGCACTTAGAATAAAATCCTGATCTAAGGAAAAGCAATAGCATTCTTTAGGGTAGATTATTTAAGCCTCTTTTTTCCTTAAGATAGCCCTTTTAATCTGTTTTCTTTTTCTTCAGTGGTGCTAGGATTTTCAGACATGAAGTCAAGAGGCTGGAAGTGTCTTGTCATGCTGTCAGGCCTCTATAAATAGGTGTGAAAATATGAATGTAATTTTACTTTAAACGGTGGCAAATTTATTTAAAGTGCTTAAATATTTTTCTCAGTGGTCTTGGTGATAGAAATAGTATGAAAATTTGTCTATATAAAGATAGTTTATGAACTATGTATGTTATATAATAGAACTTTCTAGTTTGCATTCCCTTATTCGGTAATAAGTCATGTTCAGGATAGGCAAGTCACATCCTATATTTATGCTTATGGTTCTATATACATGCCTGAGAAATGTACTTTAAATTGATATGTGATCCCATTCTAGTTTGAATGTTTTCATGATAGACTTTTTTTTTTTCTCAGTGTTTCACAGTAATATTACATTTGTTCATTTCATGCCAGGTGCTCATGATAGAAGCAAACAGTGAAGTTCAGATCTTCCTGGGGATATTTCTGGAAGAACTGAACTGTGGCTTTTGCCTTCAACTATGATGAAATTTCTATTCCAGGAAAGTTAAAATTCCCTTATCCACTTCTATGTGTGCTCACCTGTATTCAGTCACAGAAGAACTTAAATAGAAAAGAAGAAGAGGAAAAAAATTTCAGATACATACCTAAGCCACTAATTTTAAGTATATTTGCAATTTTGTGGTGCAATTAGATGCACTAGAATGGGGCCTGGCTGGGGTTTACAGGAAAGCACTGCTCCAAAGCAGTTAGTATGTAATTTTCCTCACATAGCTCTGACAGTAAAAATCAGACCAAATTTCCTGCACTCTCAACTAGAAGACGTGGGACCAACTTTAAGTAAGGACTGGCAGTCATCTTTAGGTGTTTGGTCACTCACACAATTGGAAAATGCTCAAATACTGTTTCTAAATTTCCTGGTTGAAGTGCCTTGTATTCCAGTGCATCATGTCAAGTCATTTTGTAGCACATTCTCTAAGAGAATGTGACGGATGCTGTGCTTCAGAAACAGAAGTAACTGACAGTGATGACCTTCAGAAGATGTACTTTGAGATATATGACATGTAATATTTTCATATACCCTTTCCTTTAATTTCTGTTACCTGACTGCAAACTTTTCTTAGGGGCTTGTCCCTCATGACAATGTATTTGGTATCATTCCTTTTCAGAAATATCTTTTAATTTCCACAGTCTTTGACTCATGATTTTAATATTTTTCCATGTTACAATAATTCGAACAATTTCTCTTGAATATTTCAGAAATTTGGAAGTGGAATTCTTAATTTTTTCTTTGAAACTATAAAATTTAGATGCGATAAACTAGGCTCATATAATCATTAAGATATGAAAGTGTTCTCTGCATACAGTTTACTTTCATGCATACTTGTAAGTTGTATCTTTAAAGAGTTCTTTAAAAATCTCAATGAGTGTGGTAAATAAATTCATAAGCTGTAAAAGCTTTCTAATGATTTGGCTTCAAAGAGAAACTAAATTAAAAGAGTCTTGGTTAATATATTTGGTTCAACTGTATTATGCTTATCTATTATCCTCTCAATGTTTTGTAATCTTGAAAACATAAGTTAAATTATGTGCTGTCACTTAACATAAAATTGTCAACAAGTATATTATTCATAAAATGAGATAATAAGCACACAAATACTTCATTCATTCTGTCCTTTAATTTAGTCTTTGATAGAAGCTAATCAGTGCAACTTATTGGTCACAAGTTATTTATTCAGGGTTTTATAATTATGAATAATAAATTTTAAGATTATAGAAAAATTTTCCATTAAATAATGATAAAATATATTAATATATGTTTTGGACTTTAGTATAAGATTTTTAATCTGAACATCAGATAGTGTCAAGAAACTGACAGCTTTCTATGGTGACAGCATGTTACTTTGAATAAAATACCACATTCAAGCACTAAGCAGAGTGTAGTGGCTTTGTTGATCTTCCTGTGGGAGAATTATTTTGCTGCATTGGTATAATCTGCTATTGTACATTAGTTAGAACTAAGCCTTATGAAACATCACCCTGAAGGTCAAAAATAATTCTGTTATTTATTTAAAACAAATGTTTGAAGGGAGGAAAAGAGATTTGCAAGCATACAGCTCTGTCTCCTGCAAATCCCATGGGGGTTCTCAACTGCTGACTCGTTATTTTAACATGTAACACAATAACCAATTACTGTCAATGTGACCAGACCCATCAGACTCCTATTGCATTAACCTTATGAACTGGTTTAAGAGAAATGTAATCAATCAATTGCTAAATTAATTACAAATTTTAAAGCTATCATTAAATAATATGATTCCAAAATTGGCATAAATCATTTGGTTAAGTATTGAATTAGGTTTCAAGAAAGACAAAAGAGTAGCAAGTCCTACTCAAAGGATTTCATTATATTCATTTCCTCAGAGCACTGAGAGGTCATAATTTTAACCTTGTGTGGGTCCAAACCATATGAAAATTATTCATGTCACCGAAGGCCAGCAATAATTTCTTTAATTCCATGGCATATTAATGACCAACAACGAATGGGCCCCTAAAGTGTTCCATTTATTGTCTTAAATATGAAAATGTTTTAGAGATTAGAGGGGAAATTGTTTGAATTAATTAACTGAACTGATGCTCAAGGGAACTGGTACAAGATTTTCAGACAAAGGCTGAGAATTTACAATAATGACATTTCTTTCATGGTTATGAAATATAGTACCAGGGGGACTTTGAGGCACTCTTAACATTTTAGCTGATGTCTATTGAGGGTTTGAGATTCCTCTGAAAGCATCAATTATGGTATGAAAGGCATCACATGAAAATAGCTGTGAGGCACACAAATTTCACCATTGAAATGGGATCGGATAACTGACACAATGAAAATTCAGAATGTAAATGGAAACTATTAAAGTAATAGGATCATTTATTTAAAAAAAAATGTTTTTTTCAGGAAAGGTAACGTGCAAAAGACAAGAAACATTACTGGCTTCAAAAGGAAAGCTACAGAGTTTTGTTCTTAAGTTAGTCCTGAGTGCGTGTACTCTCCCAAAAGCAGTGGGGAGACAGCACTAATCTGCATCGTGGATAGCAGAGACAGCCACATCCAAACTTGTGCCAGGTCTGTGTGAGCTTACGGCCCTTGATTGCTGCCTGCTCTCTCTTCTTGGCTGTTCATGGATCAGCAATCACCAAGTATCTTGAGCTGTGCCCTGATTCTGTGATGTGAACAAACAAAAATTTACATCAATTTAGTTTCAATATTGGCTGGCCTACATGGAGTGGTCTTTCAACTGATATTTCCAAAGGATAAGGGCTTCAGCACTCATGTAATTACACATGTAGCAGCATGGTACTTTTAAAAACAGAGTTTGCTGTGATAGTTTAGGAAAAAAAAAAAAGTAACTTGAAGACTGTACAAAGGACCCTCTTCTGCTCTTCATACTTTTTCTTTTATTCTTTTACATACATTTTCTTTCTACTTTTCCTGTATTCCACATAGGAATTTCTTACGCTCTCAGTTTGATCCATCCCACTATTAACAAGGGCATTCCCTCTTGTAAGACAGCACTGGCCAATGAGGCCTGCAGTGCCTCACTAATATTTATTGGCACTGGCTCTTGAAACTGGGCCATGCTTGGTTTCTACCACTCTCAGGTCTCCTGAAAGTCTAGTCTCTTCTGAATCTAAAAGAAAGACAGCTAAAATCCAAATAAAAACTTTAAAATAAATTTATCTTCTCTGTGCCAGCAGAGCAGCTGAGAAAGCATGTGACAGCAGCATACAATTTCTACTGCAGAGTTCAATATGTTGCAAACGGATTTCTCATGCCTAGGTTTCTGATGACTAGTATAACCCAGGGAGCTATGTAGTTTCGTCTAATTTACACTGAAAAATGAATAACACTAAGGAATAGGCACATAATAAAAATAAATGGAAATACCTCATCACTGTAAATACCATAAATTTGCCAATATGATGTGGAAACAGAGAAGCATCCCAAATTTTGGTCATACCATAGAGTATCTAATTTATAGAAAAGGCATTATATCTGACATCTGCTCCTATTATCCTACAGATTTTAAGTTTTCACTTTTTTTTTCTGTGTTTTTCAGAAAATCGAAATATAAATTATTCAGTTTAGAGTTGCTTGCATATTCAAAGCCATTGACTGTGAATACTTATAAATATGAGAGCTGTATGCACTCACAGACTAAATGGTGAGGAATACAGCTGGTCAGGTATGCACAGTGCTTCGCCATTGTGAGTTTAAATTGGGAATATGTTTTCATCAGATTATTACATATATTTGTAAGATATAATTTGATATATCAAAAAACTTTGTTGCAAGAGAGAGGAAGAGAGGATCCAAGACCAAGCAGAAGAAAGCATCATCTGTGATAATCAACCTTTTCATAGTAAATAGTACAGTCAACCAGTAAAGCAGTTAAATAAATAATATAATATTGTTATTACACTAATGTATCAATATGAACATTAAACATTTATACACATTAAATACTTTTATGGACTGACAAATTCATTACTCTCTTACTTGAGTCTTTATGAAAAATTGCTAATAGATATCCATAACAATGAGGGATGCACATTGTAACCTACTGGGCTCCTTCAATAGAATACTGAGAAAACAGCTCTTTTTACCCCATGAACATTTTTATTTTCGTCAAGATTGTTTTGGTCTCATTTTTCAGTCCTATGGTCCTTGAAACTTTGAATATCTATGCAGAAAATCTTGAAATTCCCTATGATTGTCACTCAGGTATTACCCCTGAAATTCAGCATCCATTTGATTTCACAATATCTTTTTGCCTACTTGATTAAAACATATTCATACAAGAGTCAAGTTTGATACAAAAATAAATGATTAGACTTGGTTTTGGAATTTTCTTTGCAAAAAGATTTTTCAGATACTGTTAGCTAGGACAGCAAGATTTTTAATTTCTTTTTGAGGATAAAAATATTGATCATTGCACTTCAGGCACAGTGAACCTCTAGAATTTAATTCAAATTGCATTGAAAAAAAAGTAAACACTTAACAGACTACAGTAAGAAATACCCTCAGCTGAATGTATCTCAGATTTCTTTGCTTTCACTAACAGGAAGTAGTATTTTCAAAAGGTTATATGATAGAATTTGCAATTGGGAAGAACACATTGTTATCAAATATTAACAGATTTTTAAGACAGCGGTGGGTTGACCTTGACTGGATGCCAGCTGTCCACCAAGCCATTCCATCAGTTTCTTCAGTAGGATGCAGGGTGGGGTGAGAGAAAATAAGATGGAAAAAAACCCCTTGCAGATCTAGATAAAGGCAGCTTACAAAAGCAAAAGTGGAGGTCATGTGAGTGCAAGGAAAGGGAAAAAAGTCAGAAGATTTATTCTATGCTCCCCATCAGGAAGTGATGTCCGGCCACTTGCTGGGAAGATGGACTTTACCCCAAGGGGTTACTTCAGAAAGTAAATGTTGTAAATAATGAATGCACCCTCCTTTCCTCCTCTTCTCTCTTACCTTTTATATCTGAGCAGACATCACACGGTGTGGAGTAGCCCTTTGGTCAGTTTGGGTTGGTTATCCTGGTTATGTCCCCTCCCAGGATTTTGACCACCCCCCTCCTACTGGAGAGGCAGGGCTGAGGCTGTGGCAGTGCTGCCCAGCTGCGGCCAGAGCGCTGCTGTGTTATCAGCACCTTTCCAGCCACCCACACAAAGCTCTCCAAGGGCACTGTGCGGAAAACTGTTTAAGGCAGAGCCAACACAAAGAGCAGCTTAAAAATCATCATGTGTACGTTTGAAAAAACTGTAAGTAGGGTAGCTTTAACTAATTCTGAAATAACAGCATGTGCCCTACTCTGTCTCATTAAAGAGTCAAATATTGCTCTCATGTTACACCAGCATGAATGTGGAATGTCACAGGTAAATATGGCAAGGTTTGTTTTTGTACATACAAGGTAGGGCATAACAGGTTTTCATATAGACCACTGTAGACTTGTTGATAAAATATGGAAAAGCAGCTTTCAAATTTCTCATTTTTAATCTGTCTTCAAGACTCTTGTAACTGCGCAGTATCACAGTAACACAATTTAGACTGAAAACACGTTTTGACTGTTGGTAGGGTTGATTGAATGCATTTAAATTTCCAAGATACTGCTGTAATGCCTGGAAGCAAGCTATTAATGCAGTGACTCATGTTTTGATCTAGTTATGTTCATCCAGTTTCCAGCATATGTGACATGCATCATACTTTAGTACTGAGAGAGAAAAAAAAAGAAAAAAAAATTCTATGACTCTGAGGTCTTGTTGCATAAAACACATACACACCCTATACAGGAAAACAATGACCTAGAAATATATGTAAAAGAGATGACAATTAAAATCCCCCAAAATCCCATAAAAAACAGAAGCCAACCAATGAACCAGAAGACAACTCAAAACCCCAAACCCAAATGACTACACATTTCTTACCTGGCCACTGGAGAAGTTGACTGTTTCCAACCAGGGGAGACTGATCTGGAAAAAAAATTAGAAAACTTCATATTGCTGATATTTTTTCCGTATGATAACATTACCCATTTCAGGAGCTTTTCAAAATGGTAAAATGCAACAAAAAAATATTGTTGATAGTGAAAAACAAAAAAAAAAAAAAAAAGAGGATAATTTACAGATGTTCCTCTTAACAGCATTACTTGCAGATTTGAGAGGTAAAAGATAAATCATGTTGTTCTGGTGAACCTGAAACATAAGGTGAAAGTATTATTCAGATTTTTGCATGACCACTTTTAGTGTAAAACCACAGATTTATCCAAATGGAAATCCACAAGAGTTGTGAAAATACTGTATCTGGGTCTTGAAAGTGCTGGCTATTTGTTTTGGATTTACCTAATATAAAATACTCAGATAAATTATCTTGACAGTAATGCATACAGGGATCTCATGTAGTTATGGCAGTTAAGCCATTAAAGTATGTCACTGGAAATTTAACATATTTCACAATCCATATTTTAATTTTTTACATGTAAACCAGTATATACTGAGAAACTGCTCAATATTGCATATACTGGTTTTCCTATGTAAAAAGTTAGATTGCATACTGCATATCATCTTTGAAATTAAAGAAATATAATTAAAAGTGATGGAAATACTTTTTATCCATTTTATATACCTTTTTTAAAAAAATGTAATTAATATAAGACAACATTAAAGATCATTTTTAGTGTGTCTTCCATGTAGATTTTTACTGCTTTTCTTTCCTTAAATAATCATCTATTAAGCTTTGTGTGTTGCAGCAGAAATTTTACAGATTCACTCTGAGAATTGTTAGCCTGTATTTTAATCCTATATCTTTCCAGTAGACAGGAATAGTGATGGTTTTTTTCTAGCCTAATCCAATTACATCCTGGCAAATTTACAGAAGATAAAGGGTCAAGTTATTATTTAAAATGCTTTGTAGTGTGACTTTCAGGAAACAGTTTTAGTCCCTGTTACAGCAGTGAAGTTAAAATGATCCTTGCTGGAATGCGGCTTTGAATGTCACCTAAAAGCTGAAAACTAGTGTTAGGGTTTCACCTTCAGTTAATTTTTCATTTAAAGTGCAGCACTCACACAAGTCTACTTTTCTTAGTAGATGCCATTTGCTGGAAGTAAAAATAAAGAAATCAGACATCAGTAATACTTGAAGATGGAATCTAATGGAAATCGAACCATCCCACAAAATCCATTTGGTGCTTATTTATAGAATTGGCTATGAGGTTATTGACACTTAGAAAAATAGGGTTTTCTCACTGCCCCCAAATGTAAACTGAATGAGTATTTGCCAGTCCAACCACATATGTCTAGCTGCAACTGTACTTTGAACATGCTAGATAAGGGCTCATAATTTATAATAACACATTATGTCTCCTGAAAATCTGGTTGATACTTGGGAAATAGCAGGCTTGGTGTTTTCTCATTTGCCTGATTTGAGTTTGAAGGGTATGAAAATCTGCCAAGGGTGAATCGCATGCCAGGATCTCGAGGCATTCCCTACTCCCCTACTCACCAAGTTGAAGCTGGCATTTATTTTGTGAATTAATAAACAGCTGACCAGCTGGCTAATAGTCAAAAAAGACCATTGTCCTAATACTTGGAAAAAATAACTCACATCCACTTAAACCAGGATTGTTTTATTCTCTATTAATTCTCTATTAATTCAAGATTCTTCTATTAATGGAAAATGTACGAGGTTAAAAATTCTGGTTCAACCCCTGTGATATCGTCTCTGTCACTGACTTGAGTGGACTTGGGATTTTCCATGCAATTTTATAGGAAATATCTCCAGCTGCTCTGGCTCAGAACAATACTCTCTCTGGCTGCTGGAGTCCAGCCCACTGCTCTGTGAACTGGGAGTTTCTGACCAGGCTAAGGGATGTGACTTCCACATTCTTGCTTGTATGTCCAAGCAGCAACAAACGTGAGCAGGAATCTCACGGACACACACATGGTCACAGGTGTACTTACAGTTTTGAGAAGAGGTAAAGGAAACAGCTTTTTTTTAACTGTAAAGGCAAGAACTGAAGCACTGAAAGATTTTGATACTTGTCCTGCATCTTTCACATCCACAGGGCCTTCGGCAGCTGTCAAGGCACAGAAGATTTAGTCTGCTTGCTCCAGCAAAAACCTCAGATCTTCAATAAAATAGTCAAGTGACCTAACTAGACCATACATCCCTCCTCTCACAAGATTATCTTGGTTACACATTTGCACTTCTCACCTTTAGTGCGCCACTGGTCCTCACCTTTACTTTCCATCTTACAAAATATTGCCATTATTCTTGTTGTCTGTCAGACATTAGTCTAGTTACTAAGTTACAACTGTATGTCCCACTGTGATCTCCAAAACAAGTTTCACTTAGGAATAATATTGTTTTTTTAAA
The DNA here is from genome assembly GCA_013397155.1 of Irena cyanogastra. Classification (NCBI taxonomy): domain Eukaryota; kingdom Metazoa; phylum Chordata; class Aves; order Passeriformes; family Irenidae; genus Irena; species Irena cyanogastra. Next base: position 52,003 of record VWZV01008048.1, on the reverse strand, counting down.
CATTATTTTGTTCTGCTGATGATAGAGCTTTACAGTGTTTAATACATGAAATATTAGCTATCTTTTCATCTCAAGCAGTGATGTTTAGTGACATCACTTTAATAACCAATGGTGCCTTTATTTCAGCCTCTTTCTTTCAGATTCCTATTTCTAGGGAAGAAAAAGAGTGGAAATTTTCTCCCTGGGTTTTAAGCCAAATAAACCTATTTCCATGTTATTAATATCGGTCATTATATCTGACCTGTTTAGAGTAATCTATCCTTGATAATGCTTTGATATTTGAGATCTGTGTTACTGCTTGCTCCTGCATCCTGCTTTGTCCTATTGTAAATCTCCTTTTGGACCCCAGTTAGGGTTTTGTGCTCAGCATTAAAATGACTAAGCTCACTTAGAATCCTTTTCTCAGTAAATAAATAGCATTTGTTTTTTTGCTTGGATTTTTTTCCTTGACAGTGCTTGAATGTCAGGGACTCATGACCAATGTGTTAGCCTTCCACAGCAGACCCTTATGCTTTAGAATTATAGCTTCAGTTCAGAGTTAGAGAGCTTCCTTGCTGTGGCAAGTCGGATGATTCAGGATGTCCAATGGAAAATTATAGCCATTCATCCGCTAAGGCTAGGGAGTCACCTTATATTATAAAACCTTCAGTTTCCGGGTGATTGTAAAGTACAGCAGACAGAAATACTCTTATTGTACTCCTAAGGGACTTTTTCGTTCACAGGAAAGAAAAACATGGATACTGATTTCTTTTTTTCTTTCTTTCCTATCCCCCTTTTTTTCTCAATTATTTTCTTATGTTTTTCATTTTTCTACTTTTTTTCCCTTTGAAACCACAATCTTCCAGGATACTTCAAACAGAAATGGGTTGAACATATTCCAGATTATTGTCTGTGCTTATTGAGTGTGTGCTTTAATTTCTCAAGAATTTGACAGTTATGTTGTATATAGGCTTCCAAATGTGTAGGAAGGGTGAGTGGTAGCTGTGCTCTCTCTATTGATTGCTTTGGACAGAGATGGAAGAGAGAGTTGGCTTTAAGCTGTTTCCTGGTGAAAGGATGAAAACCACTGGAAACAGGTTTTTTTGACACAACTGTTTGGTTCACTGCAGGACAATAGGAGAGGTCTTATATCAATTGCAATAAAACATGGTTCAACAGTCATACTACACAATGTGACAAGGTTGTTATCTCTGCTAACTCTTCATGCATTTAATCTATTTCTTTGTATTTATGGGGAAGCTGACACAGAAAAATGGGAAAGCAGACTTTCATGAATTGAGTCTAAGAAACAGTTATTTTTAGCTTTTGTCAGTCTGTTAGCCACTATTTTCATGATTCTGCTAAAGCATTGAGTGGTTTTTGAAGAAGTGTTTCGAGTGACTAGAATTCTGTTCAGTTAGCACTGTGTGTAAAATTTTAAGGATTTATGCATTGCAGTGAGCAGGACCTCAAGTAGTTACCCAGGTGTGAAAGTAGAATTCTCAAACTCAAGCCAGTAGAGTGAGAGAGATGGACTTGCACCAGTTAAGGTACCTACTAGAGGCTTCCACATCGATCTCTGAATTGCTTCTTGCACATAATTGACTACATCTTCTTCAGTGGTATAATTTTGAGCTAGAGCACATATCCACAGTAGGGACATGTAGGGAGTAATGTCTTGCTTTGTTTAATTCACCTTTTTTTTTTTTTTTTTTTTTTAACCAGTATGTTCCAACCTTTAGGCTTGCAGAAGTGGAACAAATTGTCATGGGTGATTTTGTTCTACATTGCATGAATTAAGTAACTGAATGACAGAGGAAAGGAGGAAGTGTATGTGACTGTAGCTTTCAATGGACATGGCTCTCTTTTAGCGGAAGACCCTTCTGGATTTAATGTCATCCTCATTGTAAACTTCTGTAGTGATGTAGGAAGAGACATTCCCTCAATTCACATCCTCTGCTCAGAGAGTTTTACAATACAGTAGTGAAGGTGTTCAAAGAGAGGAAAATTGTGGTGCTGAACCCCTGAGGGATAAAGATTCTAATGAAAAGAAAAAGAAAAGTAAATTCTGCCTTCAAAAGGCAAACGAGTTTAAGCAGAAAAAGGAAATTGCCAGGAACTTTCTCCCAAGACCTGGGAGCAAATTATCTTAAATAACTCCACAGAGATTAAAAATAACTTCCAATTTACTTCTCCTATATGCCTTTCGTAAAGGTTACTGAATGAGTTACATTAGATGCATCTGGAATTCTGAAAAGGAAAGGATAGAGCCTTTTCAACATTTTTAAATATTTTGTATTTCATTTTATTGTATTTTATTTTTATTTTTCTGGGTAGAGCTGTACCACCTCAAAGCTATGTCATCATATTCATTAGGTAAATGCAACACAGAGATGTTCGGATTATACTCAAACTGAGCTTGTGAATTAAGGGTATTCAGACTTAAAGTATACGTATGAGAAATCCCAATATTCTTATGCGGAAAAAAACCACTACTGAGGCGCTGAACATGATACACCAGAGACTTCAAGAGTCATGTAATTATGATGAGTGCATTGCTTCCTAGAAAATTTTAAAAATTTGGGCTTTGATTTTCCTGCATCCACACTTACCCCATTGCATGAAAAAACTGTAACTTTTATCCAGTAAAAATCCACTTTTTTGCTACCATTGGTGTTATTTTACTTAAAAGGCAAAAACCGTGTAACTTTTATCTGCTTGTGTATTTGAAAAAAGACTTACTTTCCCCTTTTCTCTTACCGTTTTTTCTCCCCTCCCTGTACGCCCTGGTGGAACTACGTAAAGGAAAAACATTACTATTTTAATTTCCCATTCACAGTGATTTTTATCCCAGGTTCCATTTGCAGCTTCAGTCAATAACTATTCTTTGCTGATGTCACATAAAATTCCTTAAAGAAGAACCAGAACAAAACGCCCCCAAAACTGCCCTACAACTTCCTGAGGAGATTTGAAATATAAATTGCAGCTGAAAATTCTCTTAGACACATATTAAACTCACTTCTGTTACAGTGTAATTATAAGCTGCACATGTTTCTTGTTTAGGTAAAAGGAAAAGTTCCTATTTTCACTTGCGACTCTGAAATAAAGCCACCCAATATATGTTTAAAAGTATTTTTTCTCTCAAATTATATTTGGATGTTTATGTTGTGACAGCATATCTTTCCTCTAAAGCATGATAATTGTGAAACAAGTGAAGAAATGATCAAATAATCACTGAAGTGTCTCTAAAGTGAAATTAACTTCCTAGAAACCAAATAATATAACTGATGCAAGTATGTCCTATTATTTTTTTTTGTTAATGATAAGTAGAAAGGTAATATCTTCAGGGCATTGTTTAGGCACAAGCTTTTATGCTCCAAATTTGTTTATAGGAAAAGGCAGCACACCTGATCTATACTTAAGGAATGAAAATAATTTATTTTTCATATAATGGAAATCTTCAAAATCTAATAATTCTTGGTCCGGACTGAAGTGTTATTGAATAAAAAGACACTAATAATGTACTTCAAATTGTTATACATGCATTTAGTTTCAGTATCTTTTCCTGATGAGCTCACCCTTTTTCTCTGAGCTGTGAAGTTGGAGGTTTAATTCTAGCTGTGGGATTTTAAAGTGAGTCACTGGCATCCAGAGTCTTTCATCAGCAGGAGGAATGTGGTTTTCTTCTTGGTGATTCCTTCCTGACTCTAGGATTTACTAGGGGTCATTGTTGTGTGTTTGCCTGCACACTTTCACACATTACTCTTTCTTCCTTAATCTGAAGCTCCAGGTTAAACCCAGATTTGCCGTGAATGGTGACTTCCAGTATGTTTGACATCAGTCTTGTGTTCTGCTTGTAATTCCTAAATGCAGCTCTGTGCAGTTCCAGGACTGCATTTCTTTAACTGACCAAGGCTGAGTTGCTTATAATTGTTTGGCCCCTGGTGCCAGACTATGACCACCTCTTACTATCCTGTGTTTGCATTTCTCAGTGCTCCATCCCGTGTCTCCTCCTCTTAAGTCTCCTAACATCCAGGTCTGTGTTCGTCTACTCTAGATACCATGTGGGAGTCATAAATACGTCACTATACATGAAATAACTGCTTGCTACTGCTGTGTGCATAAAAATTGTATTATGATTCTACAATTCTAGAATACAAAGATAAACAAAAGTAAAACAAATGAGCCATATACACCTGTCCATTCAGAGGAACTACAGTTGCAGGTAAACCAAACTAAAAAAAGTTGCAGGAAGAAAAAGTCTAGCAAATCACAGTCCTGTAACTGTGTAATTAAGTACAAAGCTTATAGCCAGTTAATAGCTTTTACAATACTTTATTACAGGCTATGTTCTTACAAAATGAATGGTATACCTGCTTTTTTCCAAACAAATCAGCAACTGTCTTACTATATATATAGATCATTAGAGTACTAAGTGAATAAAATTAGCACTTGTAATAATGTTACAGAGGAGAGGTACTGTAAGAAAGCAAAATAACTTTTCCCTCCTAATATTTGGAAACAGTAGAATTGTGCTTGAAATACTTACCAATGAGGCCAACCCAGATCTTATATGCTGTTCAAAAGGACAGGAGTTTGCAGAAAGCAGTGTTCCTAAATGTCATCCTAGTGAATAAATCAATGCTGAATAGTAATGACATAGCAGCACCATTCAGTACAACAGACTTAATATCCTTGTTCAATGAGTGTTAACCAAATTATGTTTAGTTAAACAAGGTCTGGCAAGTAAGCAGATTATGAGACAGATTATTCTTTCTAGTGTAACTTCTAGTGCAATAAGCAAAAAACCTGTAGGATAAGGGGATCTTTTCATGACAATTTTGAAAGTGTAAAGATAAATGGGAGAAAATTAGAGCCATTCCTGATGTAATAAAGTGCATTGGTAATACGTAAATAATTATTTTTTCAGGTTATCTGACAAATTGATAAGAACAGACCAGCAGCTTTCTTTCTCCACATTCTCTCTAATTTGATGTGCTCAGGAGACCTGGTCTACAAGATACGCCTTGCTGCCGTGCACAGAAGCACGCAGGAGAAAGACCACCTAAGAGCAAAAGTTTTTTATATGGAAGAAAACTGAAGAAGGTGAGTTGCGTTTGTACTGATGATTCATGCTTAACCTTCGTGTTTTGCTTGCTTGCCATATGCCAGCATCACTAACCCAGGGGTGCCAAAAATTACCATTGATCAATAGTTTGAAATTGCAGCACCTGAACTTTCACCTTTAATTCTGCTGTGCTGTAGTATGTGTTCAAACATCAGCCTTTTAGAATTATTCATTCTGGCTGCAGATAAGCATTGCATAGACATCTGCAGAATATTAAATATACATTTCTTTCTACCATGAGATAAGAAAGCCAGTTTCAGTATAGAAACATGGTGGAGCCCATATATTCTCAATTTAAGCAGGCAGTCTGGGGACATTAGTATCTCTGTGTCGTCAATTTAAATTTTCCTTCAAATCTGATATTACAATTTTTTTTTTAAATAAGTGTAGTTATGTATATGAGAGGTGGAGTGGGTGTGATTTGATCCAGAGGCTTTTGAAATGCATGCAAAAATTTACAGTGACCCCAGTTGGCTCTGGAAAGGAGTCATCAGAACATATTTTTAAAGTCTCTAAATCTTCAAAGATTCCTGACTTATCCCTGCAGTTCTGAACTGTAATGCTGGGCTTTTGCAAAGTCCTGCCTAATGTGTGAATAAGATCAGTGAGTAATAAAGGAGTTTGAATGGCTAAGGCAGAATCCAACTTTTTCAGAAAAAAGATAATTCTCAAAACAGACTCCCTATGTAACCTTATTATTGTTATAAGAGGCAATGGTTGAAACATAAGGTGCACAGTATTATAAAAGTGATTATTTTCATCTTTTAAGGGAGGTGGAAGAGGCAAAAAAGCTCTCACTAAATTAAAGCAAATTTGGTCATAGAAACATTGATACTTCAACTTAATTTTTCCTGTTTAGTGTAGGTATTCTGTGTGAGATTCACTTTAGTTGTCTAAGATTAGGCATCTGGTCAAGTTTTTTAATTTATTTTCTCTTTTGTCATTCAAAAAAGTGAGGCATCTCTAGCTGTTATTGTATCCCCACCCTATTTTAGACACCTACACAGGACTCCTCCTCTGTGTTTAACTTCAACTGACTTTGCAAATTGCTTAGATAACAAGATTAGATTGAGCACCTATGCAGGCTAGAAGTAGATGAAATGAAGAGCCACTTTTAATGGCACTCCACCTTCAGTATACATAGCTGTAGCAATTTCAGAAGGAGTTCTGTAACATTCAAGCACAAACTTACTGTGTACCTTTGTTGCTAGAGAGGTACTAATATCTCTAGACTTTTCATTTTACCTAAGTGGTTGCTTATTAAAAGCAAAGGAAAAAAATAACTAAATTCTTTGCTTTCCAATGGAGTTTAGTCTTCATATATTACCTCTAGTCCAACATCAAGACATTCTTTGTGTGTTGACAGGCTAATTAGGAGAAGGAATTCCGTGGATTCATAAAGAAGTTTTAGAGAATTTGTCAGATCAAAAGTGTTCTGCAATTCAAACTTTTTTTGCTCACTGATGCAGTGTAACATGCAAAAGGCCAGAGAAGACACAGAAAAATAGTAAATACTAGCCAGAACAAGAACTCAGAGAAAAAGTCATTAACAGTGTCAATCATAGGAGTCATTGCTCTGATTCTACCCAGCCTGCAGCTTCACAGGGCTATCTGGTAATAGATTCTGGCTGGTGTCTGAAGCACCAGTGCCTGGAAAGTTCCTATTTCAAAGAAAGCAGAATCTCTCTAACAAGACTAGATATACCAGCTATTATCATCAGCACTGCTACCAGTGCCTGGCCAAAAGTAAAGGCAAATAATTATGAGCATATGACCACACACCTTTCAGTGTTTATGGTCACCGACTGTGACTTTCAAAGTCTGTTTCTCATAGCAGTCATAACCAGACAAAACAAATTTTCTGAACTTTAAGACACAGTGTACTTCATGATTGTAAAATAAAGTGAAGAAAGATGGCAGATCATTTAATGTATGAGAAAATACATATTATTTGTTGCTATATTTTAGTCTTTATGTCCCACAAAGCTGGAAATGTCACAGATCTGCATTCTGGAAGTTCAGTCTACATTTGGATTTTGATAACTTTCTTATATTTTCGTCTGTTTCTTTTCTCCATTCATGTACTTTTTTCCCCCTCTAAATAATACACATTAAACATCAAATACAAAATATTTCAGCATGAATTTTCTTTGTCAACTTATGTAAAACAACGTTGCTACTTGCAAATCATCTAGACACTATTTGAAATGACATATTTTGAAGTATACCTGCCACCTTTTATAATATTTATAAAGACAATAATGTTTCACAGCCATTCCTTAATAAGTGTTTTCGTAATATCTATTTATCTTATTAAAACTCTCATCCTAACTCCCAGATATAAGTGATTTCCTAGTCTGATCAGTTCGTAACTCGGCTTAATGGCAGCACTAGTTTGGGTAGCATTTGGTAGAGAACTTGGCATACCATACCTACAATAAATGTCTGAAAGGGAGAAGCAGCCTTGAACCTGATTTTTTTTTTTTTTAAAAAGCATATAAATATCTTTGCCTTTAGAGAGTTTTCTTTTTCTTCTTGCATTTTATATTTATGTTTTCTTTCTTTTCCCCAGCTGTCTGCTTTCTTTGGGTGTTATTTTAAACCGTGGATTTCTTTTCCTTTCTCCACCATATGTTTTTTCTTTTTTTGTGCCTATACACTTATTCATGCTTCTTCTTTCTGAAGCTCTTTCACCTCTGTCACCCCCTGAGACTGGCTGGTAAGTAAAAAGCAGTTTATTGACAGTACACGTGATACCTTTTGACTTCCTTATGAGCCTCTTGCTTCTTAGGTTTCAGTCTAGCTTTTATGGTGGAGAGCCATCCTAAGATTCACTTGTATTATCCATTCTTTATTTTTATAATTGCAATAGTAACCATATGTTCAGGTTAGGTGAATAAGGAATTGCAGCTCATGATTTGTAAAAGCACTGACCAGCCACTGGGAGTAGTGACTGAATAAGTTCACACACACACACAAACCTACACACACAGAGAACATATACTATCTCCCTGCTGTTTTTTGTAATACTCTTTATTTTAAGATAAAGCAATGCTTGGCATGCCTATATTCTCAGGTTCCTCTTTATCTTTATCATTCTTGTGGAACTTAATATCTGCACGGCTTTACCAGCTCTAAGATGTGGATGTCACAATAATGAAAAAAAAACAATTTAAAGACATTATTATTTAAAAATTATTTCAGTAAGAATTTTTAACTAGATATATATTCCATGTCAGTGTTTCTCCTTCCTAGATTGCATTTCAAACATTTGTTAGACCTTCAACATATCACTTTCACATCCTGGAGAAAAAGATACTCAGGTTGGAGGAGAAAAAAAAATCCCAAAGCACATTATTGCATCATTTTTCTGCGGGTGTTGCTCGGGATGCTCTTTACTATGAAGTGTTTTTTGTTTGTTTTTTGTTTGTCTGGCTTGTTCATTTGTTTGAGATTATTTTCCTTAGAAAGTTTGCTAGAAATTCCTAATGGCCATTTCACTAATTAGTCACAAATAAAAACAAGGCTGCAGTTCACATATGGCAACTCTATCTTCATTCTGGCATATATTTCACCATATTTTGCTTTATTTTCTTATAATTTAAATCTCTTTCACAGCCTTGCTGGCTAACGTTTTTCTCTTTGCAGATGCAGAGAAATATTTTATGTTGCACTTCTCCAGTCTCCAGGTCCCTCTCAATCTCATCATGTTCAGGGGTGATGCCAACGCTTCTTTGCAGGCCCCACTTTATAAAGAGAGGCAAAAGGCAGTGCTGAAACACTGCCTAGAGAACCTTTCTGGCAGAGATGAACACCAGCCGTGGCACTTCCCCACTGTGTTGTTTTTTTTTTTTAAAGATTACCTCAGCTGGAGAGCTCAGAGGCTGACTAGAAAGCATCAAAAGGAGTAACGATTCCGTCAGAGTCTGTGTGGTGTAAGGAGGCAGAGTAAACAAAGGGCTCACTTATGCATATTTTATTTAACCCAGTGGTAATACCCTTTCTGACCTAATCAAATCCAGAACTCACACTAAATCACTCTATAAAGAATGTGATTTGAGGAGAAATTTTGAGATAGTCTATTAAGCTATTTTATAATCTTTACAAATCATGTGCATGTTCATTATTTTAAGAAGAAAAAGAAAAAAGCATGAAAAAATATGTTGCAATTACTTTCAATTGGCAATTTAGATGTCACTAATCTACTATGAATTCATTTGCCTGTAGTGAAAGATCTTGACATTTTTATATACAAAATCAGCACTTTGGCAGGTGAATTTAATGTATCTATTTTCAGCTGCCTCCCTTCCTAAAACACTTAGTGGTAGGACATTATGGCAGCGTTCCTGCAAGTCTCACCAAATGGATGATGTTGTCGGTGAATGTAAGTTTGCATTCCCTTTTGATAGATGAGAAAGAAATTGTTAAAATTTTTAACCATGTCTGAAGATATAGCTTCAATTTATTCTTGCAGAGTTTCTTTTTGGATTGTGCTGTATGTTTGCAGAATATGCTGAATTTGGAATTGAGAAAGTCATAATGTCTAAGTGATAATGTGAAGAGTGCTTCGGATTTTCTCTTTGCTTTGTGAATTTCCAAAAAAATAATGAACAAAGAAATCAAAGAGACTGCAGAAATTCAGAAACATGCTTAACAGGGAGGCCTTTCTTAAGCTTGTGTGAAACAGATGCAGTAGTCATCTTCATCTTTCATCGTAAATGTGAACTTCATGTACAAGAATGCTCAAGCATAGTGGAAGCAGTGTACCTTCCTTGGAGTGTCCTGAAATGGCATACAGAAGTCAGAAAGGTGAACATGTGAAATGGAATCAGATAAACTATTGCCTTGACAGGCTAAGAGAGTATTGCAAGAGTACCTTAAAATGGAAATGGGACGTCCTCTTAATTCTCTTTTCTGTATAGGAAAAGAGAAGTGGAAACAAGAAGATATTCTTTTCCATATGGTTCCTGATAGGAGTGAATGATAGTGTACATCGAATGCAAAACAATACCTGTTTTACATTGAGATTGTGGTGATTTCTTGAATGCTCAGAAAATGTATATGAAATATAATAGCACAACATAAGCCTTTTCTCCATTTTAGGACACATCTGTACATTTCTAAAGCTCTGAATGCTGCTCACAAGTTCTTGAGAACACAAACTATCCTCAGTCTCAGAGTGAAAATGTTATGAATTCTTAGCAGCTTGGAATCTAAATGTGTGGAATGTGTGGCTTGGTTTTGGTTTTGGTTGGTTTTTTCTGTTTGTGGGTTTGTTTTTTTTTTGTGAGGGTTTTTTTTGCTGTTTTTTTGGATTTTCTTAGTGATTTGGGGGTTTTGTTTCTGGGATTTTTGTTCTTGGTTTTGTTTTTGGTTCTTTTTCCCTGGCATTCTGAATTACTGGAATTCTGTCTGGCTTATAAAACCACTGTTTCCAAAAGTGCTTGCATGGAAAAATATATCACAGTCTATCCCTCAGAGACTAAATACATATTTGAAAAAATATGAAAGCCTGAGAAGTCTTCTGGGCATCTTCGGAGATGTTATAAATAAACAAGCAGGACATATTCTACTACTGAGTACAAACTTGTCTACATATTTGTTGGTAGCTCTAATGCCTCAGAAAAACCTGTGTAACAGATAAAATTTAAGAACATAATGTGCAAGATCAAGTACTTGTGAGCATATAGGATCAAAAAACAAAAAAAATAATCTACCCCTAAACAAAAAACTTGGAAACCAAAAATACATATCTGTGGATACATCAATGAAATATGTTAGAAAAGGATGATTAATATTATGTTGTCACTATAAAGCTGCCATGAAAAAAGGGAAATGTAGTGTGGGGAGCTTCCAGGCAAGTATTGGTGAAATCATCAATGGTTTTTCAGGGAGGACTGATAAGACCTCACCAGAACTCCTCTTTATGTGACAGATAGTAAATGTGTAAAAATTGAGAAAGTCAGCCTTCAGAAAGTGTGCAAAATTAATTTCAGAAGATCATTTCAAAGTGCTGTCACAAAGGGGACTGAAAACTCATATGATGCAACAATAGCTTAAATGTAACTGCTGTCAACTAACTAGGAAAAATGGTTGGAGATAGAGTTCAGCACTGTAGAACAATACTGCTGTAAAAAAATATAAGCTTGAAATAAATTAATTTAGCGTGTAAATAAACTTATGAGTATTAATCTTCAGAGGGTTTTAGAAGTTTGACAAGTTTTTAAATAACACTTTGTTGTATCATGCAAATAGAAGAGATAGTATCTGATGATCTGAAATTACAGTCTATAATTGTGAAATTTCTACTTACTTTTTTTTAAGGTCCTTAAATATTTCCAGAAATGTCACTATCCAACATTAAAATATAATATCATACATAGTTTACCAAACGTTCGTACTGGTACAATTTTGTAAGTATACATTCTAGTCCATAAGAGACACATTCAAATTAAATTGTGATAAGAGTTGTCTTGAAATTCATTTCCATTTCAGTTCTAATTCCAGCCTTTTACCTGGAACTTCCTATGCTGTCCCTGTGATGCTCATTCAGAGCTCATACAGTTCTTCCTGTGTCACTCAGAACGTGTCTGCTCCTGCGGGCAGGTCTGACACTGCACAGGCAGTAGAGCTTGCCCAGAGGTTTAGCCAGCTTTCACAAAGTTCAGCAAAGTCCTGGTAAAGAATCAGTCCCCAGTTCTTCTGCTCTACTCAAGTTAATTTTGATACCAATAGTCAGAGATTTCAAAATTCTTCTCAAAGGGGGTAGATGTTATCTCATGACTTTTTTTTTTTTTGATGTCAATGAAGTAGGAAAACAAGAAAGATCTTCTTTAACATCACACAGCAGATTTATAGGAAAGATGTGAATCGTTACCAGGAATACGAGTCTGGCACTTGAGTCTTAAGACTGCACTGTCTTTAACAGTTTGAGTTCATATGTTATTTATACTTACAAAATGATAGTATTCTGCAATACTGAAGAAGTAAATCAGGCACATTCCTGCATTTCGCAAAGATTAATTAGAAGCAAGCATTTTGCCAGAGCTGGGAGATGTTTTTCTTGCCTGAAATACTAAATCAAGAATTTCTTATAGAGTTGTTCTGGTGTGCAAAAGGACAGACTAGGCTACAAAATGTCCCCTAAAACTCAAATTTGTAACATCTAAATTACAGTATGTTGATTCTTCTTTTTGTTAGTGGTAAAAACGTTTGCAGCTTAATATTTCAGTAATATTAAAGAATAATGATACAAATTATATAAGCAATATAAGATCATCAATAAACCTTGTGAGACAATAAAAATTATATTAATGAAATAAGAAGGAATTGAAGTACATTCTCATGCTTCCATGACATTTCAGTGTCCTTTGAAGTGCATATCAAATATGCTAGGAGAAAATACGCACTAAATGACTGCTCAAGAGTTCTTTAAATACATCATAGGACAAAAGTATTTATATTTATTTATTTATTCATTGCATGTTATAATTAGTCATGCAAGCAGTAATGCAAGTAATGCAGGAGGGATTATTCTGAGTTTTAAATGAACTACTTGGCCTAATAAAATACTGGGAGGATTTTGCTCTTCTGAAGAACTGAAGAAAAACATTGCTTACATTTCAGAGTGGAAATAAATTAAAAATAGATGCTCCTAAAACAATAAAAATCCAGTTCTTTTCTAAACTCGCTTTTCAGTGTATTATGCACTTTTCCATTGGAAGAGTGTTTCAGACCATTAGAGAATGTTTTAGACCATTCAGAAGCAAGAAACATTTAAACAGCCTAAATGAAAACTTTACGAAATAATTGTTGACACAGATGCTTACAGACCTCAGAATTAAATGAGATTTTGAAACATTAGTAAGCTTCCAGAAATCATGAATGTGGCTAGATTTATTTTTGTCTAGGTTACCTTTTCATAAAAACAGCAACAAAACTAAATTGACCTTGACAGGAAGTGAACACTAAAAATATTAACACAGTTCACTGTGTTCTGAGTGAAGAAGAAACATCACTGGTTCTCCCACTACCATTTTTTATTTTGTTTCACTGCACTTCATCACAGTGTTTAAAAGGAGAGGCTTTTATATTGTAAGAGAAGGCAATGGTTTATAGCTTACTTTTACTGGCATGAAAACTAATCTATCACTGTTTCTGTCGATTGTATTTGACACGAAGCTTCTTACACTTAAATTTTATTGTGTGGTGACAGACAATTCTGCTTGTTTGTGCAATTTCCTGCTTTGCAGAGGATTCACTATGAAGTGTCTCATTACTAATCAGCAGTACTAGATATGATTTTTGTACAATGTAGGCTTAAAAAAGGCAATGACCAAACCTGTTATGAATGTGGAAAGGATGAAAGGAAAAATATCTTGTTAAGATCACAGTGTTAAGATCATGGTGGCAAACATTATTTCCTGAGGAGACAGAAGCAGAAATATACTGTAAATCGAATACCTACTTTTCACATTTCTTGACTTGTGCACCCATCAAAATTGCGGACATAGTACACATAACATGTTAGGTACATTATAAGCACTGTAAAGTAGCACATCTGAAAACACTGCTATTTTTGTGAAAAATATTTATGGATCCATGAGGCAAAGCGATTCATTATTGTTAGTGTAATTCTAAGGAATGCAGATGTGTTTGGATTTGTGGATTTTTTTGTTTAGAGCCAAGGGTCCCAAAATGTCTTTGCAGGGAATCTACACCAAATCCACAGGGTCTATTGACATTCCTCCCGCAGACCTCAGTCTCGCTTTGATCAGCCATTCAGCAGTGAGAGCAATCTCTGTGCCTGTTCAATTTTTTTCTCAATTTACTAGCAATGTCCACACAGAGACTGGCTGCAATCATATCTCTTTCTCTTCTACTTTGCCAAGCAAATTAAGGGTTTGTGCGCTTTCTGTCTGTTTAGACGTAAAGAACCATCTGGGAAAATCTGGGAAAAAATGGCTTACATCCCTTCTCTTTTGGCATGAGTGGCTAGACAGAGCAACAAAAGAAAGGCTTTATGTCAGGAAAACTACCAAAATTATTCTGTTACTGGCTTCGCTTTATGTGAAAACTTACTTGATGTTTAATTTTATTTTGTTAAGGATGGCTTTAAAGCATTGCTATATCAAAAAAAAAGTAATATTGAAAATGTTTCATTCTTGTTTTGGACATAACTTGGGAGATAATCCATTTATTATATTCAGAAGAATTTAAATTTCTTACAGTGTGAATGTCACTGCTCTGGTATATGATGTGCAACATTTATGTGAAATGTTAGAAAAAAAATCCATTCTTCTATCAATGCATCTACAAGGAAGAGTTTGCTGTTATCACACTATTCAACCATTCTCTGTGACTTTGGAGAGGCTTAGCTGAGAGAGGTTTTTGTTTTTGCATACAGAAAGCTTGAGAAAGGAGAGTAGAGCTCAAAGGGATGACAAAGGACATAGGTTGGCATGGAGCCAGCAGGCATTTGGGTGGGGACGCCAATCAGCCTGCACATTCCCTGGAGAGGTTGCAGGATCCCAAGAAATTTAGTGAAACAACTTGTCAAGCTTAATTTACAGACAAATTTCCTATCTGAAGAACAAAAGTTAATAATTTCTTGCTGCTCTGTTGCAAAGTCTGCTAGCTGATTACTTTTTTTTTTCTCTCTCTTTTTTTTTTAAAAGTGACTTTACAGCTTATGAAGAAAGAAATACAGAAATATCTGCACATTTTATATTAAATGATATCTAGAATCTAGTCTATCTCATATATTGGAAGCTGCTTCAGGATACATACAATGCATGCAAGGCTATCTTAGTCACTAAAGATGAATATAAGAGCCGTGTCATTATAATGATACATATCCCTAAAGAAAAATTTCTCTGATAGACCAGATTTGACACTGATTTGACACTGACTGAACAAAGATCACACACTGGTTTACAAAACGTTGCAATACTGTGAACTGTCATAATGCAATGGTTAAATTACACCTGCTATAAGACTTTGGTTATAGAAAAAGTAGAAAGGTAGATCTACATAATTTCATGTGAACACATCTATATGAAAAGAATCTTGAATAATTCCCATTTTTCTCATAAAAGATTTCCCAGTTATTGAAATAATAGCTTACCTTTGTCATGTCTAGATGCTTACTAAGAAAATGAAAGAATTGTATGACTCCCATAAATTGGTTTGAAAATCTCTACTGCTATATGCAATGATAGGCATGGGGTTGTGTGAAATATTGCTACTAGGACCCTTTTCATTTTTCAGATACAGAGCATCAATTGGAATTTAAGACACAGTACCATGACTCTCTGTTCACGCTTCTTAGACAAATTTCTCTAGTGGTTGCAGGGGAATTATTTTTGATGACATACACTAGAGCAACTTGTTAATCTGTTGGCAAATACCTGAGAAACATTTTTGAGTTTATAAAAGGTAGCAAGCCATGGCATGTCAGCACACCTGACCTAAAATCTAAAGAGCATCACACTTTTTAGCAGCTTGAATAAGCTTTCTCAACTGAGATAGTGTCATTCTGAAGGGTGAATAAGTGCAAGATCTTTCAGAAAACAACTTCTGCTGAGATTTAGCACCCATGGTCAGCTACTATTCATGGGCTTGTACAAGCTTCACTCATTCTGCCACAGGGCAATAACCATGTCTTGAAATGTGCTGATTATAATTTTATTGTATATTCTGATATTTCCTCCAAGGGTTAAAAGCCCTCTAAAAAGAAGCAGGTGGAATGAACACAAGAAGACAAGAATACAAATTTATAAAATAATTTTCTCTACTAATTTATGTAAGATTCTCTGTGAAGTGTGTAATCTTCTGGTAGAAAAGGCACTGCTCAGCCACGCAGCCACTGCTCCGAATTTTTTAAAATTTTAAATATTTTCTGCTCTTTGGATTAATGAGGCTGTCTTGTAGTAAAAACCAGATTATCATCTCCTAATATCTCTATAAGATAATGTTGGCAAGCATTTGAAGAAGTGGATATGGAGAACAAAACACAGCTATATGCCTCTTGTGTCTCTTTAAAAACAGCAGACCAAAAAGACCTGAGCGAGCACCAAAGGATATCCAATGATTGTTTCCATCATTAAATTATTACACAGCCATCTTCAGTACATCCATGATCACTCTGCAACACCTCTTTGCTCCTGCCCTCTAGATAAAGGGTTCATCAGGCATATCTATGAGCTAAGCCTAAAGCTCTAGAGAGGTGAAGATACTCTCTAAAATCAGGACGTAATTTATAGCTCTAAGATTGACAGGCAAAATTTTGTTTCAATGGATTCAATGGCTAAATTTTAGTTGGAGGTTTGCTCCAAGTTAAGATCTTAAGACAGGTTGCTCCTTTGGAAATACAACTACAAACTGCTGAGGTCCTTTAAGATCTTGAAATAAAGTGAATTCTTTCATGACCAACACTGGGAGATTTATTTTTTTAGTGTCTTTTTACATTCAGGTCTATCCACAGTCTATACAAATCAAGGTAATAGTAATAGGTATGGCATGAGGATTTCCTTGTTTTTTTCTTCTCTTCCATCTGTGCCAAAAATTTCTTTTTGAGTCCAGCCCCAGGAATATCTGCTCAAACAGAACTTGGGAATCATGTAAAATTAATAAATTTTGCCTAGAACAGCATCCTAGTAGTAACATTTGAGAAAAATTGTGTCTAACAAAAGAGTTACTACCAGACATGGAAAGTTGATGCTGACCCTATTTTCAGACAACAATGGTAATGACATCTAATGACCTTCCTGGGAAAATAAAAGGTTTGTATTGATTTTTCAGACAATAAATTTCATGTAAATACTTCTAATTATAACATGACAGCGGACAATTCGTGTAATGACATTTTATGCATCATTCCAAGCTCACAAAGCATAATGTGCTTATTTTTGGAAACCAAAGAATGCCATCACAAGTTAATTAATAGTCTCAAGAAGCGGCAAATTTAATTAATGCTAAGGACTATTTTCCCCTGTAAATACAGTTATGGGAATGGAGTTCTGTAGTTAGTGAGATGAATGTAAAAAATGCATGTATAGCCCAAGAGCAAAGCAGAGAATTATTGCACACCTTGCTAAATAGTGGCATATTAAATAATTCTCAAATGGAGGTGGAATTAAGAGGTATACTATGTTGAAAATTAGACTTAATTATCAATGTTTTAAAATGTAATTGTAATGAACGTATTCAGTGTAACTTGAGCCATAAAGCAGAATGTAATCTGCTTTCCTGAAATTCAGAAGCAAGTAAAAAAAATGCCTTACTCTGCATTCCATGCGATGTCATAGGGCTGAAATGTCTTAGGTGTAAGTAGATTTTGGGACTTTCCTTCTGCCTAAAAGGAAAAGAAGAAATTCCACTTAAATCTGTCATGACACTTCTCTTGAAAGAAGGGTCATGAGAGATTTAAGTGGAATTTATACATCAATTCTCCATTGTCTTAACAGTGCAATTGTTTTTAGCAATATCACACATTCATGTAGACGAAAAAGTATGGAGTGGTTACTTTAATAGTCCTCATAAGTAAAGATGCAAATCTCCTATTTTAGGATTTGAAACTGTGGAGTTTTCTACTTAAGACTGATCCTCCTCAAATGGAGATTATTTACCTTGCATAGGCTTCTTGCCCATAAATCATGGTTGCATGCACAGTCAGATGGAAAGCAAAATCTTTTAAGTAATCTAGTACAGTGTACAGCTATCTAGTTGACAGTGACAGTTGTCAACTGTCTAGTACAGTTGTCTTTTTCTTCATATTTTAACCTCTGGTACATATAAACAAAGTAGCACATTGAAGCCATACATTAAATGATATAATATAAAATTTAATAATTTAATGCACCACTACATTTCTTGTCATAGACACAGCAGGGAACCTCTTTAGCATAACACAGCAAAAGGGATTACCATGCTAATGAGAGCAGAGGAGTGGGAAGAGTTAAAAAGAATGGCTTTATCTTTCTACAAGTCAAAATTTGGCAGAAAGATATGAGAGGTTAACAAATAAGTCTATATAAGCAACGGACAGGAATGGACAACAGTAGGTCAGAAGCCAGATCAACTATGAATTATCACCATACTATCCATAACACTGGGATCCTTGATCTCATGTTTCTAGAAGTGCTGATGTCGATTTTTACCCTTGCTTCTTTAAATCCAGTTCAGACAATCAACAGACAGATGCCACAAGCAGAAATGTTAGATCCCAGTTGTGGTCTTCAAAATGAAAATGGCAATGAGTTCTTGAGAATTCAAAATCTGCACTTGATTCTGGAGGAGAGATACAGGATACCACTCAAATGAGATGGGTGAGGTCATTATACACTTGATTCAAATAAATTAATATGGATAAAGTCTTGAAGCATTTTTTATGCTAAAAAATGTATCATACATGAAATGAACACGTATGTCTACAATTTTAGATCCCTGATAAGGGGGAGTGTCTCAATTTAACAATGAAAATTAATAAAGCAACATTACTTGTACAGCTTCTTAAAAGCCTTATCTTGCATGGCTGCATGCAAAATATGCACAAATGAATAGTTACTGCATATTTAAGTTAAGCTGCAGTAACTTGCTCAGAAGTTTAAGCCCTGGAATTTGCAAGTGATTCCAAGGGTGAAGGGTGGTGTCAATACATTGAATGACATGATTTAAAAGGGGAACTGCAGAAAAAGGGTGATGGCCTAATGGCAATGTCAGGTCATGAGACTGAACGAACAAGGGGCATGTTGTTGGAAATAAAGCTTGTGTCAAATCCTGTGTCTTGGTAGGAAGAATTGATTCACAATTAAAGAAGAGCTAGAAGCAGAATTTGAGTTGTAAAAGTCTTGTAAATTGATTATGTTGGTTGGCACAAAACATAACTCAAAGTGTCTATCTCTGGCTCACGTAAAAGAATATTTCTAAAATAAAATGTGGCTAAGATTCCATTGGGTTGCAGAAGAAAGGGTTGTGCTATTATATGATCAACAGATTGTACTCAAAGCTTCAGAGAAAAGGCTACAGATATTATCATAACAATATTTTGCACTTTATCTGGAAAAAAAAAATCAAAAGGCACTCAAATATTGCCATTATGTGTGTTGATGAAAACCTTGTATCTTTATCCAAAAGAGCTGCCTCTGGATACACCTTCAAATAGAAGCCCTACAATTCCCCTGAGATGTCTGAAGGGAATTACAGGCAGGGAACTTTCTTCAGGGTGAAGTGAATTGTTATCAATCTTGCCACCTTGTCAAAGGCACTAAAAAAACCCTACAGAGTCGTGCTGGTTATTATTTCACTGAAACACTTCTACTTGGAATGAAATTTATTTCTAAAGTACAAACAAACTTGTGCATGTACAGCTAACCACATTTTTCTACCTGAGCTATTAGTTAAACCTACTTCAGGCCATGTGATTTCTTCTTTTCATATTTTGTGGAGGTGTTTTACTCTCTGTTTGTTTATAGTTCTAATAATCCCAAGGCAGAAATGAACACAGCTCTAGAAGGAAAGATAATTATCATAATTATTTACAATCTGTGTTTGTGCGACCAGCTGATATGTTGCATTTTACAACTTTCCAGATGTTATGCCAGTTCTGCCAGGACTTAGTCAACAAATCCTTCTGCAACATTTGGTCCAGTAATATGAAATATATTGTTTGTAAAGCTTCCAAATTATTTTTCTATGGGTTTTCAGTCAGATTGCTACCATAGTCACCTTTTTAGAGCATGCTGAGAACACTGAAAGGAGTTAGAGGTTAGAATACATTTAATTTAACATAATCTATAAGAGAAAAACCTTATGAATGAGTGTAATTTAAAGGCTGTGATATGATAGTAAGGCTTTGGGAAAAAAATCATTCCTTGTCCTACCACATCCTTGAAAAGGTCTTGAAAATAGTTGCAACCTTTTGCAATCATGTCTGGATTTTTGAAAAATCACTTTTCTGCTAATGTTAATTAGACAGTATGTCTTCTCTCTGCCCTTGTTGGAGTCTTTTAGCCTAGGTTATGGTGGAGAATTCTGGCTTGTGTGTTCTCAGCTTTCATTGCTTACAGGGAAAGAGCCATCTCTTCCAGGTGAGATCTTCTCCACACAATCTTCAGAGAAGACGCCTTTTCTTTTCCTGCCCAGCTGACTATTTAAAAAGATCACAATCTACAGTTTCCAGTAACAAATAAAATAATTGTTCTATTGACTAGCTATACAAACCAGGACTCTTAATTAAAATTCAAATCACTCTTAATTAAAATTCACTGTGCTGTGAAACACAAGTATGTGATCTTATTATCTTTCAGGATCTAAATGTCTGTCTTGGGTTTGTTTTCAATGGGTTAATAGAAGTTATTGAAGAAGGAGAGTGTCAGACAGAGAGGTAGTCAAACTCTTGACCCAGAGCTGGAACAGCACAATGAAGATTGAATTTTTAAGCTAACTTCATATTTATCTTCTGTATCTTAAAAATTTCTATTAATATCTAGATTTCCTACTACTAAGGCTGCAATGCATTTTACTCAGACTTTGTTCTGCTTAATTCTCTTTGGACTCATATTACATATATGGTTCTTCTATTATAAAATTATCATTAAAGTTTTGCTGTGTAGCGAGAAAAAAAAATACTGATCTGTACACACATACATTAGTTTTCTTCATTTGTACCCACCAGTTAGACACACATAGCTACCACATAAATGTCTCAGTGTTTATATCTTTATTTATTCCATTCCCTTTTTATAGAGAAGACTGCAAACATTCAGAAGGAGTAATTACTAGGTCTCCTTTTCTATATGGAAGCTGTATGTATTTCTGTCAAATCATTGTATTGTGAATAGCCAGTCCAGTTAGCTCACATGAGCCATGAAAGTGACCTTTTATTTCATTTTTTTCAGTGTAACTCAAATGGAGACTGCTAGTGCACTGTGTGATGGTCAGCCTCATCCATGAAGTTTTCAGTCCCTGAGCATTTTCAGGGCATGGAAACTATCAGACTCTTACAAAAGCACTAGAAGCTCTACCATGACACTTAACTATTCCCTTTTATTCAGCTGTACTCTGCCAAGAAAGCTAAGTCTTGCTTTCAGGCAGTCTGGTACAGAATTCCTCTGACCCATCTCTGCAAACAAAATAAATGCTGGTTCTGATGCCTCAGGTCAATTTGTCTGAGGAGGTAGAGAGAAAAAGTAAGCATGGACATACAGAAAAGTCTTGAGTTACTCTCACTTGACAGGACCTTTGGTCTCTGCTGGCCCAAGTCAGGGTCCATGAAAACTTGGGGTTACTAAACAAAAACTAGAAAGAGATTTTAAAGTACATGCAATAATTACTAAATCCACTTTAAATGTCAGGGCCTCTTTCGTAAAGCTGATTTTTTGTTGAAAGAGAGTTTTTGTTAATAAGCAAAAAAAAGTCAAATTACTTCAGGTGTCTACCCAATTCAGAACTTCAGAAATGTTCCTCAGTAGGCTACTGTTACTGTCTACATTCTCAAATCTTTTAAAAGAGGGTGAAACAGGATGGACAGGTTTGTATTAATGACAAAGACTCAGAAATAAGATTGCCCTTATGCTTCTGTTTTTAGCGAAGAATCACTTAAGACCAAGAATCACTTAATCCTAGACATAAAAGATTTTTCCTTAGAAACTCTCAGATAATCCTTCAACCAGATGGCAGCAGTAGAATAATTTCAAATGGATAACTGCTTATTTAAGCAACCATCAGTAGTGGCTTACCTACCTGTTCACATGATTTGTATTCAAGGTGCTTTTTCCTTTACATAAAGCAGGAGAGAACATTAAAAACAAATAAATAAACCAAGCAAAAGTACCCCGCACCTCCCTCCCCAAAAAACCCTCTGTGAATTACCTTTCCCTGAAACAGATGATAGAACTAAGCTGCTTTCACAGACTCTGTTTCAGCCTACGGAGGCCTCCTCCTCTCTTTCTGTGGGAAGGAGAGTTCGTACTCTTGAAGCTGTTCTCACCATCACACATTCAACTCTTCTGTGGACAGAGAATCTCATCAGTTCTTCCAGTCTTGTGGAATGGCAAATCATGCAGGGTCAGTCACCCTCTCCTTGTGTGTCTGTAGTGTGTGAAGGCTGCTAGCTAGAGCTGTTCCTGCTCTGAGCTGAAACAGGCTGGGTCCCCACATGACTGTTCTAGAACTGTTGGTGCACGAGGGTTTCTAGTAAACTAGCATTTTGTAAATGATTTCTGGATCAGAGATGACTTCTCTCCTTTCTCTCTTCATGCCTGGGAATACTGAGATGTCCTGAGGGACTGCAAAAACCCAAATATAACACTTATACACTGCAGTGTTTCTCCCAAATGTGAACTCGAACATTCACCACAGTGACAAACAAGTGGAAGTCTCTTTTGCTTTTGCTTATTGAACTTTAAACTTTGAAGTGATGTCTCAACTACATCTTGAAATACATTAGTTGAAAAAGTCACTTTATATCATCTTTACACAGGCAGAATACCAATGGCAAAACTTTAGATCTTTTACCTCTATATTTGCCAGTTCTCTGATTTCACGTGGTGTGTCCTGTCTCAAAAATCTTTGAGAAAAATCTTTTTCTTTTTAATTTTTTTATTTCCTTGCAAGCGACATTCCTGTTGTTTTCCTACCTTCTAGGCATAGTGAATGTTTATCATTTGCTAACATGATGGCTTTCAATTTTGTATAAATTGATTTATAAAAGAGAAAAAATAACCATGCTAGTTACATACAATTATCTTTCAAGCAGTTCTTGTTTTGTTTTTGCCTCGGGATCTACTTCAGGTTTAGGAACTTGGTAAGGTGTAATGAGAAAGGGAAATATGCTGATTTAGTTAATAAATTATATGACAGTTATTTGATACTTGGCAGCTTCATGGGGCAGACATTGTCACATCACTCCCAAAACACGCAACACAACTAGATTAAAAGCTGTACCCTTATACAAAACCACAGAATGTAGCAGACAAAACATTTCAGAAAATGCATTAGTATTTATTGATTGTAGTTTGTGGGGATGTGTTATAAAAGCAAAGAAGCATACCATGAGGTTGAAATTTGTGGACCATTCAGGATATTATTTGAAGTTCAACAGTGTCTTCAGATTACTCAACCTGAGTGTCTGTGACAAGGAGGTGCCTGTAAGGTTATGTCTTCAGCGCTCATCAACAAGTACAACATGAACCTGCTGATCCTGCAGTGCCAAATATTGCTCTGTGGAGTAATTGAGATACTTAGGTATCACCTGTGATTAACATTTTCCTCCTTTTTGCACTGGTACTTATTTCCTTTTAAGCCAAAATTCAGTATTATATATGCCTTTGATTTTTATTTTTAAAAAATCTTACTGGTGGTTTAGTATGTTAGGCCATGACACATTTGGTTGGAATCAGAGGTAATGAAAATTGTAGTCTTCAAGGGTCACCATTCCTTAGTTCAATTCTTACCTTTTCTTTTCAACAAGAATTATGTAATTTTGTATTTCCCAAAGAAACAGCAAAAATATGTTAAAAAAATAATTGCTTTATTGTTCTTTCCAGCATTGCTTTGATAAGCTATTACAATAATATAAACATCTTAATTGTCTCTCTTTTGATCATTTTTGTACCAAGAAATGCATCAAGAGATTACAGTACCTGAGATATCCCAGAGGCTTGATTGCCTGTTGTAAATTTCCTTACAGTGGCATTGCTATAATAAAGGTTGTGTCAGCAGTTTCACTTTAATGCCATTTTTCAAGAGGTGATAACTCAACTGTAAAGGATGCTTAAGCTCAGCAAGGTCACAGTTCTCAAAGCCATTTTATCTAAATTATCAAAATATTGATAAATAAAGTAATGCAAATTATATAAATATTTATAGTTGGTCATGAAGAATGTATAGATAGGAATTCAGAATTATCAGTTGTAGTTGCTTGTTCATTTTCTAATCTAACTCATTTTCAGATGTCTTTTATAACTGATATTGTTACATATTTTAATTCGAGAGCAATGCAAAAAAGTTCACTTGATATTCTTGGTAAAACCATTTACAGTCTTCTAAACAAAAAGACTTCCAAATGGAAGCTGCCAACTGGTGTTCATACTTGGACCCAGTATTTAATGTAGTTAACCATCGCTTTCCGATACTGGCTAAATATATAATCTTTTTGTGTATTTTAACCTCCCAAGTATATAGACAGAATATTGTAGAAAATTGTGAAGAAATGTTTAAAAGTTAGATTTGATCACCATTGTTGGTTAGATATCAAATGGCCTGCGTCAGATTCTAATGACAATTTTCATAGAATGAGATTATATTTGAAGATGAGTTTAATAAACATCAAAACACAGCCAACAAAAATTTTTCAAGGGTTGAACTCAGTTAAACCTGAAGTACTTCCATGAGTCTCTAAAAAGCTTACAACTGTACCTACTTTTGGAAATTACTTTGGTGAGTGATGTCTGACACCTTTAAGAATTTAATGTTGTCCAGGTGTGTTGTTTTTATTAGTTCATCCCTGAATTGATCTTCAAAGTAATAATTGCTTCTAACTTCTGCTCTCTGAGACACCCTGAGTGGGTCTTACCTTCTATTTCAAATATGCTGCTGAAAAGCTAATGCATTTTTTTATAATATCTTGGTTGGACTGTTGTGACATTCTCAGAACCTCTGCTTGACAAATTGATTTAATGGGCTTTTGGTAGTTTGGGTGTCTCATTACATGCACATCCACACAAGTATGGCATAAACTTTGAAATCTTATTGACTGTGTTAGAAATATTAGACAAATCTGACTTTAGAGAAACTACTCAAATTGACCCCCCCCTTCAATTATGTGACCAGAAATTACAGGTAAATGATGTAGGAAAATTAACCCTTTTTTACTTCGGTTTGAAACATCTACTCTTATAAAATGATCTTTCTGTGTGTCATGCAATGAGAAATCTCATGTCTTATATCTATGTAGTAAACTTGATTGATTCTTAAATCAGTTTAACTGCTCCATTTCTCAGAACTGATTGCATGTACTCATTTTCTTCTTATTAGGATCTTACTTGATTTTAATCACTGTTTGTTATCTTGACTATATTTTATATGACCTATTTTTTATGAAGGCTTTGATAGCTCTCAAGTTATAGAGTACCTCCACATTCACACTGTGTTATCTGTCAGTTACACTCAGATATCAAGAGCCTGTAACAAAGTGTTGGAAGGAGGCAGATGGACTTGGAGCGACATGAGGAGATGATGCTGAAGTAGCTTAACAGTGATCATACAGACTCTTAATCTGTAAAATATTTTATGCAATGCATTTAAGCATATGAATAATTCAGGCTAAGAGTTTAGGCAGTTTAACATTGTTAGAACACCACATCATGCTTAAGAAGCTCAGCATACATGCTTGGTGTGCCCTACCCCTCTTGTTTAGGACA
Organism: Irena cyanogastra; assembly: GCA_013397155.1. Taxonomy (NCBI): domain Eukaryota; kingdom Metazoa; phylum Chordata; class Aves; order Passeriformes; family Irenidae; genus Irena; species Irena cyanogastra. The sequence continues at coordinate 26,473 of VWZV01008048.1, read as the reverse complement.
ACTACTGTGGATGATTCTTTGAGCCTGATTATGAATTCTGAATAATGGGCTTACAGTGCTGAAATTGCCAAAGAGACATTAAAAGAAGAAATATGGATGAAGTAAGGCAAACTAATGATAAAGTGAATTAAATATTTGCATTCATTTTATAACCCAAAATGACATTTTACATTTAATGATTTTTTTAATACTGCCTAATAGACGTGATGGAAATGTTGATATATTCATGGTGGACTGGCTATCTCTTCACAGGAGCTTTGAATATGAGCCTAAGTGCATTGAATATAGTAGGTTTTCTTTAAGATTAATAAAAATTATTTTCAGTGGTAGGCACCTGACTCCTGTTGAAAGCCAATGGGTTCAGTGGCCTGACTTCTAGCCAAAACACCAGGAGTTCACCTCACAGAGCATTTTCTGCTCAGAATAAGGCAGAGACAATGAAAAAAATTTTAATCCAAAAATCTTGATTGCCTCCACTCCCAGTTATGTCTTACCTTCTATCAAGTTTTATTTACTGTTTCAACCTAGACAGTTCATTATATCATCAGAGACTTTCACAGATACAGAGGTCACAAAACGAACATTTTGAAAAATGCTTTGAATGTGTTATATCTTCCATTCTTTTTTCCCAACAGTACCTCAATGGCCCTGTCTCATTCTGCTAGACAGTGTCATCTACAATATTACCTTTTACCCTTGCCTTTATTGATTATACATCAGAATTCACAGCATCCATAAGGTAAAAAACCTGAGCCTTTATGAAAGGCAGACAGCATTTGTTGAAGTTATGATCCTTTCAGAATGACCCACTGCATGCACACTTTGGCATTTAGGGGTAGCCATAAAGAATGGCATAAAGGTATAATGAACCCCTAAAGAATGAATGTGATGTGTACAACCCTCAGTACTCATGCACATACAGACAACTTGATATAAATACAAAACATTTGATCTTCTGAATGTTCAAGTTAAATCTTTCTTCGAGATTATTTTTCATTTTTGGTAGATTATTTACTTTGAACTAATAATGTAATCATGCTGTTATTGTTATTGTTATTATTGTTATTATTATTATTATTGCTATTATTAAGCTATTTCTATGCATGTAGGGGAAAATGTATTTTTGCTTAAAATTTATCTTATGTCAAATAACACATTTTTTTTAGTTGCGTTTAAAGAGATCATTTTTAAATGAAGTATTTATCTTCTGGCCTCCATGTCAATTTAACATTAAAAAAGTGTTTATTTTTTCCTCCAAAAAAAATTTCATAGGGGAAAATGAATTACAGACGTATACATTTTATTAATGATACATTTAAAAATAACAGTATTTTATACATAGTATATTCAAGGTCTAATAATATAGGAAAGCAACCAGATTTTAATTTTTTTTCTACATGGTCCAACACACTTAATGTAATTTCTAATAAGAAATAACACATATTCTCATTTGAAAAACTTTCAGACAAAATTAGGTAATATGGTTGTTCTTATTGGATGGTATACTCTTTATTGTTTAACAAGAAGAATTCTTTTGCCAGTTATCATGAATTTTTCCATCTGGAAGTAATAGTTAAATAGAATGTAAGTGAAAAATTAGAAGTTCAGCCTTACCAAAGTGGCCCTTTGTATCTGTAGAATAGTAACAGTGAGCATTATACACAGCACAAATATTTTGTATTTTGTTTCTACTGCCTTGGTAGTGTCAAAATAGCTAATATTCAACCCCTCCATTTTTGAATGAGAAGTATGATAATTTAATTAATGTTTAAATTCTAGGAGCTGCTGATGATCACACATAATCCAATTACTTTTTATTCAATTATTTTAATAGCAAATCACTTTGCTATAATTACACTTAATCCCTTGATTTTTCTCCTCTGCTGCTTATCAAGGGTCTGTACGGTATCTTTGAGGAAATCATACTGGGATATAATTATCAGCAATCCCCAATGGAATTAATGCACTAAATAATACTCAATTATGAGCAACATTGCATTGCTGAACGGGTTAGTTTGGAAGAATGCAATACATAATTTGAAGTTTCTGAGCTACTTTCCCCAGAGTTTTTGGGGAGAGGAGACAATACAGTTATTTCTCCCACTAACTGATACTGAAGAAAGAAATGCCGAGATGGAAGCTAGAGAAAGAAAAGAATTGCAACCAGGCCCTTCTAAGCACTGTGGATGCTTATTGAATTTTAAATGTTAGAAATTACTTTCAGCAGTATCATATTCTCATATACACATGGGGTTTGAGCACAGGCTCCCTAGGGATGTGGTCACAACACCAAGCCTGACAGAGTTCAAGAAGCATTTGGACACCACCCTCGGGCACTATGGTGCAACTCTAGGAGATGGTCCAGGACCAGGTGCAGGACCAGGGGCTGGACTTGATTCTTGTGGATTTCTTCCAACTCAGTGTATTCTATGATTCTGTGATATAGCAAAGTGCTATTAGTATCTGTAATGTTGGAACCTTGACATGCTAAAATTGTAACATCATTGTTTTATGGATAAAAGAAGTACATGCATAATTATCTCAGACTCTTGGAATTTGTCAAAGAAATTATCCAAGTTCCCTTTTCTCATTGTGTATTCTTTTTAAACAGAAATAGGTGCATCATATGTAGGTAGGATGCTCTTTTTGCAGGAATGTCCATCACCTATTCAAGAAGTTCAGTATTAAACGTGACATTAGATTATTAAGGATTTCCCATTGCTTGGTTAAATACTATCTTATTCTGAAGTCTTTTACAAACCCAGTATCTTGCCAGACTTTGAGTCATAAAACACAGAGAAGAAAAAAAATTTAAATTTCAAACTTGAAAATAAAGGTCTATTGTTAAGATCCTCACATTGCTGACAAAAGGTGCACTATTTTAGAAGGATGCTTATCAAATCTTAAAAAACTGACATTCTCCTTGTAAGAATTTAAGTTTTTTCTGGTTTTAGAAGTGCTAATTCTTGCCCAACCATGTAATGAAATGTGCAATAAGAATGCCTAATGATCCTAAAAATCAAGACAGAAAAAGATGGTTTGTAAGCTTATCAGAGTGTCAAAAAGAAGTTAAGAAAGAAGTCACATAATTTTCTTCTCACTTTGATAGCCTACATGCAGTGCTGCAATGCAGCAGGAAGGAACATTTTTGTATTTCTACATGTGACACCATAACATGTATCTACCTTTTGCGTGTTTTTTTTCATGTCTATGAAGTAGCCTGGAAGATCAGGTCATGTGGAGGGTTTTGGATCTTCTCTGTGATCTTTAGCTCTAGAAATAAGCTGTGGTGAAGGAAGGAGTGAAGTCACTGCTACTTTTACTTTTGTAAGCTTAGGAAACCCTTTCAAAGCTGAAATACAGAGACCATGCCTTCCACCACTGCCAAATTTGCAATTGGTGCAATGGAAAAGCCTAGGTTCACCCATCCTTGTCTGAAACAGGGTGAATGTCAAGGTAGGCTCCTTTAGCAGTCGAGACAGTCAAAAGTCATGGGTATTCAGAGCAACATATGTTTTCATCATTCTCCACTGACTCCAGTGAGGGCTGAGTGTGAGTTAAAGTTAATCTTAACCTTAGGATTCAACACTAGACATGTCCGGGCAGAATCCAGAGACAAAGGTCATGGTCCATCAGACAATCTGCCATGAGTGCTTTGGATAAAAAGCTTAGAATTTGCTTGGTCATATGCCCTGCCATGTTGTTTTCCAGTCTTTGTCTTTTTGATGGATAGTGGAAAGGCAAGATGCTATGGGTTCATTTCACTACATTTTTTTCAGAGACATAATCTTCCTTCTAAAAGCATGCCTGGAAACAAGTGTGTTTGCCTGAATTTCAAATTTGACTCAGGAGATATAGTGTGAAATCCTGAAAAAAAAGATTTTTTTGAATACATACAAAACTTTTATCAGATATTTACTGAGGAAAAGATAGGTTTAATTTGTCTCACATAAATACCACATTTACTCCAATCTCTGTCTTGGAAAAATGTTTGGAGACCTCATTATCTTCCCTCTTTTATTTCTAAGGACATGTAGTTGCTTCATGAGCACCCTCTTACTACTCCACTTCCCTGAATATATATATCTGTATTCAATTTCCATTACCACTCGCTGTAGTAGAAGTGAAATAGTCCTTCATTTCTTACTTATTGTGAAAAGATGTCAAACTCTCATTGTTTTTACTGTTTTACTGCTTTCTCCCATTGTTTCTAAATAGGAAATGGAAACCTAAGGAATTTATTGAAATTGAAAATTGAATCGATTTAGGACATCAAGCAACATGCATGGTAAAAGGCAAAGCTTTAGGTGAATTTAAAAAATGTGGCTGATATAAAGGGAAACAGGCACACGTCGCTTCAAATTTCAAACTGCCTGATGAGGTGATATGAGGGTCTGACTGTCAAAGTGGAAATAATATCACCTGCCAGTTTGATGTCATCCATGACCATATTTTATTGAAGGAAATTTAAGAGTGAAAGAAGTAGACTTGGTACTGATTATGATCAAAAAGCTTCTGGCCAGAGTGGTGTTAGTTGGCTGTGTCACAGCAGCAATTACACAGCACTGGTCCCTGGAGACTTTCACCTACTTGTTAGATGAAATCAAAAACAGCCAGACAAGCACTGAAATGACATTTTAATGTTCACAAAGAACATTTGGACTTCAGGGCTGCCTTTGAAAAAAGTTTCTAACAATGATGGAGAGGGCAAATGGAGGGTTCTGTGTTGCAGACAAAGACACTTTCTTTCAAACCAAGTTATTAGCTGTCATTGGAGGAGGCTTTGCCAAGACTATATGTAACTACCTAGGATAACATATAGTATTGACAGAAACAAACTGTTTGCAAGTGTTTTGAGGGGATACAGTGGCATGATAATGAACAAATACGAGAAAGGAGAGGAGCTGGAGGCAGCTGCACCTTCTCACCCCAAGAGACGGTACAACCTAAGATGATGGAACAAAATACATAAGGTGGCAAGTGGGAGCAGTTAGCTACATTTCTCTCAGTGCTGTCTACTTTTATTCCTCGAAAAAGATGCATTTTAACTTCAATGTCTTTTATGCAGAATGAAATTTGGCAGATAGAAATCTGACTTAGGTTGCTTTTAATGCCTTTATCTCAAGACAGATAAAATTTCTGATGGAGAGTCAGTCAAAAAGCCACATCCATGTTTTTTTTTCTGAAAATTCTTGAATGCCTAGAGTTAGATAATGATACTGAGGCATCCAGGCATGTCAAAAAAGGTACTCACTCTACCTCTTTTGTGGCTTAACTGCAGTAACAGCTAAGCACAAAAGTGCTTGCTCATGTCTTCTCACATGGTTGTGTTGCAAATTGAAAGAGAAATGAGAAGACTCATGAATTGAGATAAAACCAGTTATATAGGCAAAGCAAAAAAAAGCACTTGTGAGCAAAATAAGGAATTAATTCACTGGTTTCCATCAGAAGACCGGTGGTTAGCAATCTCTGTACAATTGCTATGAAGAAAATTAACTCTATCCTATCCAAAAGGAGTGTATCCCCTTCAATTTCATCATGACTTAGGAAGAAGGCTGCTAAGTCATTGCATTTTGCCTCGCTATTTCTGTGCTACAGGAAGAAAGAGATTCTTGCAGCCTGGGATCAATTGCCTCTGCAGACAAACACGATTTAAATCTATATTCCTATTTTTTAATGAGAGTTACTGGAGTTGTAGGCTAATGTCCTAACCTAGATCAACCTTCTTATTGAAACTAGGCCAATAAGGCCTCTCAAATATTTTGGCAATCCTGATGTAAAAAGAAGTTAACTGTAGTTTAGTTTGATTGTTGTAGTTAAAAATATTTCAGTACTTATTTCTTCTCTTGAAAAAAAAAAAAAGATAAAATTAAACATGAAAAGAAATGGGATTATCAGAGTCTTTCCCATTGCAGTGTGATATTATATATGTAATTTAATTCCCGAACATGATGAAAATACCAATTCAAGTTATCTTTTTCCATATTTATACATCAGTGTCGACTCTAGAGTGCATCTTCTGAAGAGGTTAATCTCTCATAATTTTTTTTCTTTCTTCAGGTAGAAAAATATACTGGAAAACAAAATAAAATATGTACCTTTAATCTGAAGTAATTCAGATCTGTAACAGTGATTTTCATGCGTTAGCTTAAAAAATGAAGCTTTACAAAATACAAGCAGAAATTCCAATTTCTGGCTTCTAAACGAATCTGATTAGATGGACAAGTGATATGAGAAACATGAGCTAATAGAAATGTAAACTCACTGTGTGAGCTCTGTCACAGTTCTGTGCCAGTGAGAACTGAAAGTATCCATTAATGCTCAACCTCATGCAATATTCACTGCTGCTGCATCAAATGGGTCCATTTGTTTTGCTAACATAGCCAGTGCCAAGAACGCTGCTGCCTTACACTTCAGTGAACAATGGTAGATCAGTCAACAGCTGCCCTCTGGAATTACTATGGCATCTACCAAAAACCTTTCCAAGTGTCAGCAGAATCCCAACTTTTCTAGCTTGTCCAGGAGGTGCTGTGGAACAGAGAACAATGTAATTTCTGCTTGGTTTTTAACATGCAATTGACGAGGCAGGGAACAGATTTTTTTCTTCTCTTCTTCACCTTTATAACTCACAATGAAAGACTGGAAGGAGACCTCTGCAGTTAAAATTTTCGATATTCTTCTTGTTTGCTTTTTCCCTCTAGAAGGGTTTAATCAACTCCGGAGGACTTAACATATTTATGCTTAAGAATTCAGTTTAACTCCTTCATAGAAACACAAGTATAAGTCTTATGAATAGAGATATGTGAGGTTTGCATGGACTTAAAACACAGTTGTGTCTTTAAGACCTGGTTTGAGCGTGCCCAGTTTCAATGTGACAGTACTCCCTTGTGGTCTCTGAATGCTGTACCTTCACCATCACAGCCTTTCTTTTCTGTAATGGAGTTGTGCTAGTCAAACAGCTCGTGACAAAACAAAGGTTAAAAAAATGCCCCAGAACAACTACCCAAAAATTGTGTGTGCAACTAGAGGAAGCGTGTTCTTTTCACTACGTGTTCAAACTGCATTTTATCTTTATTTATCACATTGGAGAAAGAAAATATTTATGAATGAAGTAGCAACAAACCCCTTAGACAAGATATTTAACACAGCACTATGAATTCTCTCTCACAACGTATTTCTCTGATGTGTTGTGTAACCAGGGAAAACCAGAGTTGACATTTTCCTTAAAAAACACTACAAATAAAATTTATTCATTCACTCCACCCCCAACAGGTTTTTTTTGGGTTTTTTTGTTTTTTTTTGTTTTTTTTTTCTGGTTTTGTTTGTTTGTTTCTTTGTTTGGTTTTGTTTGGTTGGTTTTTGTCTGTCTGTTTGTTTGTTTGTTTTGTGGAAGACCTGTTCTTTTGAAAAGAAGCTCCTTGTCTTCTCTAATTTCTAAACTTTGGAAGTTGTCATTGAGAAACAGATAAGCTGCTTGCTAATCTAGATATGACCACCTGGGGCTATTCAGAATTATTTAATTAAGTTTATAGAAAAAATATTTGATTCTAAACAGTTTTTCATTTGAAAATAATTTTGGAAGAGAAGAAGGTGGCATCAAAGAGAAGGATTAATGTGAAAATGAAAAACTACAAGATACAAATTCTTAATTACATACCGTGATTTTTTTTTTCATTGTCATTTATGTTTTTGCAACTTAAATGTAAGTAAAATTTCAAAAAACTCTACAAAAGAAATAGAGGCAATAAATATTTCTCTTTCACCAACATCTATGTCTCTGCAGGACACAAAGCACTTATGGATCAAGCTTATTCCATTCAGGGTGCAAGGGTTGTTATATTTTGCTTTTTTGGAAAATACTCTGATGAAGTAACTAGTATACTGTTTGAAATTTTGTGATCATTTTAAAGGAAGAAGCCTCATGTTAAGTAGTACGACTTTATCATGTCACTGACATGATTTCTAAAATAAGATGAACACGTCTTAAACAAAACCAGCTGATAATTTGACAAGGTTTTGTGTGTGTTTGAGCTATCCTGTGGTAATATGATTCATATGTGTCTATGTGAGGGGACGTGTGTGTCCAGGTTTTTGTCCCTAGAGGAATAGCACAATCTGGATTATAGAGAACCTATGGAGATAATTTGATCCAGTTCCCTGCCCAAAATCAGACCACAGCTTAGAGTCAGAGCAGGTTGCTCAGTGCCTTGGTGAGTTTTGAATGTTTCCAAGGATGGGGATTCTACAACCTCTACAGTCAAACTACCCCAAATTTGAAAGTCAGACCTCTTTCTAGTGAAATTTTTTCCTTTTTATGGAATCAGAACTTCACTTGAAGTCTCTTGTCTTTCTGCCGAGTGTCTCCAAATATAGTCTGTCTCTGCCTCTTCACAGCTCCCATTAAGTTATTGAAAATAATGTTAATATCTTTTAATTTTCTCTTTTCCAAATCCAATAAACCTGACCTCCTCAACTTATTCTCATTTGTTATGTCCTCCAGTTCTCTATCTATCTTGGGGATTTTCCTCTGGAACTGGTGCAGTTTTTCAATGTCTTTATTGTATTAAGGGCTCCAAACTGAACACGGTTCTCCAGATGCAGTTTCGTGAGTACTAAATACAGGGAGAAAAACATTTTCTTCCAGTCCTTGTATGTGTTCTTTGTCATGTAGTTCAGCATATGATTAATCTTCATCACCAAAGGGCATTGCTGACACATGTCCAAAGTGTTGACTGCTATGACTACCGTGTAGTTTTCTACAGAGCTGTTTCCTAGTGGCTTGGTACCCAAGATCTAAGACTGGACTTAATTCATCCCAGGCACCGGCATTTGCCTTTACCAAATTTTGTGAGAGCCCTGCTAGCTCAATCCTCTAACTTACTGCAGCTCCAACCCTCAATTTGTTTCCACTTACAAATTGCCGAGACAGCTTCCATCCTGTCATGTTGTTGAGATGCTTTGCCCCCGACATTGATCTTCTATTTTGAATAAAAAGACAAATGCCTTATAGACCTTATATTAGGAAAATTAAGGCTCTACTTGTTCTACAAAATAGATGCTCATGTTGGAGAGATAGATAATCAATGATTTCCTTGATGGAGAGAATGGAAGGGGAGTGAAGTCATATCTTTATAGAGACCAGAAAGTCTTATACTAGACTGGTACAATTGGACATAACTCTGAGGAAAGCTACCTAAGAATTTCTCCTAGGTATCACTAGAAAATCCAGTCAAGAGGTACAAATCCAAGATAAAACTAATTTAATTATCTAAAAAGCTTGTGGTGCTACTGTGTTTAAGTTAGCTGCAGACTTCAGCAATTCAGAGTTTTACTCAGGTAACCGAAAGTATTGAATTTCATTGCAACATTCATTAGTTATTCTGGTGACAGTCAGCAGCTGCCTGTCACATCGAGAGGTCTGTAATAATTTTCTTTTAATTGATTTTAAGAAAGCTTCAAGTTAATTAAACCAGTAACAATAAGCCTCATATGTTTTTGTTTGCTTTTTTATTTAACCTCTAATCCTAGTGTGTATAGCATTTAGGTATTCTAAGTTGTCCAGTATATATGTATTCTAGACTTCATGCACATTTCTGAAAATGTTTAGAATGCTTGGTTTGGTTTTGCTTGAGATTGTTTTATTTGCTTGAGATTTATTTATTGGTTTGGTTTGGTTTTTTTCTTATTTGGAATGGTTATTCTGTAGTGATTGCCTTCCCGAATTTTACCAAATGTGTTCGGATTTTAAGTTTTCAGTCCAGATTCAGTTCTTTTTGGAATGTCTGCTATCACCTGCAAAGACAGCAGGCTCTCCACGAAATAGTTGGCTGATTTTTGTACTGTTCAGTCTTTATATTGCCTAAAAATGCATTGGATTTTTTCTGTTACCACAAGGGAAACTTCTAATTCAATATTAGCATTCTACTGACATGTTTCTTAAAATAATATTTCTTTGACAAGATTAGTCGCTCCAAGATAAAAATATTTGGGGTTTTCTAAGGTTTTAACATAACTGTAAAAAAATGAATTGCATTTTCATTCTAAACTGAAAAGTAGTACTTTAATCTAAAAATAAGTTTGATTTGCAATATGAGTTTCACATGAAGTAAAAACTTGGTCAATGAATAATAAATGCTACTGGAAACCTTAACTCAGGTGTGCAACCTGCTAAAATTTGTACTTATTGCAGCACAAACCTGAGAAAATTTATTTACATTCTTTCATAGTAATTAAGCAATTTTGCTTAATTCTGTAGTTCTGAAAACAGATACATCTTGTGCAAAATAGAAAATAACCCTGTAACGAATGTTATAATGGTGAATATTTAAATAAACAATAATGATGGGAAATTTAGTTTATAACAGAATTAAAGTTATTCCTTTTTTCCATATCTAAAATTGCAGCGGGATAACAGAACACCATTACAGAGATGCTGAGTGCATTAGTGGAAAGACAACATTACACTTTAAATTGTTCATGACAGAGTTGCACCAACAGGCCAACAAATTATTCACCTGTGATATAGCTGCTCAAAGATGAGATTCCAAATCATCAGTAAAGACAAAGAAAATAATATTCAAATGAAGATTCATTTCTGATTATTCTGAACCCATTAAAGCAAAACAAAACTTAACCTGATACGTGATCAGGAAGACTGAAAATGTGTGGCTGTTACATTTTGTGATGCCTTATTAGCAAAGGTTTGTTTTTCTCTGATTCTTTGTCTCAGCTACTGTAAATCCTAAGGTAACGGAAGAATGGAGTTATGGATAAAACCCCCATTGCCACATGGAAATATTGTGTACTGAAAGACCTTCTCCAACTTCTTGAAAAGGTAGACACACAGAAAATCAGGTTAATTGAAATCACTGAGATACTTTAGTACTTTAAGCTTTTCATGAATGCCACAATTATTTATCTCCTTCATCTTTGTTGGTTCAGAATCTCTTCAGGAAAGATATTAGGATGTATAATTTGTTGTCTTCTTTTCCAAATCTTGCTTTTCCTCTGGCACCTCAGTGTTTGAAACAAATGGTCATGACAAAGAGATGAAGAGCTCAAGTAAATAATTAAAGAATGTTGTTTTTCTTCACACAGACACAAAAAAAGTTCCAGTCTCTGTCAGCCATCTCCTGCTGTCAGCTATCTCCCGCTGTTTGAGTGGTGAATCATTGCTCTGTAACCGAAAAGAGTTCTCGTGTGCATCACTGAAGGAAGAAGAA
>VWZV01008048.1:0-15231 GCA_013397155.1 Irena cyanogastra | reverse complement strand
AATTTGTACATTCATAATTTATGCATTTAAAAAATCTTTTAATTCTTATTTAAATGATAAATTAAATGGTCATTTATTCTATCTCCCTATATTATTCACGTAGCATTTATGACACTGAAAGCTGGACTCCATTTCTACACTGTCATCTGAGAATTTTGTGTATCAGTTTTATTTGCTTGAAAGTCAATCCTCAGAACCTATTTTCAGGCATGATATTTACTCCCTCTTCACACCAACATACAACCTTGTGAGCAGGAATGTTGCCAAAACTAACAGCCAAGCAAGAATACATTTCTAAATGTGAAGCAGCAGGTGCTTCAGATAACAGGAGTAAGAACCAGACCAGTGACAAAACAACAGCAGCTCCTGAATATCTGCATCTACAAAAAGAAAGATGCTCCCTAACAGTAATGAGGCACTTAATTAACTTATTTTAAAAAATGTGCAACCACAGAGGACACATTGGTGGCCTACTAGAAAAATCTGGTCCAGCCTGAAAGGAAACAGAAATACCACACCTAAGCCTTAAAAATTGCATCAAAGGGGGGGTTACACAATATTGGAATATAACTGAATGTATTAATTAGACCTGATTAGCTGATGAAGTTCTAGTAAAAGTCATTATGCTCCTCTTCTAGATACAATACTTCAGAAAAAGGTGAAAAATAAGAGAGGAAAATAAACTTGTCTTTTTACATTCTTCCTTCACAAACAAATACTACAGGTAAATCCTGTTAAAATATTAGCTCCTTGGATCAGGAACAACATTTTCCTAAATGTCTGTTTCAGTTCTGGACATTGGAAAGCTTAATTTTGTTATATTAAAACTATAAAATTCTTGCAACCAAAAAATTCACTGAGAGATTCATGACTGATCATTTGCAATAAAACATATTACAGGGTTTGACTCCTCAAATAAATGGGTTTCTTTCCCCACAGATTATTCAATGGTGGAGGAGAATAAATACATTAAATAGTTTGGAGTAGGTGTGAAAGTAATTATTCACAAAATAATTCACAAAATAGTTCATAAAAGTAAATAATTTTCTGCATACAAATAATACAACTGATAATAGTAGCAGCAATAACATGACTTATTAGCAGTCTAGACATCAGATAAAAGCAAAGTAATTTGAAAATGTGTGGAGTATTTTCTTCCATCATATCATCATTATTAGATAGGATTAATGTTGCTTGGACATTTATTCATGTATCGATCCTGGAATACATTTAGATTTCAATTCATTTTAACCATGATGATATTCTGGAGTAAAATACAGGAATTCTCTTTATTTCCAGAAGCCAGAAAAAGACTGTTTTCTGTTTGAGTAGATGGTCAGTTTTGTAACTGAAAATAATTGCAAATTTGGCTTATTCATGCAGAAACATGGGCCTTAAGTGCAGGCAACTAAACTGTAGGTAATATTTTGAAAGTACCCAGCACTTCGCTGATGTCTCCCATGGAAGTATATTTGCTGATGTAGTGGCTTTGTGTATGAATTATATATCTAGTAAGTGGCCATTAATCTAGAAATATGTAGTGTGTAAACAACACCTCAGGAAAATTTTGACAGTATGGGAATCGTGAATAACATCTTATTCTGCTCTTACTTTCACTGTGTCTATCTTTTTTTAGCTGAGAAGATTTATTAAGAGGTTTTCATTAGCTGTTACATAACCTACATAACCTGTGGAAGAGATGTTAGGCTATGATAAAGACCCTGTAAGTTACAAATATATATTAATAGGTTAGAAGACAGCAAAAAAACCTTCCAAATTATTCAAATATTAAATCTAACATTGATTCATAAAGCATACCCAATAACAGTTCACATTAATACTGCCCTTGGTGGCTTTTTTATTCTTTCATATTCAGCCTTGAAATCTGTTAATCAAGCTGGATCCTTATAATAAGTAATCTGTACTTACCTGTATGATGTCCATTATTTTGAACCCAGAATTGCAAGTGCAGCTCTCTATAATCTCTGTTATTGTGATTTAAGGGAGAAATGTACTGCAAAAAGGTAAGCTGATTTGGCTGCAAATGTACACATCGATGTCTTAAAATAGAATGCACTAGCTCAATCATTTTACTCTTTTTCCATTAACACCTGAATGAAAAAAAAAAAGAAACAGAATGGTTCATTTGTAAGGGTACACTCCTCCAGCAATATTTTTACTACATATTTTGGTATTCAGACTTTGGAGGACGCAAGCCATCTAAAACGTCATGCTCTGGGAAAAACAGATGTTTCTGTTGATGTTTATGTGTCGTTTCAGCTTTTATTAACAGAGACACACAATTCCATTTCTGAAACCCTCATAAATATTGTTGTTAACAAAGTCCAGTTTGTTTTGGTTTTATCTATCTGTAACTATAAAGGCAATGTATGAAGTTAAAAACAGAGACTAAATTTGTTTGAATAGACCAAACAAGGGCATAACACTGAGAAATTAATTAAATTAAAATAAACCGCTAAAATAATAATAATACATTAGGTATATATCACAGTTGATAAATTCTGTAATGACAAAACTGGAAGTGATTAATTTTCAATTTGCTCTTGGCTATAAATTACATTTAATCCTGATCAGGCACATTTATTTCTAACTCAGACAATTTCCTCACTTTATCAGTTTGGAGGAATGATGGAATAAGGAATAAGGGAAATACAGAAGAGGGCCACTGAGGCCTGTGAGAGTTTGCCTAAATGAAAGGAGAAAAGACTCATTAAAATTTCCACAATTTAGCCATCCTTAAAATGAGTTCAAAATTAGACATGCTGATAAGATTTTTCTGCTCAAAACTGGTTGCCATGCATTATTTTATAAGAAATCACAGACTTGACTGACATTAGCTTTTAATTTGACAGTTATAAAGGAGTATCTTAAAATTGATGTTCAAAACAATTACTTTCCTGAATTAGCTAGACCCATTTTTTTTTCCTTTGGAAACCTAGAAAGTAGAGACAATTTATTCAAAACAGCAACCCTCTTTTAGTTATAAGCAATGTAAGTAAGAATGGACAACAAAATTAAGTAGCTGTCACAGTTTCCTTAGCTATCGGTTTTGAAATTCAGGAGATGTGCAATTTACAATTTATGTGGAACCTGCTGCTACTGTGACCAAGTAATATCACAGTTTAGTGAATAATTCAACATGCTAATTAGGTAAACAGGATTTTATGAGGAAACAAAGGCATCAAGGTATTTCTTTTTATCTAGAAGTTTCTCCATAGTATCTCCATCTGTATTATCAGCATTTGTCATCCTATACATCTTTACACATTCTCTTCTCATACAATATTGTCATTATTTGTCATACTAAGGTATTATGTCCATAGCACTTATATAGAAAATTTGTTTTCCTCATTTTAAAACTCAGTGAGTCAACGATACTGTGGTTAAATCTGTGTAAAAGATTGTCTACACTGAAGGCTTATACTGTGAAGGACTGCAAAATTAGGGAGCTATAGATTCATATATAAAACTCTTTAGCTTTAAGAATGACATAAAGTGCTCTGATGCAACTGGAATTTTTTTGCTCGTTCTTTTTATTGCAAGTTATGAGCAGAATATTAAATGTTTGACCTTCATTAGCATCTTGTAAGCCCGGGGCATTAAGGTTTGCCCTTCTTCAGGATAATCTCCACTTCTGGTTACTTTGTGAGCGGGTATGGTTAACATCTATTCTTCCCATCCCCAATTCTTTTAAAAGATAGAGTTACTGCTTTCTTTACTGCTATGGTTTCTTTGCTTTAAATTTAATAAGAAGAGATTTTTGAGGGCAATTTTGATAATTTAAAATATATCATTAATGTAAAATAATTTTTAACCTGAAAAATAGAATGTTTGTGGGAAGATAAACCTGTCTGTACTATTTTTGATTATCCCTTTGGGTTTCTGGGACTAATATTTTCAAGATGTAAGTGGCAAGATCATGTCTGGAGAGAAAATTTATCTACAATCTCTGTTTCTCACAATTTACATTGTTGGCATTTTTTTGGCCTCAAATATTCCCAATATTAAAACCATTATCTTATTTCAGATCGTGTAAAGTCCTATCTTTCCCTGACTGTACCCTTTCCATAGCCCACTCAATAATAGGGTGGATGAAGTTATACATATGTAGTTAAAAATAGCTGCAGGAAAGTCTTATTATAAGAGTTTACCTTTCAGATTTCTCACAATTACTATAGCAATCGTTCTCTATGGTAGAAAACATTTGTAACTAATACATAATTTTTTTTTTTTGTACCTTTGTAAAAATTGGACATTGGTTGCTGCATGAAAATTAGATTAAAACCAGTTGTGGAAGACTGGATGATTCGTTGGCTGGCTCAAAGCAACTAGGTGGGAAGTGAGGCAGGAAACATGGCAAACTCTGCATGGGTGGGATGGCCACTGCTCTACACCCTTAGTAAGTGCCTTGTTTTGTCTGAATAAGGTAAAGTTGGCTAAGTTAAAGTTGGCTAAGTTAAAATTGGCTAAGTTTAAGTTTGTGAAGTTCCTTACTTTTTCTGGATGTTGTTTTGAATTTTGGTAAGTACCTTATTCTACCTTGTTCTAAAGTTTGCAGATAAAGGTTTGTTAGTGAACTTCCTGAGAATTTTGTCACTTCTTCCATGCAGCACCCAGAATGTATCAAACTCCCTTCCCCTAAGCCAGCTGAGTGGGCCAGAGTGTTACACTGATCTGGATAGATTGTATATGGTGCTGAAATACGAAGGATATGGTATTTCTGCTGGCTGCTCTGCAATATTGCAGTCAGAAGAAATCCTGGGAGTGGTCCCTTCTTCCTACAAAAAGGAAAATGTAGCTACTGGAGAGCCTTTCTAGCTCATTGGGATTTCAAAATATTGCATTATTTATCTGCTCCAGGACAGCTCACATCTCGTGACTATCTGGCATAACATGGACACAGATGATACCAGAGAAAGAGCAAGGTAAATAGCCCAAATGCTGAGGGAAATGAAAATGAAGTTTTGTAGGTGTTTGGTGGACTGAGTTCCTGACAAAATTCTTTGAATGCTGATTAATTAAAGCAGTGTTTTGATTACTAGGAGGTTTGGTTGCCATACAGTAATTGATTTTTCAAAGACAAGTAAGGGATGCATAACCCTTACTGTACAGAAATGTCTAACTCTAGACGCTTCCCTTTTATTTATTTCCTTGGTGTAGGACAGATTTCTAAAACTCCAGAAAGTCTGCTTTCTGTCATGTACCCTGAATGCTACTAAATGCACATGGGTCATATGAAAGCACTTCAGCATGTAGGAGGACTACTTACGCATGATTTCAGTAAGTAAGCAATGTTTTGTGGGGGAGTTATACCAGCAGAGGAATAGTTGAAATTATAACTGTAAATCATGACTTCTAATATAGACAATATTTTGGTGACAGGAGCTACAGTGTGCATTCAGGAAAAGATGGAAAGACAAGCCAAAACCAATAGCCCACATTAGTAAACCAAAACCCCAAAAGCTGAATCCAGTGAAAATTGCATTACTTTTTTGTAAGAGAGCAATTTCAGAAGTGAGAAGTGAATAGTCTTCAAAAATAAGCCAGGTTTTATTTTCATTGAAAGGGAAGTAATGAATTTGTGGTCATTCTTTTTTTTTTTTTAAATGGAGAGTCCACTTTCTGCTCCCCAGAGGTGACCAGAATATTCAGCCTGTTTCAAAACTTGTAACAATTTACAGGTTGTTTTCTTACAGCCTTGAGAGCATTGGTTCTCTGTGGTACTTAATGCTGATCAAACGATTCTGTTGATTCACTTATCACCAGTGAAAAAGAGACTAGCACAGCTCCCATGAGAAGTTTAAAATTGTAGGTATAACATGTCATGAAACAATTCTTTTCTCTTTATTTGGGCCACTCTTCCTGTGAAAGCCTCCATTTCTGTATGAATGCGTATTTGTACATTTCCCAGTACATTAGGATGCTTCAGATGATTTTCCACTTGGAGGAAGGCCAAAGTCTTTACGAATCTTCATATGCAATTGTGCACGTGTTTGAAAAGGGGACAACTGAATTAGTGTTGTCCTCAATTAATTCCAAGCATGATGGTCTATCATGGGTAGTAGGTATTAAAATGCATTCTCTAACAATGGAAACCAGTTCAGAGCTACTGAACACGTTAGCATTGTTTAAAAAGTTTCTGCATGCCAAAGACTGGTAATGAAGCAGTAACACACATTGTTAAACTATTTTGTAAGAGAAGAGGAAAAGAAAAAATGGGGGAAATTTAGTAATTTTGAGCTCTGCTGCATCTGGTTTCATTGGCTGAATGCTTTGCTATTGTGTAACATTGGCTGAAACAAAACATTTTTTCAAAGTATGTGAAAGTATGATTAAAATTTCCATGTATTACTTGGGTGGCTTGCAGATTTTAGTTATTTCACTTAAATATACTCATGGACAGAATGTTAAGTGTAAACTTCTTAAGATATTCAAAATAGATTGATTAGGACCATTATCTTTAAAGAATGATTTACACCTTTGGTAGCTTTGATAATGTGGACCCATTTTTTCAAGTGTGTGAAGCCCTTTCTAAACCTGTACTTGTCAACAACTAGTGATGACAGACAATCAATACATGCAAACATCTGTTTCAGTTTATACATGTGCTTGGTAAGAGCAATTGTGCTGGTAATATTTTGTTGTACAATAAGTTGCTAAAAGTCCCTGTTTCCAACTTTACAGAAAAAAACCCTCCAACTATATGCTTCATATCCTCATTCCTAGTGATTTTTGTATTAAAAAAACCCCCACAACAATAAAACAAACAATCAAACTCAAATTCAGAATGCAATATCAGCAGTAAGAAGTAATCAGTAGTAATAAGAAGATGCTTTCTTCCAGCACCCAATTTCATTATTCTATTCTGATCTTTGACTTCAGTACTACATGTGGTAGGGAAATATTCTCTGCTTCTCACAAAAAACATTCTTCATTCACCTTTGTTTTGCCACATATGATCAACTTTGCCCCTTTCTTAAATCATGCAGTTTTCAAGAAATTTACTGCTATCACCAGCCTTTTATCAGCACAAGAGTGCATTAGTACATGGTCTATATCCTATCTTTCAGACTGCTGATAAATACACTGAGAAATACTGGCCCAGGCACCGACTCCTGAGGGAGGAGGTCTAACACTCAGAGTAAATGCTGAGTTTAAAGCGGTAAATGCAATTTTTAAAGCAAACATATATTCTTTTTTTTGCTAGTACTTGGTTCATGTGAGGACACAATAGAATGAGCTCTACAGTCTTTGATTGTCTACTTGTTCTGTGACCTTTTAGTCTGCCCTCCTGCTCTTATACACTTTCTAATAAATTAAAATGGTGCCTTCCAAGCAACTTTTGCAAAATCTCCCTCATGATAAAATTCTGCAGTGTTGTTTTGAAATTCTTTCCCAATAAAAAAAATTAGCAGATTTATGGAGCTTAGTGAGCATATGCACTCAGTCCACATTTATCCATGTGCTTTCTGATTGTGGTTTTGAATGTTTGCACCTATAGAGACGTGTCTGTTTGAATTCTTGTAAAAGACCTCTGAAAACTGGACTCCTCATTAAAAGGAAAAAGAGCTGGACACAAAAAAAATCTTCCTTGATTTGCTCTTTCATCAGTGTGTTTAATCCATCTGTCACCTGCTATTGGACCTGTGAATTATGTATATTTACAAAAAGAGGATAATAAAAACAATGCAGTGTCAACATGCTAACAGGGGTTGTCATTCATAGTTCAAACAATTTTTTTTTGTGTTGCACTCTACTAGCCTTGCTGCTTCATTCTGTGCAATAGTCGCTAGTTTTGCGGCATATTTGATTTTAGAATCTTGAGGGGAAGCGTATAAAAATTTGTATTTTATGCATATATATCAAGTCGAGGTGCACAGCTGTGTAGAACAATATTCTTTAATCAAAGAAACAGCAATTTCCCAGTTTCACCATTGATTATACTATCCTACTTATTCTGAGATATTGACAATGTTGAAAATAATTTCTTTTGATATTCCATGTTTCATAATCCAAAACCAATATGACATATACTATCCCTGTGGCTATGGTTCATAAATACAAACTCTATTCCCTGGAACGGACAGCATCTGAAATAAACAAATGGCAATTAATCAGTAAACAGAAATATCAATTTTAAGGCATGAGTCCAAGGACAGGGCTATTGGGGATTGTTTATATTTGATTTGATCAATACATTCAACCCTGGGCTGACATTTTCAGTGGAGATACAGAATGCAGTTGGCTCCCAAGGCCAAGCCATAGCTGACAAAGTTGGAGTGGCAGACAAGACAAAATTCAGTGGAGATTTGTAAAAGAAAATAAACTTTTTCTTATAGCTTAAAATGTTGGGGAAAACAGATTAGAAGCAAATGTTTTGTGACTTAGAGACTGCGAAATCAAATTCTGACAATCAAATTCTCAGGTCAAATGAGACCTGTAAAGGTAATGGGTAAAGGCATGTAACACTAAAGTAATTGTATTTAGGAAGCTTACATATAAATTAATGATCTGATTATTGTTAGAACTGAACACTACTTGCCTAATACAATGTCATGTGAGAAATCTATTATTATCTTGTACACATAATGTCAATACAGTCACTACCTAAAATAAGTTTGTACCAGGTCAGATTTACAGAACCTATGAACTTAGAGTGATGCCATTTGAAACTCTAAACATTCTATGCATCAGAGGGATAATAACGCAACATACAAGTGATCAAATTATTTTTTCTTCTCCTAGACGCAGCAATTGGAAGTGAGCAAGCCCAACCTATCAGCTCTTTTTCTTTAAAATATACCAGTGGTATATTTAAGCATCAACTATTCCAATTTTTTTTTTACACAAAAAAGTGGTTTATTTCAGTCAGAAATGTTTTTTGGTGCCAAAAAAATATTTGAATAATGCCCCCTCAGTACTTGGTACCCAACACGTGGAATTACATTTCTGTGGAAAGAAAATACCATAATGCCAGTAAACATACACCAAGACTGGGGAATGGTTTTCTCATTTCCTGGCATAAAGTGTTTTTCATTTGGAAATGTGTTGTGTCTTCTGTTCTATGTCCACTTTGTGATACTACAAGACATTGCTTGTGGGAAAGCAAAATATTTTGATTTCAGGAATCCTTTAGGAAATTTTGTCTTCTTCATGTTGTCTTGCACTTTTATTTTATTTTTTTAACATTTTTATTTTCAGGTTGAAGTACTGAGATTGCAAGTGCAAGCATCAGTGTGCATGCTTTCCTTTCTGAGTGGCCTCTTGATATTAGTGAGCTGCTGTCACTGCCTTAGATACCCTGACCGTAAACATTTAAAAAAGCTGCAGTAAATGGACTCTTCTTGGAGTCTTCCTGACAGTAATAATTTTATAGCTTTGATTATGCCTTGTAGACATCTTTTCATCCTGTCTGAATCAATTCACTCAACCTGAAGATACCTCTGAAGATTCAAGGTAATATGAATTGTAGACTATAGATCTTTAAAGAACTGAGAACTAGGTCTTCACAGGGAATGGTTTTAATATCTTTTTATTCTGGAACTTACCTAAAACTCTAAGTGTTGGAAAAACTCATGAGTTTAAACTACATTTAAATATTGTACTCTCAAAACTTACTAATTCTAACTTGAAATAAAAAAATCAAAGAAATAGAAGGTACAAAGTGAAATTATGAAAAGAAAATATCTTTCAATTCTAAAATAAGTTGTCAAAATTATTTAAAATACATTAACAGCCAACTCTTACTTTTTAATATATATATATATAAAGATTGTTAAGAAATATTTAGGTTTTTCCAAGAGTACCTCTGTAGGGCTGTCCATTCATACATTTTTATGCTTATTTCATCATTGAAAAACATATCTAATGGAAATGACAGACCATCACTTTTTTTCTCCTGTAATAAATAATTGGTTTAACCAGTGATTATGACAACTGCATTTAATTTCCAAATGATAATTAAACCAATGAGGATTATAACAGGCCATATGTAACTGCCCAAAATCTATACAAAATGGTGATTTCTTTAGAATAAGGATTGTCAAAAAACCATAGTAATATTTTCATATATAATAATCTTACTTAAAAGCCAACAAAATTGCTGTGGAAGAGGCTCACACTTTTGCTCAAAGATGTTGAATTTTACCATATATAATATATGCTAAACCCCAGGAAAAGATGGAAGTTCATAGTGGGCTCTGCAGCTGCCTTACAGGGTAGATGCACCCAAACTCTTTTAAGAATTACTTGCATGAGCAAACAGAATGGTCTGGCATCAGCA
Source organism: Irena cyanogastra (assembly GCA_013397155.1). Taxonomy (NCBI): domain Eukaryota; kingdom Metazoa; phylum Chordata; class Aves; order Passeriformes; family Irenidae; genus Irena; species Irena cyanogastra. The sequence goes on along the minus strand of VWZV01008048.1, from coordinate 4,928 downwards.
GCACCAAGTTCAATAGAGCCTGAAAAATCTTTGCAGGCATTGAAAAAATTATTAATGTCCATCTTATTGTCCAGCTAGGTGAGGTAGCTCATTTAAAAGTCATTTAGATATGCAGGCTACAATTAATCATTCTAGACTTGTAAAAATAGTTATACATTAGCCATTAAAAATAAGTGAAAAGAAGTTTAACGGCTTAAATTGAGGTTTAAAAATCTCATTACTGCCCAAATCTATTTTAGTAGAGGAGATGATAGCATCCATTGATTCAACTCTAGAAGATTTACCAAAGTATCAGGAAGGTTTAATTACACTAGAGGCAGTCAAAGAGAAAAACTCTCAAATGACACAATATAATCTGAAGCAGAGTTAAATATTATTAAGAAGTTAGTGCTCAATAGACTTAAAGGTTATGCAACAGTTTAATTTCATGAATTGAGGTATTCTTAAAAAATATTCCAGCTGGTAAAATTCAGTAGAAATATCAAGTGTGTTAGAAATGTCAATCCATTTGACTAACTCAAGACTAAATCTACAGTAGAAAGACTCTACAGTATTTGCTGTTAAAGGTGAATCTACTGTTGCAGGAGACAAAGTAAATGTCCATCGGAAAACCTACCATTTAAAAACTCCAGTACTCTATAATGCTGTATGCTGATGAACACTATAATGCTGTATGTTAATAAACATGGTATAGTAGGTAAACACTGGCAGTGGGTAAATTGAGCTGAACACAATTTCTCTTGGGCTGTTGATATTGGGCTAGCTGGAGTCAGCAGGACTCTGGAATGATGTGATCAGGTTTTGGAACATATTCAGTAATATGGAACATGAAGCTTCTCTTAAATTGAGTTATAATGAGAGTTATAATGTACGTACCCTCTTACCTGACTTTACCCACATTAAAAATGGACTTTTTTTTGTTTAAAAGTGGTATTTTTTACTTCTTCCATATTCTACAGAGATGGATAGGCATAATTAGGATGTAATTCATCCCACCCTAAGGGAATTTAATTTCAAAATGCCCATGGAGATATGCTCCAGACTGATTTTAATCTGAAGAAGAAACCATGGTGTATGCATATAATGTAAGCACATGGACCAAAGCACCAAGTGCTTTCATTCACTTATGCAATGAATTACTTTCTAGTATAGACATAGCTGAGTAAATTTAGACTCTGCTTAGAAGACATGCAGATCATATGAGACGAACTTGTATGTAACTGGTTCCTGATGAAAGACTTCAGAACTTACATGGGGAAGGAAGAAAATTTTGCTAGAAACATTAATTTTCATATCCAGATTGGGAGCAATTTTGGGAAAGAGATGACTTTATTGTTATAGAATATATCTCTGTGTTCATTCAGTGGATCTAGTAGATTGAAAGCAGGAGTCAAAAATCTTAGAAAACATTTTAATAAAATAATTAATAAATTTTCTAGAAGGTAGGATGATGTAATGTCTTGCAACTCACTTTTTTCCTGATAATATGTTTATTTTTAGAGTCATAGAATCAGTTGAGTATATCCAACTAAAATAGTAAGGTACATGCTTGGAAATATATGTGTGTATTACTAGATACAGCATTAACTCATGCAATATAAACGTTCTCACTGTTTAAGCACATTTTAAAGACCTTTTTGAAAAACAATACACACTTTTAATCTTTAGAATGCTTATATTTCAACATTTTAACTTGAGTCACCTTTCTTCCACACATCTCTCTGTTTTATGCAATCAAATAATCTCAAAATTTGAAAAAACTAATTTGATCATCTAGATACACTCTCAACTAATACATTGTTTTTCAACTGCATGCACTTTAGGTATTTGCCTGGGCAGTTTCAAAATTCTAGTCAGAGATGATTTAATATCTGTAAATGACAATGTAATAACTGTAATCACTATTATCCTATTTAAAACAGTTCACCATGTGGCTAATTTTAAGCATTCAAAAAGCCTGATGACTTCAGTCAGACTGCTAGACCTACCATTATGCCTCTTTTTAAGCGCCTCATCAACTCAGACAACTACCAGGATGAGACAGCTTGTCAGTCTAAGGAAAAGTAGATCCTGACCAATATCATTTAAATATGTATTAAAATTTAAAATTATTTTTCCCGAGAGTATTATACACCATGACTAATAGTTTCTAAATACTTTTTCATGTGCAGAGACAGTAAAAATGTCAGTGTCAACCTTAAATTAAAATAATCTCTGATCATTATAGTTAAACTTGCTGATTATTATGGCAATGCTGCTTATTATAGTTAAACTAAAGCTGAAGCTCAAACTGAGCATTTCAAATGAATTCACTGCATAATTAACTTGATTTTTAAACAGAAGCAGCATATAGTCAAAAAAATTCAGTCATCTACTAAATCTGAAATGTTTAATCAAATTTTAAGTGTGTGTTAGTATACTTTGGCATCTATATCAGTCTAGTAAAAAATCCTGCCAACTGATTGAGATGATAAAAAGGAATATTGAGGATGCATAATGAAAGCAGAAATAAGTAGATCAAGGATTAAAGGATTATTATACTACATTTCTAATATTCCCAATTAGTGAAAAGAGTCTATGACATATTGTAGAATCAAAAGGAAAAAGTTTTCACATTCTTTTTTTATTGTCTTGAGTACCATATTTCTGTATATTTGTTGAAGATGCCTATGATTTTAATGTCTTCTCAAAATCCCAAATTTTATAAGGGGCTTTCTTCCTAGAAAAGCTGAGCTATTAAAATGTCAACCAATGAAAATAATAATTCTTTTAAAATTTGGAGATCTGAATTGATGACTGAAATGTGGATTTTTTTAGTCAAAGGTCTTTACAGTACAATTTCCTCAGAAAAGAAAAGAACAGTTTTGGTGTTTTGTTGCTGTTGTTTTATTGGGTTTTTTAAAATAAATTATGCATTCTGGGAATTAACCAATGCTACTGATAAAGATACAAAGAGTCTCAATTTGCCATTCATGACAGTCTGGCCATACAATAGTAATTCATTCAGCTTGCATTTGTGCACTATCAACTTAAATCCAGAGTTTGGCAGAAAATGGGAAAAAGAAGATTGGTGCAATCTGCTTTTGTTAAGGGGCTTTAACTAGAAGGAATACAACTGAGTGAGGCAGAAAATTCATACAATATTCAGATTATTTTCTAAAATACTGTTTGTTTGAACAAGCATGTAGTAATCGGCAGGGCTGGTTCTTATAACCGGTAATAGATAAATGTGGAACAGGGAAATGTGATTGAGAAGGATAAGGATACTGTTTAAGTGAGTGATATTTTGGGATATGTGACATGAATAGATGAGGGGAGGGTTGAAAGATTAGATGTAGGAAGATGCTGGCANTTCCTTCAAGGAGACTCAAATGCATTGCCATAAAAAAAAAACAAATGGGTGCAAGCGTTTAGATGTTATGGAACAGTGTGCCAACTCTCCAGGGAGAGTGTCCTCCTGCAGGGGAATTGCAAAGTGCATCCAGATGCAAGAAGGAAATTAATAAAAAATATATAATGTAATTTATTTGATGATCCACAAGAGGTTCTCAGGAACATGCAGCTCAGAGCTGGACATTAAATTTGCCAGCTTGTCTGAAAGCCTGTCTAAATGCTAGTTGGGAAATATCTTGAGTACATCTTTGAGAGAAGTGCTATTTTGGCTTGCCCAAGTGCTTTGAAGTCAGTGGCCTGGACCCATCTTGCTTAATCTTTAGCAAGGAAGACATCCAAGATGATGAAAGTGACTTTGATCTTATGTAGTATGAACTGTCCCTTCTCACCCCCTAACTACAAAGGAGAAGCAGTAACAGAACTCTCAGGTGTTTCAAGGTACATGGGACAAATGTGAATGAGAACATCTACAGCTGGTGCCTTGTTTACAGCTGAGCTGTCTTTTTAAAAGTGTTTAGCCTTCATTCACGTAGTTTTTTGGAATGTCTCAAAGTCCTCAATGTTAGGTGTGCCACTTCCATACTTGCTGTGTCAAAGGCAGCAGAAGGTGCATTGACAGAACACAGACAGAGGCTAACTTCACTTCGTGTGGAAAAAGACAGCTAGCAGCCAGGCCTTCCTGTGATGCTGGTCCTGTAATGCATAAAAATAAACAGATAAATCAATGAGATTGCAATTATAATCACAAGGAACTGCAGGTCAGGGTATGCACAAATAATAAAAAAATAATTTTCATCTGTGACTTTCAAGCATTTTTGGAAACTTCATGACTGATTCAATCAGCCTGTTTTCTCTTCTACCCCGTAGACAGGGTGTTCATTCATGGAGGTCCTGCTTGATACTGCCAGAGCTTAGTTCACAGTTTAGAGAACATTCAGTAGCTGTTGATATTAAAAAATGGTTAAATCCAAGCCTCATCTAATAAATTATTTTCACTAAAAACTCTGCTAAATAAGCAAAGCATAAAATTAATTACATTTTAATTAAATTTTTGAAGCTAATCACTGTAGAGAGTCCCTGATAACATAGCACATGGGGGGCACCAGATAAGAGATTACAACTCATTGCAATTGAAATGGAAGTTGAGTGGCTTTTAAGTGACTTAACACTAGGGAAAAGCTAGCTTTTGGAAGTAAACTGATTCTTTACAGTGTCACTATGGTTTTAATAAAAAGTTTAATGTTGCTGAGCTTACTCGAGGTTTATCAGAACATTAAAATTGTAGAAAATATGCAGTTCTCAAATTTCCACACTTTTGATAGTCTTTCAATAAGATACATGGCTTTCTTATCACTTTGAATCATCTTTGCTCTTTACAAAGAAAATTGGGAGCTTTTGTCAAGATTTAGTCGCTAATCAGATATTAGCTGTGCATCAAAAAAGGAAAGAAAAGTGGAAAACTCATACATTTAAATATAGGTCTCAAATTAAATTAAACTAGCAGTAAAGTCTTTACAATACAGTATAAAAATAAA
>VWZV01008047.1:0-33556 GCA_013397155.1 Irena cyanogastra | reverse complement strand
GTGCTTATTCTTGGAGTATGAGGAGGACATAATTTAACTTCTACCCTGATTTCTGGTCAGCATTCAAACTTCTTTTATGTCCACATTATTGAGAAGCAAATTCACAAAAGGAGTTTTGCGCAAGCTTTACAACAAGGAATTGTTTTTGTTTCACACTAGCCCTTAGACACACACTCTTCTGTTACTTGAAAAGACATTGCAGATTTATAGCCCATATTAGGAGAGTTTGCTTGTGCATAAAAGCTGTAATTGATCTGTCCATTCAAGTTTTTGAATTCATCTTGTGTCAAGCCAGTATTATCTACAGAAGTGGATTTTATCTGCATCACCTACTCTTAGTATTCAGTACTCACAGAATCAAGCTTTCATATTTATTTGAAATAGACTGTAGTTTTTCTGTATATGTTTGTATAGCAAAAAAGACATTTTTCACTGTTCCCCATAGAAGCCTGTCATTAATATTTAAACTGAAGCTGTTAAAGTCTGCAGTGCTTTAACTTCAGGTACAGTGCAAATTAAAAAGAGTTCTTTACTGGCAGTCTTGCAAGTCTAGCTTTTGAGCAGTAAACAAAAGCATGAAACAATCTTCTTCATGTTTACAGGTCCTGGGGTCACTTAGCAGAGCAAAACACTCTACATGAAATAAAAATATCACTACCATTTAAAAGAAGGAAGTTATCTGCATTTACCAGTCTCTCACACTTCTAATATGGGTCAATGTAATGAAAGAAGAATTTGGTTTATGCTTTTTTTTTTATAGTCAGTGTTCTAAAAAACATTTCAAAGAAAAAAAAGCCATAATTCATATTAACCAGAGTAATCCCTGTCAGATATATAAAAGTAGGAATTTTCTGTGTGGCTAAATACCAGAGCCATTGAAAAAAAAATTCAGAGTAGGTCTTATTATTGATGTTTTATTTGTTTATAGACAGAGACCACTTCAATCAGTGTCATAATGACTTAATAAATACTATCTGGTCTTGTCCAGTACTGTCATTTAAGATATTCTTCATGCTGGAAATGAGGAAATTACCAAAGGGAGGGCAGGGAGGGAAGTGGCTTATTTGGAGTGTAATTTGCCTGCTGGTGTTAAAACCAGTACAGCATGATAGTACCCACAGCCCTTTTGAATGACCCTGTAAAGAACTGGATGAGCATTTAGCTAGAAGTGTGCTACAGTAAATGGAGGTAATGCAAGCATTGGATCAGCTGCACAGTTTAATAATAGATTTTAAGAATCAAAATTGAATTAAAATTATGCTTTTAGTCCTTTAAAATCCCAATAATTATTCTCTTACATTATTATTAATTAGCTCTGGAAAATACAGAATCACAAGACTTTGCTGTGAATGTATGTGCCACTGGAGGTATTGCTCCTGCAGACCTTTGGTCTACTATATTGCTCTTACCTTTAAAACCCGCTGGATCAAATTCAGGTCTACAGATGTTTTGAAAAACTTGAGTAAGGGCAGAAAAAAAATAAAACACCAGTAAAAAGACTTTAATTTGTATTTCTTCTGGTTTCTTCTCCTGTTTATTTAATTTGAAAATTTCCTAACTCTGCTAAAATATTGGAAAGCCTCATTTGCTAAAGAACAAACAATTGAAGTCCCTCCACAAAAGCTTCTTTAAAGCTGAGGAAAAAATTTTAGAAGGAGCAGGTTAAAGACACACTCAAACCACTCTTACTCAGAGGATTATTTTCTGTATAAATTGAAGAACATCTGTGTTCTGAATATGCTATCTTCCAAAAAGACAGCATGTATAGCACAGGGCAAAATGCATCCTGAAAATAGACAGCACAGCTGGAATAGTAAACACAGAACAATAATTCGAAAAAGAAGAGGATAACAAAAGAAAAAACCCAATAAAACAAACAAAAAGCAGAAATAACTTCCAGCAAAATCCTGGATTTTATTGCTATAGGTGACAAGTACACATCTGCTGATTTATGTAATGAGCCTCTGTTCAGTTGAGTTATTAACATAAACACCAAGCTAACAAGTTCAGTCCTTATGCATAATATTGGTATGAATTGTTTTCTTTCTCTTTTGTCCTTTTCAGTCTGTCATCTACACCATATTATATAGTTGTGATCTCAAAAATACCTTTAAAGCCTGATTTGTAGTGCATGAGTATGGAGTAGCAGGAGGACCCTATGCATTGTCCAGTCATGGGCAAATATATCTTATCAAAGTCTCTCACTTAAGATTTTGCTCCCAGACTCATCTTGCAGTGCTATTTTGCCACCTTTTGTATTCAAATAAAGTTTTTAATTATTGGGTGGAACATGCATGCAACGTTTTGTACCTTGATTTTGACTTAGTTGATCACAGTAATGAATCACATTCAGGCCATATTATAAAATGGATACTTTTTTCCTGAGTTATTTCATACAATGAGAACAGAATTTGTGGAAATCCTTCTGACTTTTGATGCATATGACTTTCAGTTCTTCCTGTGTAAAGTAGTGGTGGTTTTTATCTCAGTTCCTTTCTGGCCTCAGCTGAATTCTCAGTACCAATTTTTGCACCCAAGTCATCAACTTCAAATTTCATAAACTAGTCCCAAGATACAGACTTCCTTTATGTATTTTTAAACAGCCTGTTTAAACTCCTGTTAAGCCAGTTATTCAAACTGCTTACAGAGTTTGTTCTAATCCCATTTTTTAATACCTCTAAATATAACGGGATGAAATGCCAAAGTGCAGATAAATAGGTTTGGTTTTTTTTTTCTGTCAGAAGCAGTAATTACTTTAAAAAAAAATTATATCTAATGGATCTGGAACTTATCTCTTAGGCTCCAGTGTGCTGTATTTCATCTTCTTTCATCTTACTTTGCATGTTTAATTGTTCTTTATTTCAAAATTTAGTCAGAAACATTTCATGTTACTGAAATTCTACTTCCCTCTTTTCAGGATGTGTTTGGTTTCTGTGCATGCTCTTCTGTAGAGTTACACTAACACGAGCAGATAGATTTGTCTTGAATCGATACATAAAATTGTTACTGGGCTTTAAGACTCATGTACTAGTTTTGGGATTCTGCTTTTTGAGTTTTCCTGCAACTTTTTGTGTGGTATAGATGCATTCTGTCAGCTATGGGCACTTGTATTCCTTTTATTCATCATAAACATGCACAGAATTAGGAAACTGGATTATTACCACTATTTACTGCATATTAACTTTTTTGCTCTTGCTCTGCTTTAATGACTTAAATATGAGCTACCTGTTTGCGTTTAATTTATGGGTCCATAATGTTTGCCTCCTGGCAACTTTTATTTTGTCCCTAAGTTTCTTGACCTTTTAAGAGGGAAATGTATTTGCTAATTATTTTCTTTACGTTCTTTCTGAGCTCTGGTTATTCTCTGGTTATTTATTGTATTCTATATGGGATTCTTCGTCGGTTAGTTCTTGAATTCTTCTCTGAAAGGTCAATAATTTATTTATTTGCTTATTTATTTTTAAGCTGTGTGGGATATAAATTCAAGATAACTTAAGGAACTTTAATGGTTAGTCTCTGACTCACTCAGTTCACCAAATATTTTCTAGTGTGAGTGATTTCCCTTGTTAATTTTTAATTTCATTTGAGCTCTTTTGAAACGTAAAAATCTTAACTTGAAAGTTTAAAATGTATTACTATTATTTCAGTCTCTTTTACTGAATTATCGCAAGTCATTTTACATGAAACTATTTTGTGCTTCCTGTGTCCTTACAGTGCCCCTTTTTGTATCAAAAGCACACTTAAAATATTATTGATTCTTGTGGAATCAGTAGGTAACTGAGAATGGAATCTGCCAGGTGTCACATACTGATCATTGAGATCGGTTCTTTGTAGTATTTGTTTCCACTCTACCTAGAAAATTAGTCTTTAGTCTAAAGGAGTTCTTCAGCTAAATGTTCTTCAGTTCTTCTACTCTGTAATATCCTTCTCCATGAGTGGGGTCTCAGTTATCTCTCGATTTCGTTGTCCTCCTCCAGAGCATGAAATGTTCACTCGCATCAGTGCCTAGTTCAGGTGAGGGTTGCTCTTTGGGCACCCAGGCCACCTTTATTCCCACCTTCTGTACTTTGGTTTACAATAAACAGGGCACATGACCTATGATCCTTTTGCATGAAATAATGCAAAAGAAGGTGAACTTTAGGAATTTTCCTGTGCACTCCCAGATGGTACTGGCTTGTTCAGTCCAAACAAACCAGTTGGACCAAAGAGGAACTAGTGTGAAATAGAACTATTTGAGATGTGTGTAGCGTGTATCTTGGGTTTGAAGAGTTAATATGCACTACTTGCTAATTTAAACGTAGTCTTTGTGTCCACAGCAGCTCAACATAAGCATCTTTTTATCAGTACTTGTGGTGTTCCTCCAGTCAAATTTTGAAATTTGTTCTGACACGAAGAATGATTTTGTGCAAGAGGCTCTAGTTCCATGAAGATCATTTCAATCACAGATTTGTATCCAATATGGTTGTCCCTAAGAGAAGGTGTGTCTTACATTTTACCAGGCGTATTCTGGTAAAAGATCATTAAAAGAATATGATATTGTATATGAGAAACATATCTCCATTTCTTGCTGAGATATAAATATATGAACAAAAGCTAAGATACGGCTTTGAGTCCTGTCTGCTTTTATCTTAGTAGCACTGTACTGCTCTGTTATTTCTTGAAAAGACTAAAATGTCTGTAGGCTTCCCAGAATCTTGGCGTAGATGCTTTGCTTTCCTAAGTTAAGGGCTTTGTTAGACTGTACATTGATATGAAAATATATTTTGTACTTAGATTGAAGATCCTTTCTCTTCCATCTTGTAATTTTTTATTGACAGTAAAAATGCCTCTTTAACCAAATGTTTAGAAAATGAGTATACCAAAGGGTAAACTCCCTTGGTCCAAATTTATGAAGTAATTTTGGTGCTGAGAAGAGATGTGGTGGGGAATTGGGAGGATGTCTGTGTGTAATTAATAGCTAACTCAAATTCACAATAATTTTTAATGAATATTTTAATTTAACATCTTGACTTACTTTAGGTCTTTTAGAGACAAGTTTGATATAATTTTTGTTTAATGATCAACTTTAATTTCTCAACTGAGAAACTATAAAACTAATTTAAAAGCTATTTATGCATGATAATTTAAAAATATGTTGCATCCTTTGTATGTAAAAAACTTTTCAGTGTGGATTATCTGTAATATTTGGAAGTATTACAGTGGTTGAATCCTGGCCCCTTTTCAATATATTCATTTTTAATGCACTATGAGGATAATTTGCTTTTTTAACATGCTACAAATACAATTTTTCTGTATTTAACAGATCACACCATAGAAACATTTTTTATACTGTTTCCCCTGACTTTCCAACAAAATTTTCAGTCCTTTAATATTTTTATAATTCTATAGAACTCTTCGGAAATTTGAGTGAAAATACATGTTCAAGTTGCTACTTAGATCCTAGACATAATCAATTTTAAAAGCTTAATCTTTTAACGTAACTAGCAAACATTTTGTTTTTATAGGTGTATTTCGTAAATGCAGTGCTGCTTCTTTTAATTTTAAAGGTCAGTTCTGTTATTCCTGAAGTTTTTTTTAATATGTCAAGTTTAAAAAAAAGTGAGTAAAATACTTTGTCATGCAGTAGTTGCATTTTAATATCTACCCAAATAGAGTGCATTTCCAAAGAAAGAGTTTCCCAGAAAAGGCTTCCTAGATGGTATTAAAAATACCAGTTTCAAGGGAGACAAAAGAATGACCTTCAAACTTTTTCTGACTTTGTCTCTTATCAGTCATGCAAGTGTCAGAGTCATAATGTGAATACTCAAGAAGGCTTTGAATTGTCAGTAGAGGGAAGCTTCCTCTTTGAGGTTATATTTGCTGGAACAGAAGAGATAACACTATTATCAGTGCTTTTGTAGTGTAGCCAATTTCTCATTGCATGTACTGAAATTCACTTTTTAATACAGTTTTGATATTAATGTAATGATAAATATGTCAGACTGGTAAAATAAATTCTGAATGTTTCTGACAGTCCTGATACAGTAGGAAATAACACTCTGGTGTCTTTCGGAGATTTTTATGAGCGTTTCTGGGAAAAAAAATAAAAGTAATTTTCAAACACATTTCTAACCTCCTCTTTAGTAAATTGACATTAAGTATTTTTTTTTCTGGGGTGCGTTGAATTACCAAACAGCTGGAACTTCAAAGTTTAGTTCTGGAATGTGAAATACAGAATGAAAACTAGCACACTGTATAATATACACATACCATTGCATGCTATTTGTGATCACCACTGTAGGAATTTTAATTGTTTTTTAATAGCTATTCAAGCCCTGTTTTTGAGAATTTGTTTGAGCAGGTCTTCATGGGCTTGTTAGTTTTATTTCTTAAATATTGTAATTTTTTTTCTATGGGCTAGCTAATGCACAAAATACCAGTACATTCAAAAGTACTGTGCAAATTTTGCATGTTAATATAATTGTGCTAAATTTCCATGTGGCCCACTTCAATATTGTTAGTATTTACACTGAAATTAATCAAGGGTTTAATCACTACTGATGGACTGTAGAGAGCTTTGAAGACTATCTTTTCATTTCCATTGACTTACTGGTCATTGTTAGCAATGTTTCACTTATAATTTGAGATAATTTCTTTTAGTGTTATCTGAACTAAAAGGTATAGGTAGTCTTATGAGTAATTACTGCATTTAGATATTCTGAAGTAATCTTTGTATTTTACTTAAATGAAATTCTAATCTTTTAATATATAGGTTAGCAAATAAAGATTCACAGAACTTAAGGTTTCACCAGCAATCACAAATATTTCAAGTGTATGAAAATAACTCATAATATCTAATAAGTCATTCTTAGAAAATCAAAAAATCATCAAATATGTGAAGAGCCTGGAGAATTCCATGTAGGCAGAATTGTGGCTCTACTGAAAGCTAGACCTTGTTACTATCAAAATTGCAAAATTTGCAAAACAAAAAATTGACCATATTTTGTAATGGTTGGAACTTTTATTACTGAAGATTGTTCTTGTTTTGGTGTGTTAACAGTATCGCATATCCTACAAAGTTGCCTATTAGCATCACTCAAGAGACTGATAACAAGCATGTTGTTTTTGATAGAAAGATCCCAAATTAATTCGTACAGTGGTCTTTGGATCAACTTTGGATGTTGTGCTAAGAACTCTGCAAGTTGTAAACTTCTGTCAGAGTGTTACTGATTTTAGCAAGGTACATGGTTGATAATACATATTTTATACTACATGAAAGGTTGGTTTGTAGTATTCATCTTAAAAAATCAGGCTTAATTTGGGGTAATTTTTGCTTTGCTGCTCTTAGTTACCTTATTTCTTCTCCTGCCAATCTAGCTGTCTTCAAGAAAGCAAAAATGGTTAAATCAGTGGTTAAGTGCATTCTTTCTCAATTTTCCTGTTCCTGATGGAATAATGAATTGCACTAAAAAAGATAAAAATATATAATGTTAAAATCCTATACCTAAACTGGTATTATTTTCCAATATATATTTTCACATTTCTCTTCATAACAGGTTGAATCTTAGTAGATTTTGTCATTCTAGAAGGTTCCAAAATGTAAAAAGAAAGTAAAGACAATTGAAAGAAATGAAAATGCAGACACAAGATGAGATGAAATTTATTATCCAACTTTTCTTTCAATTATTTAGTTCATATAATGATAAAGAACAGTATTCTTTGAGGAAGGTTCTGAAGACTGTCATCTACCAGAGTAATTCAGATAGTAGTGGTTCAATTAAACTTTTCTGCTATAGAAGGTAGTGGGTTTTTTTTTTCCAATGTGTATGTGAAAGACTGTCTTCAAAGTTGCAGGTACACTGGGAACTAAAGAAATTTTATTCAAAATGCTGACAGCATTACTTCTAATGTTTTACTTATGATATCACAGGCTAACTTTTAAAGATAAAGTTATTGAAAAATAGTTATTAAGCTATTTAAGATAGCTCAACAATTATCCATATTTGAAGCTGCTCTTAGGTTTTTGTTAGCCAGCTTATCTGTTTCAAAGGACATCCTAAATCATTTCCATGATGTATATATATTGATTCACATTCTTTGCAGTTAGCAAGGTGTAAAGAAGAAGAGAAGAAGACATGTGGACTGGTAGGGAGCAATACATGGTTGTGCTAATACATGCAGTTGCAATGCATGCCAGCTGTTCAGATTAACTTCTGAGAGAATATGGATCACTGGAGACAGACACTTAGAAAAGATGTTCACTAATAGGGGGCTCTTAAACTGCTTCAAGAACGACATAAAGCTGTACTTTCTAGTGCTGAAAATAGCTTATATTTTGGAGTACTTTATCAAGGCAGATGCCACATTCCATATCACTTGAAGGAGTTTTAGGACATGTAAAAGATGCTTAGATGGAATATGCAGAAACTTGCCTCCTACTAGCAGGAGTTGAGAGATAGTAGTAGTTTTTAGAGGACCGTGACTGTTTTCCTCCTGATGCGTGATCAGACCTTCCCTTCATAATCTTTGAGAAGGGTGAGCACATACATTTCATTCAGAAGCTTCTAGCCATCACTATTCCTTGTCGAAGTAGTCACTGCTGTAAAAGTCAAAGCTCCATCTGTTAGTTGCCTTTTGGAATAAACAAGTTATATTCACTCATGTTAAAAAAAAAAAAAGTTATTCTCATAACAAGCAGAGTAAAAACCTCTGCTGAGAAACTTCAACTGCTAAATGTGTGATACCAGATTGAATGTGGAACTTTAGGAGAATGTCATTAAATTTTTCTTAAATGTTTTTCATGTTCAGTCACTCAGTGTAAGTCATATTTTGGTTTACTAAATAATTAATCTCCAGGTCAATTTAGAAGGAACTTGGGAGAGGTGCGTTTCTAACCACCAAAAATGTGGCTGACTGTTTACTTGCTGAATCTCTTGCCCAAGGTTATTTGCAGAACCTATTCCTCTATATTGAAAGCTTGATGTTTCTTGCAACAGCCAGTTTAGCCTTCTGCAGCTAAATGTTATGTAGAAATAAATGTTCTATTGAAATTCTTTAATACAGAGTAAATGGTTATACTTTATAGTTTGTTATGTGCAATTAAGTGGCTTACTCAATATTATATATCTTTCTAAATATTAATGTTCTGAAATTCTATCAGCAATAAGCCATCAGAATGAAATATTGGCTCGTTGAAATCAATAGCAAAGTGCTTATTGACTTCTTTTGAATCTTTATTTCATCCAAGTTATTTCAGGTACAAAGAAACTTCTTTGCTCTTCTACAAATATGTGGGACTGGGAATCTGCTTAGGTCAAAGTCACCTTGAGCTGTTTTAACTAGAACTTCATACCTTGTATAAACTAAAGAGTTGCGTGTTGAACCCCTGTTTTTTTTATTTTTGACATCAGTATTTTGCCTTTTTCTGGTTACTTAATATGCTGTTCTTATAACTGAGCCATCTTAAATTTTTTGTTTTTCAACAAATTGCCCAAATTAGTAGTACTTACTTGCAAGCCAAGATCTACTAAAGCTAAGAAACTTATTCTCTTACTGAAGAGAAAGAGAATAGTTTATCATGAGGTATTGTTTTTGTTCTCAAAATTCTGCTTTGCATTTCAGTCTTTGTTAATGAATTAATATATAATCTTTGCCTTTGGCCTAAAAACTTATGTGTCCACAGTCATCTGTTTATTTCAAAACATTTATTGTGTTGAAAAGTACAGCTTTGTTATTTTATGAATTCAAGGCACAATAATTGAAAATTAAATAACTCTGATATTTGTAGACTATGACTAAGCTTATTCTCTCCTTTCTGAGCTGCAATTTCACAATGAAGTACTTGTAATATTTTAGCTTCCTTGCAAACTGTAGTCCAAGTATCAAAGTCTCACATAAACAAACCCTTAAAATATCATAAGAGATTTTTTTGTTTCACATCAAATAATTCCTAGTTTTCCTTGTCCCAAATACATGGACATTCATGGTTCAATGATTTTTTCCCTCCTCTTCTAGCTATTAATGCATTAATGTTGCTTCTTTAGTAAAATTAGCATTTAAAAAACTTCAGTATAAGCTTGAAGGTAATGATAATTTGGAATGTCTATAAAACTTGTGTTGCTTTTTGCAATCTTGGAACTTTTCAGTGCTTGACTGTTTGGGTGTTTTTCTTGGTGACAGCAAATGGAAGAAACTCGAAATGCAGCTTGTCTTGCTGATAGCAGTATTTGTATTCATTTCAGGCTGGAATACTTGCTAAGGATAATACAGGAAATAGGTCTGAGGTTTTGTGTCATAACATAAAATTTTTAGTCACTGGTGTTTATGTTATATTCAGTGATTGCCTGGCATCATAAACAAAACTTTATAAAAGACATCATCGCAAATATGATAGTTGCTGAAGTACAAGATTCTTAATGGCAGCACATCCTTTGAAAAAAAATGTTTTCTCTCTTTATTCTAAGAATTAGGAAGCATCTGCCACTGCATTAAGTATTGACTTTAAATAAGTGACTCTTATAACTGCCTTCATGGAGCATGGATTCAGAGTTTTTTACTGTAAAATAAATTCCTATTTGTCAGGTGTGCCTGCTCTCAAATTTTATTTTCTAAGCATGGAGTGATTCCTGTATTCTCAATTTGTCCTACTAAAGGCTTCATTTTACTCAGTTGTTATGTCATGTCAGCAGTACTTCTTCCAATTTGCTAACTAGACCTAATATACCATACAAAAAATTGCTCTGGGCAGCACTGAACATTTCTTTTAATAATAACTTAGCTGTACAATTCTGATTAGTATAGGCTTATTCTAGGATACCGATAGAAATTTTAAAATCAAGTGCAGCAAAACTTATTAGGAATTTGGTTTTCACCCTTTTTTTAGGCATTCAGTTCTATTTTGACTTTTTTTACAATCATGCTAAGCCTGTATTTTTCCTTAGTTCTTTTCTCCAAATGACTATTTCTTTGTGATCTTAAGTGTTAATTAGCAAAAACAAAGAACAAATGAGAGAGATTGAACTGGGAAGAAGATAACAAGCTGTTAACGTCCAATTATTGAGAGATGCCTCTATCAGAATTAAGGTGCAAAAGACATCATATGCCAAAGTCAATAGTAGGGATTTTATGCACCAGTAAAATGGGAGGTAGAGAGATTAGAAATAAATAGAAAAGAGAGGAGAGCAAGAGAGAGGCCAGGAATTGGGGTTAACTCCTTTAAGGCAGTGTTTGGTTTGGAGTGATCAAAAGAAGAAGACTGGCAAAGAGCCCTACCTAATGAGGGATTCTGTAATTCAATGCATTACTGGTAATAGTGTGCCTTCAACAAGAATTCTTGCTTGAAAAGTTTTCATACAAAATACAAAAAAGTTCCCGTATAAAAAGTTTTCGTTCAAACTCATCTTTACATTGGGCCTATACTCTATTCTCCAGGACATAGAGTACAGCTCCGTGTAATTTAATCCTGACACAAAACAGAAATTGTGGCTTTACTATTGCTGGGGTCATAAATGAAATTATTATCCTTTTTAAGTTTAGCTGTATTATCTCAGCTTGCTTTTTCTCTTTTTTTGAATTTCCCCCTTCTGGTCTAGGAAGGAGTACTCAACCATTTTTTTATGTAACATTTTCTTTTGTTAAGATTGTTTAGTGCACTTGTTAATATATCTGGAAAATTTAGTCAAACCATAATAAATCTAAAACTTTTGAAGACAGAACCAGGAAGCCTAATACATTTCCTTGATTCCAAATATGAATTCTTGTACCAACTCCAAGGCTAAATTTGGTTGAGACAAAATTATACATCCACAAGATAAATATAAAAGGTTTTCCTCAGAGCATTTTTTTCAGTAAAAAGACAAAGTTAGCAAAAATCAAACTAATAATAGATAAAATGTGCAGTCCTACTAATATTTTTTCTCTCCCAACAAGGCGCTTGTGATGAAAACACAAATCACAATCACATTAATAAACTGGAAATACAGGCAGTTGTGGTGGCAACTGAAAATTTCATCCATTCATCACAGCTCAATATCATCTTTTAGCAGGTTCCTATAAAAAGAAAAATGACAATTTGGCCTACTATAGACTGTTTATTAAAAAAAAGGAACAATCCATCGATTATGATAAGGTACCTGTGTCTACCACTAAAGTAATCAGAAAGTTGAAAGGACCTATATAAAAGTGATTATCTCATCATCATGGCTGTTTTCTTTCATCATCATGTGAACTTTCTCATGTAAATTGAGAGAATGGCAGTTCCCCCACTTGAAACTGGTTCCTTTGATCTTCAGTGAGGGTGTTCTGGCTTCATTCCTGGAATAGGAAAACAACACAAGTCTCAGAGGGGTTTGTCCCCATAGATTATCCTTCAGTGTTTCAAGTTGTTTAACTGCCTGAACTTGATCTCTCTCAAGGTAGAATTATGACTTTGATTTCATGAAATGCTTGCTGCTGGTGATGTGTCTCCCATCTTTTCAGGAGGATCTTCCTTGTTTAATTTCATGTCTGGAAGGAGTGAGATAGCTTGTAAAAGTTTGGCAAGCACAATTTGTGCAATCATGGGCGAATGGTTATACCTATGCAAGGAGCCTGTTAAAGGTGTATTGTCCTCCCTTCCAGCTAAGCACCAATTAAACCTTGTCATGTTCCACAGCATTGGCATTAGAATTAGGAGAATGTGAAACCACCCCAGGTGCCTGCATTGTGGCTGTTAAGTTTCTTCTATTTTGTGTTGAAGCTGTTAATGGCACTGAAGCAATTATAACTTCATACATTCATTTTGTGCTGCAGCAAAAACACAGCACTGTGATGCACCAACAATTCTTGAATTAGGGAGTGCAGGCACAGAAGGAGTGCACTTCAGTCACTGCATTGCTTTTAGGGTTAAGATGAGAAGACTTTTACTTCTAACCACAGCAGTTTGGCAGATAACACTTCTTGCTCCATTTACTGCAGTGATTTTAAATCTTTGTCATCTGTATCATACAGACGCTTCTCAGCATCTCAGTGCATTAATGTTGGATGTTGTGCTTCCATATCTATTAGAAATGTTATTAATTGGTGACAAGACACAACTGGAATCTGAATGTGTG
The DNA here is from genome assembly GCA_013397155.1 of Irena cyanogastra. Lineage (NCBI taxonomy): Eukaryota > Metazoa > Chordata > Aves > Passeriformes > Irenidae > Irena > Irena cyanogastra. Next base: position 20,486 of record VWZV01008047.1, on the reverse strand, counting down.
GCTGGCATTGATAGGATTCTGCTTGCTGGATTTCAGTCCTACCTGATTTATGGCCAAACTTTGATATCTCTGTAGCTGTACACAGCACTTTTCTAGTAACATTTTGCTGACCCTGACAATCATCTGTGGTTTCAGTTGTATTTAAGGGTCGTAATGTTACTTCCTTATCATCAGATATCAATACAAATGTTTTGCTCTTTATCACAACACCAGATTCATTCACTATCTCCCAACTTCTCCATTATTCCGTTGTTAATTGTATTGCAGGTTTGAAGCAATTTGGCATTGGCATCTGCTCTTGCTGCTGCTACAAAGTAAACTTCTTTTTGTTTCTGTTTTTCACAGCCCTTTTTCAGCAAAATATGCTCAAAAATATTTCAGCATATTTTGGAACTAGTGTCATAGTTGTCTGTCTTCATTTTTGCTTGCAGCACTTTAGTGTTTAAGTGAAAATACCTTCTATGCCTCACAGCTTGAAATCCAATTGAAATAACACTTCGAAAATTTCAAAAGAGAAAATATTGCAGTTCCTGACTAAGAAATTAAAAACATCTTTTGAGTCATAAATACTATGAAATGCTATATGGGGTTATGCTGAAGGCTTTATCCAACATAGCTGTAATTTCTTTGTCAAAAGAAAATATTATTGCAAGCCCAGGAGAATAGAAACTTAAAGATACAAAATTTTTTTTAAGTAATCTTAGATTCTAAACCGTAATTTAAATAATACCAACAATGTGAGCGTAGCTGAAAGGCTCTTTCAGCTGTTCCATCTGTGTAGTTTGTAAGGAAACCTTCGGTTCTACTGCACTGTAGCTCTCTTTCCTGTTTTGCCACGACTGTTCTTTGTCAGAACACCAATTTTTTGAAGATCATCACACTTTCACACTGTTGAATAGATAGATAGATATATGGCAGAATCTAGGTGCATACTTTGCCTTTAATTTTTTTTTCTTAAGGCTAATGAGATTTATCCCATATGTGCTCAGAATCAGAGGGCAAGAAGTAAAGAGATACTTGTGAGTTCAGAAAATAGTTGTTATTACCAATACGTTTGTGTTTTTAGAGGAGGGACCAGGGAGGTCATTCTTCCCCTGTACTTGGCACTGATGAGGCCACACCTTGAGTGCTGTGTCCAGTTCTGGGCCCCTCAGTTTGGGAAGGACGTTGAGTCACTTGAGCGCGTCCAGAGGAGGCAACGAGGCTGGTGAGGGGCTTGGAACACAAGCCCTGTGAGGAATGACTGAAGGAGCTTGGGTTGTTTAGGCTGGATAAAAGGAGACTCAGGGGTGACCTTATCACTCTCTACAACTTCCTGAAGGGTGGCTGTAGCCGGGTGGGGGTTGGTCTCTTTCTCCAGGTAGCAACTGACAGAACCAGAGGACACAGTCTCAAGCTGTGTCAAGGGAAATGTAGGTTGGCTATTAGGAAACAGTTTTTTACAGAAGGAGTGATGAAATTTTGGAGTGGTCTGCCTGGGGAGTTGTGGGGTCACCATCCCTGGATATGTTTTAGAAAAGATTGGATGTGACACTTGGTGCCATGGCTTAGTTGTGGTGTTAAGGCATGGGTTGGACTCGATGATCTTGAAAGTCTCTTCCAACCTTGTGATTCTGTGAAATGCTGTTCATGAAAAACATCTCAATTTCGTTTGTTTCCTAATTAGAAATATTATGGTTTGTCTTCCATGTGCTATGCAAGCAGTCCATACTCCAGAACGACTATTAACAATTGAACTTTAATCACAGCTTTTCTTTCAGCAAAATCGCTGTTTTGTTTGTCCAGCTGTAATGAAATGTGTAGGAGCATCACTTTTCTCTGAGGATTTTTTTGCCTTTTTTTTTAAGGTTGATTAAAAAGTAGTCAAGTTGTTAAGGAAGGCATCACAATTGCGAAAAAAATTATTTCCTTAGGCAAGTAGGCTAAGCTGTGTCAATCAAACTTCTCCAACCTACCAACATGCTGTTTGAGAGATCCTGGAAATCTTCACATCTGTTGAAGTCTCTGACCTGGGTACTGTGTGTCATATTGGACATTTAGAAGCAAGATATTTCTTGCATTTGTTCCATGCATTATATAACATGGGAATTAAGGCTTCAAGGGTAGCAGTGTTTTATTCCTAATGAGAGGTTTAAGTTCTGGGTTTTTTTCTGAAATTCACAAAGTACGATTCTTTGAAGGCTTGCTGCATCTTTTGTCGTCTTATTATTTTGTGATTATTAGATATGGAAGAAGTCCCTCAGAACTAATTCTTATTCAGCAGGTTATGTCAAAGCCTTTGTATATCTGAGTGGAGTGTTTACAGTTTCTAATTAGTGAGATAATCTCTACTAGTGGACTCTTTTGATAGTACTTCTAGAAACCCTAAATAATGCAGTATAGCTATAAGAGCTGTCTAGGAACAACCAGAGCAGCAGCATAAACCAAGGTTTGTATGCTATTTTAAATTATACCAGCTATCCTTTCCAGCCTGCTAGTCTTCAAGAGTAAGGCAGCATTTTTCCACTTTTGTTCTAGGGCTGGAAACCCAGATCATATTCTGTGCTTGGTGCCAGATGGGCTTCATGGAAGGCAGCCAGCACAGGCTGTTTCAGTCACCCAGTCCTATGAAAACTGGTTGTTGTCTTTTGTCTCAGTTTTTGGTTTGAGCAATGGTGAACACAGAAATGAGCTCAGGTCTGGAAAATGTAACTCATATTCATTGAATTTAAAAATGAGGGAATCAAAGAGTCTGTATGAGATTGTTGTGTGTATCTGTATTACATAGGTTCTGAAAAAACACCAACACTAAATATCTCTTTAAAAGTGTTGATTTCATCCATACCTATTAAACCCACCCATCAAGAGTGGCTGATATGATTTATGGTTTAGTGAGTCTGAATACTTGCACTAACTGTTGCACCAAAGATGCTGAAAAAATAATAAACATATGGAGTTTTATTTGAGGTCCAGTTGATTTTCTAGATATCCTACTAATTTTTAGAGTAAGGTGCTTGAGTAAATGGAATAAAATTACTGAAAGTACATAAATACAACATCTAATAATTCTGTCTATTCCTCACCATTTTGTATGTGTTGGTGTATGCACTTCAGTTGTTTTGTTGGTTCTAGTCTTGCTGGTCTATAACTGAGCTAGAATGTTGCTTAGAGAGATTGCTTGCTAGGATTATAATACATGGAATATTCACCAGGCTGGTGAACTGATGGCTTATATTTGAGTTAGAAATGTTTATAGACTAGTAACTGTTCAAAAGAAATTGTTTATTTCGGATGGGTTAGTGTTAAATTAAAGTTTATTGTTTCTGTTTATTGTTAAATAAAATAAAGATTAATAGAAAAAATATTGTCTCAAATAGCTGACTGCACATTTTTTACTGTCATATGTGGTCTTCATTTTGCTAGAAATGCAAATTCATTTATTTAGGATTTCTGTTGGCAGTAAGTGAGCTTAGATTTCTTTTGTGTTTAGTACTACATTAATTTTTGAAGCCATTAAGTTTCATTTGCAGATGCCCCTTTTATATCTGGCTATCTACAATAAAAGCAATTGCCTTATTAAATACTTGGACATTTTCCTAACTATTGAATATTAATATATGATTAAACTAGTCAGAGATTTCTTTTAGTAAATTAACTAGCTTCAAGACTTCTTGTCTTTGTTTAGTTTTTGAGATGGGATTAATATATTTATTGACTGAGATTCAGTGTTAAGTTCTCTAAAATAAAACTGGTACCCATATTACATCCCTCTGTGTCAAAGGGTTTATTAATTTGGCAAATTGCATCCATGTGCTGTGGATGTTCCCAGCTGGTAGCCATTCTCACATATGTGAATAACTTAGGCCCAAACCAGTATCCTCTCATGGTTTTTCACATCACTGGTCACAAGAAGAGCTTTTGAGGGTTGGCCGCTACAGGAAAAATAGGTCACTGAACATGTGCTATCCCCAGCAGATAATAGTATCTTCTGTGATGGAAAGAAAGCAGGGAATTAGATTAGGCTCCTATTCTGAGATTATTGACCTGACAAGGCCAGTAACTTCATAGGAAGTCCCCTATCGGGTTCGTAAGTAGGTTAAAACTGATTTACCTGTATGAACTGAACAAATACTACTACACTGGAATTAAAGAAACATATTTGGAGTGCATGCTTCAAGTGGAGCTGTGTGAACCTGTGCTGGTTTTAGAAAGCATAATATTTAAATAGGTAGCTGCAGTAACAGAGTCAGAAAGCTTGCACTTTTGAGCTGTATAAGATTTTATTCTTAATCTTGCTGGGTAATTTAAGCTGCTTTTGAAGTGTTACACAGTTTGCTTAGAAGAAAACCTGTCTGGAGAAATGCAGGTATGATAATGAAATCACACTGTAAAACATTTATTTATATACCTTGATGTTTGGTTTCAAAGTGTTTGCTTTACTGAATGAATCATTTGTCCTCCATAAAATGTTTAAGCTTTTTCTGCACTCAAAATGAAAAGGTCTTGAAATGATGTCTTGAGACAGTGTTTTAGAACTTCTGCTTTTTAAACATTTAAATACTGCTGAAAGTCCTGCTGTTCCTAGACTTGGAAAATATGTAAAATCTGAATTGATAGAGAATGTTGCATGGCTCTTTTTCCCTCTAAATTAAGATAAAACAGCAACTGCTTATATCAAATGCATGTTCTTGGCAAAATTGGTGGTCTTTAATTAAAATATGCGGTTCTGAAGGCTCCATCATAATTAAGTAATCCATGGCTTTCTGTAATGTTCCTTTCTCTGATGAATTTCACCCTGAATGTTAATGTAGTGAAAGAAGACAGATTAATAGTGCTTATCCTAATGGTGTGGAATTCATAACTCTCTCTTTGGGGCAGTTAACTACTGTATTGCTTCATTGCTTTCTACATATGTTAGCTTGAACTTGGCCTGTTGTCTCCTTCGGGGCACAGTCTCCATCTAGGGATTTCTTTAACATACAGTTCAAATTCACTTTCAAGAGTCGTTATTAGCAAAATTGTCTGCTTTTGATCAGTTTTCAGTGCGCGTTTTAATTAGATGTGTGTCGTATCTCGTAAACTCAGGATGGGTTATTTCTCAGTTATCCCAAATTATACTTTGTGAAGTAGCCTTGTCTTTTAGGCTGTTACTAAACCCAGCTCAGTTTAATCAGCTCCCTTCAGCCTAGCATCCTTCCTGTACATACTAATGGAAAATAAACATTGTGATGTTTGTTTTAAGAAAGCACCTGAAATCATGTTTTAATTTTGGGTGTCCAAAATTCTTCTTGCCTTAAGAATTAGCACATGACTTGCAGAGGCCTTATTTCTCCTTACATTCTTTCTGGTTTATTTACACTGCATTAACAGAAAGGAATAAAAGAGCACAGATTATACTTAAGTATATTACTGAACCATGACAACTATCATTCTTGGAGGGAAATCACAAACATATGCTGCATTTAGGGAAATTTTAAAAGGATATTACATTGTTGTTATCCTTGAGTATTCTAGTGTGGGATTTTATATATATTTTTATATATATGTGTGTGTGTGTACCATCTGCAGTTCAATAACACTAAATATTTAATGAGTTTATGAATAGTAGATAAACATTTAACACAGTTTTGTAAAAATATGCATGCATTAAACAATTGTTTGTCACTGCCAAAGAAAATGGCCTGATTTAGGGATATGATTATGTCATTTCAAAATTCAAATAGCTCCTTTGAAATAAGACCTGATATGGGAGAATGCCGGAGTTGGAAAAGGACTGTTTGTTTAAAGTGTGAGTTACTCAGGCTCTGGTTCCCCTATTAGTCCTACCACCATGACATTTGCTGCTGTCTGTTGAGTGGCAGTGTTAATTGTGTGGCTGTCCAGTTTTCTCCTCAAGCTATGGTTGGCTCTCTTCTGACAGACTTTATCTTTCCATCTTATCTGGTTTTTCCTCTTGCTGCCTTTAAAATGAAAGAGAAAATCTGAGTTTATTAATGAATTTATTTAAAGCATTTGCCTAAAGCATTTGCAGCCAGATAGACTTCACAGAGTTTCCAAATACTAAGTGGATTCAGAAGCACCAAAAAGCAGAAAAGATAGCAAAACCAGAAATTGTACTTCTCAGTGTTTTAATGGTTTGTAGCTTCAAATAAAATCTCATGTGTGCCTTGCATGTGGATCATTCAGCAATCTTCTTATAGAAGGAAAGAAGTAGTATGAAAATAAAGAAACCTCACATGTGACCTGTTCCTTTCTTTAGTTTGAGAATTGATAAATAGCTAATTCTTCAATAGTCCTTTAAAAATGTTTCTTTAAATACATTCTGTTTTAGGTAAGTATGAGCCACAGATGGCCATGAATTTCAAAACTTAATGAGTCAGTGGCCATTGCAGTGTACAGAACTGATGTGTGGGGGGTACATTTGCATAAATATGTATCAATACACATGCTTCAAGTGACCTCAAAGTGTTGTCATATGCCTGTAGGGAAGAACACAAATACAAATGCTATACAGTTCTCACCATTCGCTCTTCAAGAAAAGCTGTTTGCCATAATTTTTTGCATTAAATACTCTTCTTCTGTCTTCTGAAAACTTCTACTTCATTTTTGTTGTAGAAAGTAGGTCTGAAGGTTCATTGAAGAAAAAACACACCCTGCAATTCTTTTGTGAAGTGGTTAATATCCATTCCTCATAAGAAATGGTATGAGGTACTGTCATAAATTCAGGTGATTCACAATTTGACATTGTCAAATGCAAATTATTTTGGTTAATCTTAATCCCTGGAATAGTCTGTCACTTTCTGTACTTACCAAGCATTGCTCCAGTTGACCCATAGCTGTAGAGGAGATGTGCCATGCTACTTTTTTGAGTACTTGGACAACAACATGTTGGGGAAGCAATTTGAGGACCCTGTTGATCACACAGGGATCTATTGCTAAGTAACTTTTAAGAATAATCTACCTAAAAACATTTGTAAAAGAAGTTGGTAGTTAAAAGGGTGACTTTTCCTTTTTTTTTTTTGAAGGCAATACTGTACAGTAAACATCTGCCTTATAACAGAGTGGCTTTCAACTAGTGCTTTCAATTAATTACTTCAACTTTCTCTGTTGACCTGAGGTCTCTTGACCACTCAAAGATGAAACTTGGCTTTTGTGTTCAAGATGGCTACTCCCTTTGCTTTTATCCATTTCTGTCACCTCTCTGGGAACATAACAATTGTCCCCTACTAGCTTTTTAATATATACATAAGATTTCCAGAACTAAAGCAAAAAATATCCACTTCCTTGTAAGCAAGGCTATGCCTTTTACACCTCACATTTAAAGAAATATAGTTATAACATGGATCATTACAAGACATTTAGCTAGAAATTCATTTTCTGTTTTTTTTGTCAGGTTTTTTTTCTGTTTCAGATTTTTTTTGGGTCCTTCAAGTATCACATTTGCAAATACACTGTATCTAGTTCATGTTTTTTTCTTTATACTGAGTATCAGATGGCAGCTATGACTCTTATCTTTCACCTAATTAATATTGATAATGAGTATATCTTTGTTTTCATGATTTTGTTTCCTAAGGACTTTTATCTTTTGAGAGACTGTCCGAATTCTGATATAAATATGCATATTTTGCATCATAATAAAACTAACTGCTCTGTTAATTTAACCAACAGGCAGGGAAAGATACTCTGTTCTAAATTCTTTGTTGTTATTAGGATTTTATCACAGTGATTAACGGTGAATCAGAAGAAAAGGCTCTGGGGAGACCTTATTGCAGACTTTCAATACTTGAAGGGATCTTACAAGAAAGATGGGGACAGATGTTTTAGACCTGTTGCAATAGGACAAAGGATAATAGTTTGAAACTAAAAGAGGGTAGATTTAGACAAGATACAAGGAAGAAATTTTTTCTCATGAGGCTGGTGAGACACTGTCATAGGTTGCCCAGAGAGATGACAGATGCCCCATCCCTGAAAACATTCAAAGTCAGGTTGGGCAAGGACAACCTAGTTTATGGTTCTACTCACTGCAGGGGAGATTGAACTAGGTGATCTCTAAAGGTCCCTTCCAACACAGACCATTCTCTGATTCTCTTATTCTAATGAGAGATTTCTGAGAATGTCTTTCCAACAGCTGTATCCTTATATTATTGTGATACCAAGCCTGCTAGTGCATTACATTAAATCACTATACCATTTCAGTAACATTCAAAACCTTGCCATGAAGTTTTTTAAATCAGAATTTCTTCCAATACTACTTCGTTCTAAAACCAGAATACAATTTTAAAAGCAGTAGCCATCTAATTAATTTTTAAAGCATTTAGTATTTTTTGTGGTGTTGCATTATAAGTAGTCTACATGGACAGTGTTGCAAATGGGGTTTCCTCCCAACTCTGATCATCCTTAGATGATAATTTTTTTTGATAATTATGATCCTTAAGATAATTTTTCAGTCAATTTTGCAAGTGTGAATAGCCACTGAAAAATCATGTTTAAAATTTTCAGAGTTGAGAGCATATTTGCTGGCATTTTTAAAACCATCATTACTGTACAGGTTTGACAGCTACACGGTTATGAAACTGTTTTATTTCAGTAATAAAATTCTTTGTAGATTTTTTTTATTTCCAAGCGATACCAGAAGTCACACAAGCCTGAGTGATATTTTTAAATAAAGTTACTGTGAGGAGCAATGAAGACCAGCACTTAAAATGTGATTCCTCCCCAGCATGGAACAGGTTTTTGTCATCAGAAGCAGTAGCATAAAATTTTTGAAAGTGACTCTCTTCATTCCTATTAGGAGGAAAACTGAACAATGTAATGTCAAAGTAATGACAGAAGGTCACTATTCACAGGACTGTGGTCACAACTGAATCACAATACACAATCTATCAAGCATTTTAACTTTGTCATTAATTTTTATTAATGTGAAATATTCTTATTTCCTTCCTTTCTGTTGTATACGTGTCAGCATGTATATACAGATGTGTGTAGGAAGGTGTGTATGTAGCCTTAGTGAAATTTATAAGAAGTCATGCCAAAAAAAAAAAAATCAAAAAATACAGTTGGGCTCATTGTCAGACTTTAATGAGATATTCTTATGAGATTAGTGATTTTTATCTTGTTAAAGAAAGAGAGAAATAGGAACTTTAGGTACATGAAGGTCTTGCCTGGCTTAGGTTTGAATTGGTTATTTGAATGAACATAATGTGATTGAATTTTGAAAACAACAGATAACAACCTACTGAGTAAATATTAATTACATGATCCAACACAGCATCTGTCAGATTTTAACTAGTGTGGGTGAAGGCATTCTTTTGTATGCTGAAGCATACAATTCTTTCAAATCTGAGTTGTTCTGAATCATGACAAGGCTGCTGCTAATCCAGAATTATTCAGAATAAACTGACTTAAAGCAACACGTGTGAGTTACATAAACAAACTATCAAAACCCTGCATTCAGACTGAGGGCAAAAGGTTTTCTGTTTCTTTACCTTACTAGTGAGCATTGTTCTTTCCATTTAGTTAGGGTGAAAATTTTATCTATGCCTAAGAATATATATAAAAAATACTGTCAGAACATGGATATATTTAATTTCACATACCATGCTACGACAAACTGTACTCAGTGTTTGTAATTGATATAGGAGAGGAATAGAAAGAATCTCCTTCATTTTGTGAGTGTTGACAGTCCTTCAGATTTTTGCTTCCTTTATTGCTGAGAAAGACTAAAGTAGAATGATTTAAGACAGGCTTCAGTTTTCACTTCTGTAAAAACCATGCTGTGGCATGCCCTTGATTTTATCATCTCCCTTCTGAAAAATTGTATCACCTGAGTAAATAAATGCATGTTCTTTATTCCACAGTAGCAGCACTTCAAAAAAGAGCCCAGCATAATGCTTTCATGTTTGAAACATTACATTTAATCTGTATATGTGTTTTGCCTAAATTTTTAACATTCCTTTTTACTAAACTACATACATAAACTGTTCTATTAATTTCTAGCTGCTGCTACCTGCATTTTTCTGCAAAACAGGTTTTATTCTCATGTATCTGGTCGTGCCATTTTCAATGGATTTCTTAAAGAGGAATATTTTTCATTTTTATTTTACAGAGTTACATACATGGAAGCAGCCAGGCTCAGTTTGTGGCAGAGTCACATATTATTCTTCTGCTGAGTATCCTTCGAACTGGTGATAAATATTAAAAAACCAAGGTGAGGCACAGTGTACTGTTAAATAAAATTGCTCTGGCAGTGAATATCATTGAACATTTAAGCAGGTATTGTATTTTGGCTTACTTATTATATGTTGAAATAAATATTCATTGTTGTTGCTGTTTACTGCCAAGTAACACTGGCACTGCTTTTCACCTATGTGCACCTTGTTATCTTCTTTGTTAGTGTTGTGCCTGGTTACTATTCTTAAATTTTTTTTCTTTTTAGTGTTATCTTTCCAGTGACAAAAACTAATTTTCTTCTTTTTTTAATCTTTCTTGAAATAATTAAAAATTAAATGAAAAAAAATTGCTTTTTACTTACAAGAAAGGCATACAGAAATTTACCAACTGTGCGTGAAGATGATTTGTCCTCCAATAGTCCTTGGATTTTTTTCCCCCCACCTAATCTAAACAGTTTACTACTACTTCTTGAAACACATAACTCCATCACTTTTGTTCTGACATCACCTCCTCACAGAAAGACTGAGACCTACTTTTACTCTTCCAGTCTTACTGAGTCAGAGAAAGTTAAGTTGGAGTTTTCTGGGGGGTGGGGGGAGGGGCTGGGGTTGGGTATTTTCTTTGTGAAAGTTCTCATAAACTGTAAGAAACACTTCTGTTCTCTCTGGTGTTTTTAAACCGTGATTCTTATCATCTTTCTTCATTGAATGAGAACTGTAATCACTATTAACCATTTTTAAAGTTTAGTAGTTCCATCACAAATACCTTTCTCTAAGGGGAACAAGCAAAAGAAAATCATATTTCCCAATCTGCAGTAATAGATGGATCCCAGTTTTATGATTGTGGCTATTCTTTTGTTCTCTCTCTGAAGTTATGTTGCCTTAGAACCTGCTCTTCCTCTAACTTCCCTGTCTACCTTCATCTTTAGCATTTCCTATCCAAAGACAACACCTTCATTACACTCATTTGCCTGGCATCCATTTTGCTACCTGTGAAACTTTATATGCTTCATAAATAGCCATTATTAATTTAGTTTCAAAGTTATGATCATATTTTGCAGAGCAGATAAAATATTTGCAATTGGACTAGAAAGCTGTTTCCAGTTCTGGATCTCCCAGTACAGGAATGTTGCAGACTTAATTGAGCAAGTCCAACAAAGAGCCACAAAGATGATGAGGGGATTGTCCTGTGAGAAAAGCCTGATGGAGCTGGAACTGTTTAACTTAGAGAAGACTCTCAGGGAGATCTCATCAGTGTGCATAGATGCCTGGTTGGAAGACATGAAGAGGAAGGAGACAGACTTTCTCAGTAGTGCCCTTTGAGGGAACAAGAGGCAGTGGACTAAAACTGAAAACAAGAAAAATCAGTCTGAAGACAAGAAGATGCTTCTTGTCTTCAAACATGGAAGCAGATTAGCCAGAGAGGCTACAGAGTTTCTGTCTGTGTAGAGTTTCCACCTGAAAACTCCCAAGTCAAAACTCAGTGATTATTGCTTTAAGTGTTATATGTTTTTAAAACTACACAGAGACAGCTATTGCATTTCAGATTAAAAGTTTCTTGTTTATTATATAGAATGTGCATCTTACTGGTATCATCTTTATGCTTTCCTTTGTAGAGCTGTAATTTATGATTTCACGGTTTTCTGCTTTTCGTGAACTGCCACAATTTAAACAAGTCTGTTATCTAAAACAATCTCATTGACTGCTTGAGAATGAAGTAAGCCCCCAAACCAGAGAATATTAAAAATAAAAAATTTGTTGATGACATATTTTCTCTGACTCAGGCATGAAAGTGGTATCTTTTTGTTGTCAGATACTGTCTTTAAGCCAGGAGGTTGGCTAGCTACATTAATGCAGCTGTCTGAAAGAATCCTTTCAGTGATGTTGTTCACTTCCACTTGCAGAAAGAACTCTCTAAGGTTTCATTTCATGGCTTAATACTGTTGAGATTAGTTTTTGGTCACACACAAATTTCACAGTGAAATCTTTCACATGGAATCTTGACAGAACTTAACAGTTACTCATGAAAATTAATATTCCTTTATTCTTTCAATGTTGCTAGTAATCATGAGCTGCTCAATTGCTTCTTCATTATTTTTTTATTCAGAAAATGTTGTTAGAAAGTGTGGGAAATAGAAAAAAATATGCCAGATTCATTTTATCCTTTGAAAGATGCATTGAATTTTAAAACAGTACATTACTATTCCAGTAATATACATGTTTCATTTGGTTGCTTCTTTTACTTTGTAGTAGTAAGCTTGTCACTTCTTGCTAGAAGTTGAAATGCAGTGTTGTATTTCTCTATAAGGTGAATCTTGAATACCTCAGATGAAAAAATCTGAATTTCCTTTGCATTTCTGTATTTTGTTTTAGATAGTGATTCTACCCCATCTGCTAGATGATTTCTATATAAAGATCTGGTTTTTCATGCTGTAGCTACATAATTAAGACTTGAATAAGAAGGACTTGTGAAGATGTCAGTCGGTTTAAGTAATTTTATAAGGCAAAATTAAATTCAGTAAAATCTGTACAAAGTTACTGATTACATACCAGGTATAAGTACACACACAGTGTACTCAACAAGGACTGGTAGTAGGGGTGAATTTCATTGGCACTAGGGGTGGGCTGACCCTGGCTGGACAGGGGCCTGCCAAAGCCACTCCGTCACTCCTCAGCTGGTCAGGGGAGAGAAAATGTAGCAAAAGGCTCATGGGTCATGGGAGAGACTCAGGGAAATTAACTGAAGTTACTACCAATCAAATCAGAGAAGGGTAATGAGAAATAAAAAACAAACCCTAAAACAACTTCCCCTCCTTCCCCTCCCTTCCTCCTAGGCTTAACTTTACTCCTGATTTATCTACCTGGTCTCCCACAGCGGTGCAAGGGGATGGAGAATGGAAGTTGTGTCCAGTTCATTACAATTGTCTCTGCCTCTCTTTCTTCCTCAGGATGAGGACTCATCACACTCTTCCCTTGCTTCCTTCTATGGGAGAAAGTTCTCCACGAACTTCTCCAATGCAAGCCTTTCCTGTGGGCTGCAGTTCTTTATGAACTTCATGAACTATATGTCTTCATGAACATGTAGCAGAGAACGGTGAAAATACATGGTTGGATATCAGAGAATCATTAAGGTTGGAAAAGGCCTCCAAGATAGTATGGTGCTTGTATATTATACACTTCTGTGACTTCCAGGCTATTACTTTGAGCAGTTTGTGTTGTGCTCACAAGATGACTCTTGGTTTTGTTCTTTGGCTCCTCTTTCTCTTGTATTGGAGAGTTAACTTCAGGAAATAATTATGGAAATCATATAAGTGTTGGTTGAAAGGGATCTCAGAAGAATACATACTGCAATCTTCCAGTTGATGAAGGATTATCACTAACACCGGAGCTTGTCTTTCTTGGTTTTGTCTGGCGCAATTTTTTCAAAACTTCAGGGATGGAGATCATGTAATCTCTCTGGGCAGTTTCAGATGTGAAGTTGTTTTTCATCCAGTCTGAACCTTCCAAACAACAGTTCATGGTGCATTCTGGTATGAATTAAAGTCTTGTCTTACATAACATTTTGACTTCCCTTTGGATTTCTTTTGCCAGCCTTATAGATTTGGTGGAAGAGCTTTAGTGAAGCTTTCATTTAAAAATGAACAGAACACTCTATGGAACAGAAGTATGAGATCCCTTATGTTTTTAGCTTTTTATTGCCTAGGAATAAAACAAAAGCCAAGGTTTGCTTTTATTCGTGCCACATTATACATCATTGTTCACCATAAATCAACTGGTTAAAAAAAATTTTAAAAAGAAAAAATTTTTAGCGTTATTTCCAGAGAAAAAGTAATACAGAATAAGAGTTAGGTATTAGGTATAAATTTAATTTGAGGTTATATCCATAAAAATATGCTGGTCTTTTCAATCTGCTTTCAGTTTTCTTTGAAATTGGCCAATTTTTGTATCTTCCCCGGAAACAGCAAAACCTCGTTATCATATGCAATTGAGAAGGAAGTTTTATGTAATATATATCCCCACATCATCTTGATGATCAGTGCTTCAAGCAACTGGGTTCAATTTACACACATAATACCTTGGGAGGGGTTGTAGAATTATTTTAGTATAGACACTTTCTGATGAAGTAGAAAATTTATCAAAAAGTCATTACAGAAATAGAAGTATAACTGCTGTAGAATAAATATGGCAGATGACACAAAGAAAACTTAAAAAAGAGCATGGAGCACTTTTTAAGTGAATTTTGTTTTGATAAGTCATATAAAAGCAGTAACGTATGTGGAGCTGTGAACATGCTAGGCATTGTGCAGTCTGTAATTCAGGGTTTTGCTTTTGAAGAGTTTGAGTATCTGTAAGGACTCTAGGACTACATAATTTTCACAGAGCAATAACTGTTCACAGTCACACTCCTGGTAAGGCAGTCTAATTGTGTGCTAGATACCCAATTCTACCATGCAAAAAGAGCACATATCTAAAACCATTTTGATTTAGCAATAAAGTTTAACATCTTCTCAAGTTATCATCAGTTTCCATCCACATATATTAGTGAAGCAATTACTTTTAAGAACATAGAGAAAAAATTGTGCAAAAGAAAATAACTAAATGGAATAAATGATTCAGGGATTTTTTGAGCCAGATTGACTATAAAGAATGTTATAGATTCTAGTCATCAAATTCTTACTTCTTTTTAATTCTTTTTTGAATTAATTACAGCATAATATTCTATAGCAATGAATTTTTAGTGTAAACTTCATGTAGTATGCAGAATTTATTCCATTAGGATTTTTTTAGCCTATAATTTGCACAATAAATGTACTATGTGACTTTAGTATATAAGTCATGAGAAGTAGTCCATTCTTTCTCTTTTTTCCCTTCTATTTGGAGCTTTATAGAGTTCTCCAAAGATACTTCTCTTTTCTTCTTTCCAAGTTGAAAAATTCTCTTTCCCCATGCAGAAGATGTTCCAGACTTGTGGTGTCTGTTCTTGCAACCCTCTTCTGAGAGAAATTGGGTCATAGACAAGAGGAGTCAGCAGAAATGATTGGTACTAATACAATTTTTTTAAATGCTGAGTAGTTTGACATTCTTGGAGAGACGAGAAAAAGAAACTAAGACACGGGTATTGAAGGAGTTGCTAGAGTTATTAAAAAGACATAAAGGCATAAGAGAGATAACTTTGGAATGAAGAGCTATCTGTCATTGCCTAAGAGAAATGACATGCAGTAAGCTGCCCAATCAGTATTACTGTTGTAATTAACTACAGTTGAATACAGATAGTGTGTATGGCTGTTACATCCAAAAAGGCATTGAAGTGTGCAGTGTTCAGCTGTAAATATTGCTCTGGATGTCAAGAGACAGCAAGAAAGGTAAGGAATAATAATGTTGGATAAGCTGTGTTGAATTTGAAAGATTTCTTAAATTCTTTTATTCTTCCTTTTTGCAGACACTTCTCACTATTTTTAATGAATTTTCATCAAGTTTTTATGTCATTCCCAGGAGAAATAAAACTGCTTTGAATGTAATATGTCATAATTTTTTTCCCTTTTGTAGTAACAGTGAATCCTTACTTTAAGGAGTAAATTTAAAAGTAAATATTTTCATTATCAAAGGAGTTTCAGTTATTAAGCAAACTATTTATATATATATATTTATTATATCTCCTACACAGGAGATAAACCTAAACCATTATTACAGGAATTACCAGTTATGATTAACCTGGTGCATTTTCTCATTATTACTATTGAGCTTAGCATTGATGCTGATTAAACATATGCACCTAAGTAAAAATGGAAATGTCTTTTCAGTTTCCTAATTGGAATTCCCAAGGCAGAGTTTAATGGGACACCTGCGTAGGTGGTTACAAGATATTGATTGAAAGGGAAAAGGACAAAGCTCTTTGGTAGCATTAAAATGACACCTATTATGAAAGAGATTTCCTGTCCTACAGAGGGAATTTAAATGAAGTGCATTAAGTGCCTCTGTGGTGTGAGGAAACTTTCCATAGGAAGAATGTAAAGAGATGACTTTCTGTATGTCAGAGTCACTGAGCATGAGTCTGAAATTTTGAGTCATAAGTCTGTAGAATAATACTCACTTAGCTCTCAGTAGTAAGAGTCTCTGACTTGTGGATAAATATGCACAACTAGTTGTGTGTTCCCCAGAGATTATATGGTAAAGTGGATGAAGATGGTAAGTAACTAAAGCAGTGAGACAGGATTATTGTATTCTTGATATTAAGGATAAGAAAGAAAGAAGGCCACAGTGGATAAGTAAGGACTAAAACCACAACATTATAGCATATTTAAACATGCTTCCTAATTAACTTTGGAAATCAACATCCAAAGCAGCAGAACATCCTGCACATTTTCTATTATTTACGTGCATTAGCCGCCAGTACTGCCTACTAACCTTGTAACTTATTCTGATTCTTCTGGAAGCTGTCTAATTTGTCCTAAATGTGATGAAGCACAATGAGATCATAGCTAGAAAAATCAAGACAGTTTTATGTTACCCAAGTCTCCTACTGCTTGACCTCATTCATAGTATGACCCTTTAGAAGAGACATTAAGGTCCCTTGAATGTGAGAGAGATATGCAGAGACCTTAAATTTACAGTTGGGCATTTTTTAACACAACAGGAAACATAATTCATAATCTTTCATCAGCTAATTGCAATGCTCTGGAATTGGTGAACTACCTTCACATATGGTGTGTGTCCTCTGCATGAATTTGCCAACTCTGAATTTCAGTGATTTCCAACCATTTTCAGTTTCTGGTTAAAATTTTCCAGTGGAAGTGGCAGATCCCTGCAGAGCTAATTTAGCTGCTCTGGCAATTGGCCCATCTTTATTTGCCTTTCACAAATAGCTGACTACTAGTCCACACAACAAGAGGCATTCAGTGACCACAGGCTGAAGACATTTGTAAGGGTTTCTTTAGGTTTCAGTTATTTATTTTAATGGATATTAAATGGTTAAGAAACATATTTGCTTGAACGGCTAAAAGATGCAGAAATCTAGTCCAAAGTTAAATGTTTTACCTTTTGGATTCACAGACACCTTTTACTAAATGGAGTAGTCCTCAAGTGCATTCAGCTAACAAATAAATTGTATTGCCTAGATCCTTGCATGGAGAGTGAAACAACAGCCTAGACTCATATTGATGATGACTTGTGGTGTAGAAAAAGAATGTGTGATATTCTCAAAAATATTTATAGGTTTTTCGGGAAAGCAAGAGAGATTGTGTCTGCATGCAATTATCAAGTGTGTGCTAACAAACAGATGAGACATACTAGGTCTAGTGTTTGAAATAAAGTGCTTGAAAATAAGGTAGATGTTTGTAATACAGTGATAGAATACTGAGAGAAAATTATATAGCCTCATAAATACTTAAAAATTGCTCAGATGAAATTTGTTTTAGGAAATGTGCCTGTGCTTAAACGTTAAATTAAACTGGTAAGAAATTCCCTCATTTATTTGCTTCTCTGGTATGCTTAACATTTATGAAAGTAAAGTACTGTTATACATCTACCTG
This sequence comes from Irena cyanogastra, assembly GCA_013397155.1. NCBI lineage: Eukaryota > Metazoa > Chordata > Aves > Passeriformes > Irenidae > Irena > Irena cyanogastra. The sequence goes on along the minus strand of VWZV01008047.1, from coordinate 2,809 downwards.
TTCTGGAGATGTTTATACTTTTGTGATTTGTATATTTATTTGAAATTTATATTTGAAAATATAGAGAAAGGGATTACAAAATATAAGTAAAGCTAGAAAAAGATATTATGGGGGCAAATCACACTACAGAAATTTGCAAGATGGACAGGACTAAACCTGAAATTTCATCAGATGTAGTCTATACAACCAAAAAGGTCATAAATAATAAATGCAAAAATCATTTCCCCAGTGTTAGTTTTAGCTGATCCTAAATGTGAATAATTAGGATGTAAATCAGGCTGAAAAACTCTGAATATTTGATTAGTGATTTAACACAAATTTAATCAGGTATCTCTATGCTCCATTTTGCAGCTGAATTGAAACAGATTCCAGAGTCCTTTTCTTCTGAAGCTTTTATATGGCTTCTCCATTCTCAGGTGTCTAAGAGCACCACTAAGAGCAATGGTTCCATCAGATTGTCTGTGGATTAGAGAGACAGGTTCATAAATTGAAGCTGGAGTGAATCAAATTAATAACAAACCTTTTCACTATAGGAAATTCTATATTAGTGTGAAATCTGTGCTCTGTTAAAATGATGAAAAAGCATCACAAAGGAAAGTGGTATAGTATAGTTGGCATTTCAATGGTTGAAATGCAACTTTGAGCTGCTTCACTGTTGTGACATGCATATTTCAAGGAGTTGAGTAGAACTCCAGTGCCAAGACTTGTGTAATACTTCCTAAAATTCTTGAAAAACCATTCAGTTTAGCTGAAGCCAGAAGGTTTTAAACAGAAAGTATGTTTGGGGTTGTTGTTAGTATCATTGCACCTGGATTTCAGTCCATTAAAAAATACTTAAATGCAGCTTGATTGTGTAAAATTCACAGGAATCCATATTCAAATAAATAATTTTCTGACTTTTCTCCATTTTTTTGACTTCTGATTTAGGAATCATCGCTCTTCAGTGATATGAAACATAAGGGAGTTGGCATCTTACACACAGAAGTTTAAGTCTGAGTAGGAAAAGGTTAAAATAAATATCTCTTTCAGCATAATATGCCCTCTTGTAAACAGCCAGCAAAGAATTTCTCATGTTCTAATCATCACCCCCCAGCAAAAAACCAAACCAAGCAAAAAATAAAAAAGAAAAGAAAAAAAAAGAAAAAAGAGAAGACGAAACCACTGTAGATCTTTCTGTTGATCATATTACTCTTTGACAAAAAGTATGTGCTTTTATTTGTTCCATGTCTGATAAATTGAACCAGCAATTTTTAAAGATTGCATGATAATCTACCCCCATTTTAGGTAGCAGTAAACAGAGCACAGGCTCAAGTGGATGAATATTTTGTTCTCTAGTTTTTCTTGCCCATGTGTTATTAAGCAGCTGTGTGATCTGCATGTTAAAAGGTAGTTGTTTCTTTATGTGTTTGCAGTGCTAATGCCAGATTTTGTACCCTTGGCAGAAATACAGCTGAATATGAATAAGACCACCAAACTTTTTTCACAAAAGTAATCAAATGCTAGTCAAGCTATTTTCTTTCCTTCTTTCATTCCTCACTACTAATTAGGAATAAATTTGTGGCATAAAATATAAATTATGTATTACATTTATAAACTTTGGGATGATCAAGTTTTCTTCCTTTGGGCATTCTGTGATTAAATTTTCTAATAAAGTATGCTAATAATAAGTATCCCAAATTTACTAGCAATTAGTTTCATTTTTAGGATATCTAATAACTTTTGATTTTATTGATCCAATATTTTTGTTCTGTTTTGTTTTGGATTTGGTGGTCTGTTTTTTTCCCTATTTCCAATAAAGCATCTTGATTTTTTTCAGGGCTGAATATTTTATTCTGTTACTACTGATCATTTTCTGTATAAGCTTGTAAATTGTGATTATTACTGTCTTTTTCAACCTGCTTTAAAACTGTTGTTCTTCCTATATCAAAATTCAAAACCTTTTCAAAAGCCATATGTAAATAATATGTTTTCAATTTCTATGAAAACATATATCAGCTGGGAAAAGGAAAAGCAGAAGTTTCATATATAAAAGTATAATAATTTGAGAAAGTACATAACAGGATTTACACAAAAAAATCAATAGAAGAATAAATTTATCAGAATACATGAACATCTGAATTTGAAACATTTGCTTGCCATGGCTTATCTGAGTGCCACATTCCCCTCATCTTTTCAAAATAGTTTCATAATGCATAGTGAGGCAGATAAAGAGGAGTTGGAAAATAAGTACATCTTTTGATGCATCATTTTTTGCATGTGAAAAACTGTCCAAGTAACCACTTGCTAAAATTTTACATTCTGCACTGTTAGAGAATTGTGAGACTGTAAAAGATTATTTTCAGAGCTGGGACTGTTGCTTTATATTGTATAACATCAAGGTAGTGTAAAGGCATAACATAGAATGTTAGAAGTGAGTGAAAAATAGTAACAAGCTATATGTTCTGTGGTAAAAAGCTAATTATTTTATTGAAATGGCAACTCAGGTTGAATTTTTATTTTAGCCTGAGAGAGCTGAGGCAAGTACCATGCATAGTGTTGCAGTGTGGCTATGAAGCTGATATCATTGAAGGTAAAAGGCAGCCAATGAGGCTGAAAGCTCAGCAGTGATGACAAAGTTAGAAAGCAACAACTGAAGCAAAAATAGTGACGGCAGAGGGAAGCTTTAGGAGTAGTGATGTGAAGCTCCAAAAGAGAGGGGGAAAAAACCCCAGCACAATTCATGGGGTTGCAGACCTATAATTCTCAGTTGCAGAGCAAACAACTTACTTTTGTGAATTTTCGTTCCTTGTGGTAAGAAAAGTGAATTAAA